>CM053788.1:51394385-51819385 GCA_028749045.1 Cupressus sempervirens | reverse complement strand
AAACATTTATATTTATATATATATAGATATTGATAAATATTTAAAAAATAATTTATTTCTGCTGAACTAATTCCTAGCTTTATCTTAAATTGCATCATAAATCTCTACTTCTTTAATTTCAAATATATTAATGCATAAGTACGTTAAAAAACTAATAGTTAATTGATACTAAAGTGGTCCTCTAGATTTACAAAATCTTGAGATCTATTTTTAAAAATATTTAATTAATTATAGTGCATATCCAAATATTAACAAAACTAAAACTATTACTTCATATTGACAACTACTGGAATTTCTACTTCATTAACAAAACTAAAACTGCACTTTAGTATGCCGCATGTTACATTCCCTCCAAACCCTTTAAAATATATTTATAATTTTTAACCCTTTACAACATATTAATAATAATCAATGACAGGAGGAAAGTGTGGATTAACTTCAATGTCAAGACTGCCAAGATGGGCATCTTCAGGGAGGCCATGAATCTCGACCAAATCCTCGCGGATAATCAAGAAGAATAGCAGCTGGAGGAACTCATTGATCCGACGATTATGGAAATTTCGGACAGAGCCAAGGAGACAGGGATGAACCTCTTGAATAATGCTCGTAACAGTATGATTGATAATTTTAGATCAATCAAATGGCTTTTCCATGAGCTGGAGGAGGTCAAAGATTAGGTGAAACATATTGAGGCAGCAAGGAAAGGGTTGGATGCTAACAGGAGGATGGATCCGACTGACAGGCTCACTTTGGCTGAAAAAAGGATATATAACCTAGAGAACTACAATCACAACCTTGCGAACTAGATGTTCTCCTTGTTAAGCTCCATTAACAACAACATCATCTCTCTTATGGGCTGGATCAAAGATAGAGAAATGCAAGATGATGAGGGAGGAAAAGACAAGGATGAAACCAAAACGAAGGATGACTCTGCAAAGGACAACTCTATTCCTGATCAGGACCAGGGGAACCAAAGGGCGCATCAACTAGAAGCAGAGGAGAATCAATTGGCCTTTGAGGCTGCTCAGGTTATGCAAGATCTGGAGCGAAAGAATGAGGAATAACTCCTGCCTATTCTTTTGTTTCTCATTGTCTTTTGGATTTTTGTTCTGGCTTTAGGCTGTGGCTTTACTTGTCTCTTTTCCCTGATCTTTTCTCATAATTCTTCTTTTTGGCTTGGCTTAATGCTTATTATCAGCCTTTGAACTTATACTCTTTTTGGCTAGGTTTTCACGCTTATTATCAGCCTTTCATGTTTTAACTCTTGGGTTTCAGGTTCCCTATAAAACCTATTTATCTAATCAAAAACATATTAATAATAATATATTTATCTCTAAAATTCTTTCCAAACAGCCAGAGAAATGACTATTGCGTGATGGGAAACCTATTTCGATCATTGAAATGTGAAACGAGGCTTTCTGCCATGTTTCTGGCAACTAAGATTTGCAAGACAATTTTAATGAGAGCATATGAAAAGGATTGCTTATTTGTTGATGATGATTAGATTTAGAATTGAAACCTTATCATTAGGCCCAATAATTATGGAATCAGAGACTAGTTTTATATATTTCAAGAGGATGAAAAAGACTGATTTAAAAGTAGTTTAAGTACCTATAATGCTTTCCCATGTTGTTACTAATGGGTGGTACAATGATTTTGGTGTTAATAAAAAAGAGAGAGAAATGACGAGTACATACAAAGACATATTTGTGATTTTTCCTTTCTTGAGCTCAGATTTAGTAATTTGTAAAGTTTTAACAGAGGAGATTGAGACATGTATTCTTGGAACCAATAGCAATTTGCTTCAAATTTTTTGGTGCAAATTCAATACTTTTTAAGCTTTGATAGACTCTCTTGGCTTTAGCTGTGGAATCAGAGTCCTTAATTTTGCAGCTTGTGGTTTTGATTACCTTTTTCTAATTGCCAGCATAGAATTTTGAAATTTTGTAATACTCTTTGTTGATTTTTGTCCTGCTGTACTCTCCTAAAGATTATTCTGTAGTAGGCCCTCTTGAATAGAAAATCATGTTTTATGAAGATAAATATCATACATTATGCCTTTCTGACATTCTAAAAGATCATATATTGTGATGAGTTTTTTCATAGTATTTGAGTTGAACACTTAAATTTGTAGCAGCTATGGCGAATGCTGAGATGATTCCCCACCGCAATGGCACACCAGTACCAGACAAGGTTTTCTTTAACATAGGAGAACCCCAAAATGCAATGCAAATGACATCTGTAGCTCCATCACAAAGTGCAAGCCAAATGATATATGTAGCTCTTGTATTGGTAGGTCTAACTTTGGTCACTTTAAATATGATGCCAGATCTTGATTTCCTCTATCAAATCATTGTGAAGAAGAAATGGCCAATTCACACTGCATTCATGGGTCTCTACGCATTTGCAACTATTTTGATCTATTGGATGACTTGGGCATAAGAAGAAGTATGAAGATATAAAGCAGGGTTTCTCCTGTGAAGCATGTTGTCAAATATGTTGATAACATTTTAGTTAGGACTATGGTCATCTTTCTTTGGTGAACCAACATTGGCCTAGTGTAGAAGGCATGGATTGAAATTTGTACAAGGTCATCAAAAAATTAATTATTCTAAATATATTGAAGGAAGTTTTGGTTACTTTTCTTTCTGAATTTCATTGAAATATATTTCATCCATGTGGATTGGGGAAAAGTTTTAATATGTGTTGTCAAGCTTAAATATGTAAACATTAGCAGGGTAGCACATAATAAATATCAAAGCATAAACAAAAAGTGAAAATATCGACATAACATCTTATTACACTAAAATAAGTGCATTTATGAAGGCATGTTTGATTCGCTCTATTTTTTATATGTGGATATGCTCTCTCTAATCATGAGAAAACAAATCCCCAAATGACTTTTGTTTGTAAATGGATGCAAGCTACAAATGTTAACTAATGAGGGAGGAAGCATTCAAGAGTTAGTATGAAGAACTACTCTCAAACTTCCAACATTGAATATTGATAGAGATTCAATAGTAAAGCTATGAATGATATGCATGTAAAACAACTAATTTATTTATTTTTCTAGTCATGTAAGGTCCTACTTACCCTCACATATTGAAACATTAACTGACTGACTTACATGTTGTGTATTATTGCAATTCAAATTATGAACTACAAATAATCCACCACTAATAATCTACATGCTAAACAATTCTCCTTTGGGCCTATAAAAGTAACATTTAATAAGTACCAAATATACATCAAATGCCGTAAAATAATTTCAATATGCTCCATATATTAAGTGCATTAGTTAAACATCATTGGGTGGAATGTTGTATAAGTTGTTAATACATATTTCTCCAATGAACATAACTTACTTCCATTGAAAGATATGTATATATATACATTTCTCGAATTAACAAGTATAGTTAGCATAAGATAATACAAACAATAAATATATATGATTCTTCAACAACATTTACACGTATAAGATAATACACCATAACCAAATAATACCAATCCACTTACTAATCAACTAATTATACTATCTAAATTTCAGACCATCCCTACCCTCTTACTCTAACACTAACACTTAATTTAATATTACCTAAATCACTTCTTCTACTAATTGAACTTCATGTTTACAAGTCTATCATTAATAGACTAGTTCATGTTGTATCCTAACACCGAGCATTTAATATTTCATTACCGGGTGAAAGCACAAACCTGTGTCACCCTTTTCTAAAGGAAAAGGCTAACAAAAATATAACTGTTCACCTTCAATGACATAAAATTGGTATTAATATTTTGAATTTGAAAATGAAGTAAACTAATGAAATGTGTAGAAATGGATGAAGTTTAGGATTATAATTTTTAATAATTATTTGGAATAAGAATTGATATATTTTCCTAATTTTTATAGACAATTTTTTAGCTATTAAAAAATGTTGAAAATTGGGGGCCTAGTTTGTTGGAATCATGATATATTTTTCATTAGTGCAAACACTTATTCAATTTTGAATGCTTATCGAGCTCATCATGTATACCAAGCATTCAGTGGTTACCTCATAAGATCAGCAGGTAAACACTTCTCACCGAGCATTCCAGAGGATACCGAGTGAATGAGAAGTTCATCAGTGTTCACCAAGAAAATCAAGGTAAATAAAGGACTTAGTGTTCATCGAGCAAAGCAAGGTAAATGAAGAACTCAATGCTCACCGAGATAAGCAAGGTAAATAAAGGACTCAGTGTTCACTGAGCAAAGAAAGGTAAATAAGGAACTCAGTGTCCACCGAGCTAAGCAAGGTAAATGAAGAACTCAGTGTTGACCAAGCTAAACAAGGTAAATGAAGAACTCAGTGTTCACTGAGCAAAGCAAGGTAAATGAAGAAGTTAGTTTCTACCGAGTGACACTATATCTACCGAGTCTCCAATGGTTATCGAGTTCCAAGCAGTGTTGTGTGGCTAGTATGAACCGAGCCTCTACTTCTACCAAGTGCATGACGATGCCGAGTATTAGAAAGTCATCGAGTCATCTTGAGGAACCCGAGTTTTCTACTATCTGGCCGACTCAGTAATGTTTTGTTCAATTATGTTTTGGCCGACCTTGCAATTGTAAATAACGGAATGGTATATATGTAGTGTATGATATCATTTGTAGTATGGTATGGTGTATATGGAAAAGATATAAAGGAAGAGATTAATGTTCGCATGTATAGAGGATATTGAAAATCAGCAGCAAAATAAAAGGAATACAAAAAGGTCAACATAGGAGCAGAAAAGTTGTATCTATCACATTAGGTGATCAATGCAAAAGGGATCTTATCAGCAAACAGTTGTAAGCAGATCCACTGCTTCATCCTAATAGGTGAATCGGTTTATAAATCCTTTAATAGGGTAGACTTAACAGTCTTTTTGTGAATCTCCTAACAGAGTGCATACTTTACTGTATGTTTGCAAATCCTCTAACAAGGTGGATCTAGCAGTCCTACTTGCTCCTAACAAGGCAGATCACCAGAAGTGATCATTGTAAGCCTTAAAAGGCCAACTTTATATTGCAGTATTGAAGTTTTGTGGGCATCATCCCCACCCCAGTTTTACTTTCTATTTGGAAGGTTTTTGGGTCACCAAATCTCTGTCTACATGTGCAATGAATGTTTGATTTTCCAGTTATGCAGTAGATTAGATGAATGAATGGTGAATGGTTAAAATGCTGAATTGTTTAAAAGTTTTATAAGTTACTGATTCAGCCCTCCCCTCTCAGTAACCTATCTTATCCTAAATATTTCCAACATAGTTCCCACCGCAAAACTATAGGGAAATAAATTTATTTCATTTTCATCTTAGACTATGTTATAGATAACATATATAGCTAGAACAATCAAAAATAAAAATTAGGTTTGGACCTATATTTTCTCTTTTATAATGATTCAAATTTTAACTCACTTGAAATTGATAGTTTTCATCTCCCACCACATTTTTCAAAAAAAATATATTCTAAACAAGAGAAAAATTATACATTCTAGAAGAGGACTCTCTTCTCTAGAACGTCATATAATTTTTAGGTTCTTTTTTATATAATTTTTTTTTTTTTTCTCAAAACTGACATCTTTTCGAGTGTTAAAATATGTGCTTGTAGAATTTTTAAATTACAACATACTATATCTAATTAAAATAATATAAACTCTATATGAAAATATTCATGACTTTGAGCTCTAAAAAATGGTGTTTATATGTTATTAAAAAAATATCATAAAAAATAGTAAGAGTTATTGAAACACCACTTTTCTAAAATAATTTATTTCTTTAGTAATTGAATACAAGCTAGTATTACACATGCATTTAATAGTCATTTCCAATTGGAAAAGTGTGAAACCATATATAACTTAACTAGAATAAATTTATCTAAATCATATGTTTTAACAAAATTGATCTTTAGATAGAAATACTCACATTTAGTCATTGTAATAAGTTAGCCTGAAAGGTGATACAACTTTGTACTTTTACCCTACCACTATACTAAATCCCTACACTATTAACTAACTTTATAACTTTTGAGATTACCATACTAAAATATTAAATCTCCATATACATTGACATTATTACGTAAAAATATTTGACTTAATCATTTTAAAATAAATATATGAATTAGTATATATAGCACATAAGAATGCATTATTTAGTATATATATACTAATGTAATGTATTTTCTAAAAATGATAAACATATAATTATTATGCTACTAAACATATATACAAAATACGTATTACTTAATATATATCACATAACATTTTATTTCTTAACATATAAAATCATTATATAAAATAGGACCATGTAATAACTATGCATTTACCTATATTATAACTGTTACCTACCCCTCTATGACCCACGTGATTCTCCCTTTTAAAACCATTTCTAACACCTCTAGCAAATGACCTTTATTACTAATTCACTAATATAACCAGACTCTCTAATGCCACTCTCTAATGCCCCTCTCACCCATGTTTAATGTATGGTACTCCTTTTTTTTTAGTTTTAAAGTTCCTACCCTTTATATTGTGTGGATCAATTTCTTTGGAAGAGTCTTGGGGTCCGCAACAAGAGGAAGAGTGGGGTCCACTCTTGCCCATGCAATATTAAATACATATATGTCCCCATTCCACTACTGCATGGGGTTTAAGTGTGGGTCCGTGTCTAGGCTATACTTATTCCATTTCTTTTTTATTTTTTCTTACGCTTCGCAAGTCCTATGTTTCTTTCTTCTTTTATCATATGCTCGTGCGAGGATTGAGTATCCATATAATCTAGTTGGGTCAAATATATTAACATCCGCATTATCTCTTAGACTAGGTAGGGGAGAGGACCCAGTACTTGAACAGGTTCCAATGGTTGTGATAGAAATTGTTTACTTTATACCTACACTTGCTGATTTAATGTCCAATTATTTTGACAACATTGCACCAATACTTATGACTTTAAAGTTGTTAGTACAATGATGATTACCAAAAAATGAATGAAAATGTACCCTTTGATCTAAAAAGTAACCAATGATGTGATGCCACATCAACTATTCAACTACGGGTACCCTTTATGCACGACCATTGGTCTCACTTTTTTTTGGGTTGTTTTGGACAACTTGGCAAAAAGCATGCTAATGTGGCATCATAACAAGTGACGTGGAATTGAAACCTTAGTTATAAGTAGAAGACTCACCAAGTACACTGCTGTAAAAAATTGGGAGCAATTTGAAATTTTTACGTAGGATTTTGATAAGCGCGAAGTTAAGGTGTTCAAGTACCAGATCCTCTCCATTATTTAAGCTGACAAGCTTTCTCCCTAGGAAACTTTCCTCAAAATTTTTAGAGTTTCTGCCTGAAAAGTGGGTCAGTAAAGAAAATGGTGCTAGTGTTTCCTTGTCATAAAATAGTGACAGTAGTGTCAGAAAAAGCGAACAGCAAGCTTGTGGAAAGCAGTACGAGTCGTTGGCATTCTTTCCAATCTACACTCAAATCGTCGGATAAAGCTTGTGTAGATAATATGAGTTAACAAACGCTAAAATGTTTTGTTTTGATGTAAATTTTAAAGATTTAGACATATTTCTTGGAAAATGACATGCAGCATTCAAATGTTGGCAAAAATTGTATGCAATTCTGTGCTATATAGATTTTAGTGAAGATTTAAGCTGTTAACAGAAATTAGAAAATCTTTCATTTGATTGAAATGATTTGATTTTTCAAAGTCTAAAGAAGAATTAATTTTCTTAGTGTGCAAGGAAAAAGTCTTCCACATCACTGAGGCACATGAGAAAATGCTATGTAGCTTAATGACTCAGCAAAGGGCATAAATCTATATAACAGGATTTCGTGTAGAAGTGGACTTCCTTTGCAATTTAGCTTTAATTGTGCATGATCAATCCATATTCGCATTACCTATTCTTTACTAATTTTTCTGATAATATCGACACATATCAACTATGTGGCCTTTTAGGCTTTCTCCCTATGAGACTTTAGTCAAAAAAAAAATTTGAGTTTCTAGCGGTGTTGGACATTAGGAAATAAAATCCGGTCACGCCAAAAGCCAGTTTTCTACGCTTGTCAGACGCCGTAAAATCCAAAAATTAGAAAAATTCATGATTTCAATTTTCTAACTCGGCAGAAAGATTTAGAAGGAAACGCTTGTACAAGCTTTTAATAAGGGAAACACGCATTTCAAGTGGTAAGTATACCAACAAACAAACAAACCGATTGGTAAGTATACCAACAAACATAAATGCCATTTTAATTGCAATCAAAAAGTGAAACTAAGCCTGCAGCTAATGTCTATGCCGGCATCAAAATAGTAATTTGTTGTTTTTAATAATTAAATTAAAAATTAATTTAGAACTTTAGATTAAATTTAAATTGAACTAAAAAATACCATTTTGATGCCATAAATTTCATAATTACTCTCGGCAATCCCATCTATAGACAGTATAACACTCTTTAAATTCTTCAATTTGAATTTGTAGGTAAGTTTTGAGACCAGGATTAGCCACAGAAAGTAGAAAAAATGCACCATTCTATTTTTGTTCAATATGTTTTGTTTCTCCTCTGCATTCTTGTTTATCCAGGGAAAAGTAGTGGAGTAAAGAATGTTAAACGCAAATTGCCAGCTTTGTTCACTTTTGGGGATTCAATCGTTGATTCAGGAAATAATAACTTCATTCCCACAAACATTAAGGCTGATCATCCACCATATGGTATGAATTTTAATGGCAATAGATCTACTGGGCATTGTTCTAATGGCAAGCTGGTATGTTTATAGTATTGTGTATTTGGTGTACGTTCTGATGTGTTCCTGATAACTTGCATGTTTTTACTATGTAGTTTTTGTGTTTGTGCAGCTGAATCTCTTGGAATTAAAGAGACGGTGCCGCCATATTTAGATCCACAGCTAAATTTTAGAGGCCTCCTCACTGGAGTGAGCTTCGGTTCAGCTGGAAGTGGATATGACAATCTGACTACAATGGCCGTTATGCGTCACTAGGGTTTTTTATAAGATTTTGATGTGATGTTGATATGTTACATTATGATATTGATGTTAGGGTTCGATGAAAATGATGCTAATGAGGAATGGTTCAGTAATATCTATATATTTTTTATTTTTATTAAAGTGAATTTAGCATTTGTTTATTTATTTTGTGTGTTTGTGAGAGAATCATTATTTATAAAACATAGGTCAATAGGTTCAATAATGATTTACAAGAATTTATTTCTTATGAGAATGAATAGTACTCTAACATTTCAGCCATTTAGATGATGCTCATCTGAATCTAAAGTGCACAAATGAGAAATATGATCTTGCCAACAATTGCTCACTAAACACTATCCTATAGTTTTTTGTATCAATAAATTGCACAGTTGAATCTTGATAGCAATGTCATATTGTGATGTTATTCTTTGAGTTCATTTTACATTTCTAAGTTCATAAAGTATAAATCATTTTTACTTCCCCACTTTATTAGCCTTTGCATGACTAGAGACCATGTTATAATAATATATAACATGAAGGTTGAGGTTAAATTATGACACTGCTTCTATTTCATCCATTCATGACAACAAATTGTGCTCTTAACATCCATTGTATTTGGATCATGTTCACTTGAGCTAGAAATGCACCCATGAAGAATGGGTTCCAATGAACCATTATTCATAAAGAAATCAATAGATTAGAGTAAGAATTCTAGATGTAAACACTTTATGGTTTCCAAGATTTGACACATTCATAAGAATAAATAGTGCCCTTGGCATCCAAACAATGGATGGTGTTCACTTCAACTAGAAGTGCACTCATGAACCCATGAAGAATATAAATAAAGCACCATATCATAATGTGATATTATTCTTGAATTTCATTTTAAGTTTCTACCTTCATAAAATAAAATCATTTTTATTTCCTCACTTTGTCACACTTTGCATAGCTAGAAGTCATGTTAAAATATATATGAACAAATGAATTTTATTTTATTTTTTCAAATTCAAATCCAAGAGCAATCATATTGTTGTTAAGACTTTGTACTATAGATCATCTAGCGAGATAAGGTGACTAAGGCTTTTTTACAAGATGTGATACCAATGTGGAAGCAAATGGAATTACTAAAGAACTACAAAGTGTGTATGGAGGATGGAATAGGGTCCAAACGCACATCCAAAATAATGAGACGAGCTCTATATGTAGTGGTGGCAAGAACCAATGACTTTGTGCAGAATTATTATTACATGCCCTTTAGGAGCAAAAAGTTTAAAATTGAGCAGTATGCAAACTTAGTTATCCATGGCTACAACAGTTTCCTGGAGGTACCAAATATAAGATCACATTTATAACAACTTCAATTCATACAAGATTTTATTGTATATTTAATATCTTGGATTTCATTTTATGAAGTATATTTATAAATGTGATTGGAATTATTGTAAGCATAGGATTTACAAGATTGGAGCCTGAAAAATTGTTGTGTTTGGATTACCTCTGATAGGATGCTTGCCTGTTCAGAAAACCATAATGAAGAAAAACAAAATGAAGGGATGTATTGAGTCCTGCAACAAAGTTGTAGTTTCTTACAACAAAAAGCTCAATAAAACCATCACGGAGATCGAGGATTGCCTTACAAGCATTAAACTCATTTATGTAGGCATTTATGCCATTGTCTCAAATCTTGTGAACCATCCCCATAGATACGGTACTGATTGCAGGTTTTAGGTTTGTGTAATGAATACAAGTTTATAGCTAGACTATGCACCCTTTGCCAACATCCCTATCATATCCAATCGATCAAAGGTTAAAAGGATAGGGGCATTTTGTCATGTTTAAAGCTTAGTAGAAGGATGATTGAGATTTTTTGCAATTGCCCTAACAAATACCATTCAAAATATGGAGGCATACAACATACACTTGGTTGGATATGTTGTGTATTTGATAAAAAAAATAAGTTTAATTTTCAACCTTCTAATGATTAATATTTCATTAATAACTTCAAACCTTTTATAAATTTTAATCAATTGTGTTGCACATTACACTTTTAAATTTATTTGATTTCTTTTACATATTTTTTGAATCATGTGAATCAAACTCTTAATTATTATTTGCAAGCACTTCTGAATTTGATTTGTGAAGTTTTTTAGCATCAACATTTCGAATCTCAGTTTGTGATCCATCATCAAGATGAAAGCATAATTTGAGAACAAAAAGAGAAATGTATCTATATTATTTTTAGGAAATGCACCTTTATTATTATTTATCCATATTAAATGTTTTCAAATTTGATATTTATCCATATATTTCATTTAGATTTTTTAGATTTGATTGTTTTGGTATGCACACATTCTTTAACTATTATGTACCATATATTATTGTTGACCATAGTTTTTTTTGTTTGGAAAAAGAGAGGTGGTTTAATCAATCAACTTAATCAACTCGAACTAGGGCTCCTATAGCACTTTGATTTATGGGTTTTGAACTAGTACAATTTTTTGGATACCAACTCTACATCCTTATGAAATGTAATCAAAGTTAAATTGTTACCTAAGTCTTGCAACTCAAACTCACCTTATCTTGTCGTCATCTTTCCACAATGTATTTGATGTCAGTATGTGTGTTAACATAGTTTTTATTAGAGATAAAAGGATTATAGTTCTAAAACAATATTTGGTATATGCACAAAATAATCTACAAAAGATTCCTCTTTTTAATATAACTATATATGGATTAATTTACAATGTGGAGTGTCTGTCAAAGGTAAAAGTAGGTCGGCTATGCAGCCTAACTAATGATTTTACTATAAATGTAGATATATAGAAGTAGGTCCTTGCCTCTCAATTTTTCCAATAACCTCATGTCAACTTCACAAATTTATCCTTCAAAATCTTATGGATAGTTTTAATTGGTTATGGTTTCGTGTGTCTTCTTCGATAGTTATAGCAGCCCATAGGTGCAGGATGTACCTTGTTAGAGTAGAACAACCTCGACATGGTCCTTTCAAATAATGGCTATATAGTCCATGATTAATTGGATGTTTAAAAAATTGGAATGCACTCCCAAGTGCTAGACAAATGAACAGAGTATAGGAGCAATAATGACAAATAATGACCTAGAATCAAATGAATATGTTGTTGTATATTTTTGAATTTTTATCTCTCTCTCTATTTCTATATCTATATGTATTTTTGTAATTCACACTCTTCCTATCAACCTCGCTATCTATATCTTTATATCATTCTTGCTCATACACATCAAAAATCATTTCTCCCTCCTTATATCTATCTTATCTTACCTCTTTCATTACCATTTGCTTCATTGTTTCTATATCCTATTTCCTTTATTTCTCTTTAATCTATTATATATGTACAATGTACATCAATCTATCAAATCCAATACCCACATATTACCTTATATATCTTTATAATTATCTCTCTCTCCGTCCTCTCCACTTCTTACTTCTTTGCCTCCCAATCCCATCCTCTTTTTCCCTCCCTTGACAACTATCATCCACTTTGATATTCAATCTATCTACATACTATCTCTCTTTATGTTTCCTTGTCTAATTTTATCTATATCATTCTTTTCAGCTCTCTACCCCTCTTTTTGTTTATATTATTCATCTCTCTCTCTCTCTCTCTCTCTCTCTCTCTCTCTCAATAATTATCTACCCCTCTAATTTTTATTTCTCAAATGAAATGGAAAAATTAGCTATTTAAAACTAGTATTTTAAAATCTTCTCTGTCTCATCCTCTTCATCTTAATATAAATCTCTTTCTCTATTTTTATATCCTTGTGTCTCTCTATCTCTAATTGGCACTCTCCCTATCTAGCTCCCTATTCTTTCCTTTATATATTTCTTATTCACGCATACACTTCTTTCTCCCTCACTCTTTATCATTCACCCATTACTATCTATATTCTATTTTGTTCTATCTATTTAATCTCTTTTATGTATGTATCTATCTACTATCTATCACGTTAGATATCTTTATTATGATTTATCTTCATCTCCCCACTCTTCTCTTCCCTCTTCCTATTTCTCTCCCTCTCACTTCCTTCTTCTCTGCATTTTCCTTCATATTTATCTCCCTCACACACACTCTCTTTAGCTATTTTCCCCTACCCATTTTGTATCACTATCAACATTTTCACCTCTCCATCTTTCTTCTCTCTTAATATTAATCATCTAATTCACTCCCTTTGACCTCTCTCCCATTATCTCTCCCTATATCTATCTACCCTTTTAACTTTTGATTCTTATACAAAATTGAAAACCTACTCTTCTAAAAGACACACAATATATCATCTTATTGTAATTTTTAATATATATATATATATATATATATAAGGAAGGATTTAGTATTTATTTCATTGTAAACACTTCACTACTTGTCCAGAGTTAAATGTAATTAGTGTGTTGGTTCTAGAAATCATGACAAGGGACTCATGTGAGTAAGTAGGTTGGGATTTGGTATTTATTTCACTATAAACATTTCATTATTTATGAGCTTGGATTTATACATTTCTACCATGGTTTTCCCATCTTGAATTTTAACATATATCTAGTTTTATGAGTTTAGATTTATACAATAGAGTTATTTCTACCATGGTTTTCCCATCATAAATTTTAACATCTATCCAGTGCTCTTTTGTACTTAAGCATTTTTGTTTATCGTTCAACAATTTCACCTTATGGAATTTGCAACATCTACATTAAAATATTATTATATGAAATCAATATGTTGTTTACCCTCAATAACAAAACATTCCCACCATATTGTGAAGTCAAGCATAGTCAAAAAAATCCCCACCATATTATGAAATCGTGCATAGTTGAACCAAGTATCCCAACATATCAATTTAAAAAATATGCAGTTGAATCATACATGGTGAAGTTGTCACCATATACTACATTGAAATCATGCATAGTTTCTGGATAAATATAGCATTGAAATATTTTATAGGTTTTCATTTGGATAAAATAGAAAAAATCATCCTAAGAATGGAATGTATTTTCTAGAAAATTCTCTTAGAATCCATTTGAATTTTCCTAAAAATAGTTTACATCAAATTCTGTGCCACCAGCTCATCAATCTTATCCTCCTCCTGGTTCACAAGTTCCAAGAATAAAAACTTGTTGGCTTAAGTTTGGCAAATCTTTGATCTTTATCATAATGCAACAACTCAACATTATCAACCTTCTAATGCTCGGCACATACTGTGTCACTCATCATCAACTATAAAATCACTCGGCATCAACTAGATTTTACTGGTGCTCAGCATCAACTGTCTTGCTCGACATCCACTAGAATTTTCTTTCACTCAGCTCCAATTGATCTCCTCCAATTTAACTTCCCTTTACAAAAATGGTCTTAGACCAAGCGTTGCAATTGTTTAATTGGTTGGATGGAGTTTGTAGTGCCCCAAAGCCATTTAGATATGAAATTAAAATTTGTGTGGAGGAATGGTGGAAAGTCAAAATTGATGGCACTACCATGTTTTCACTTGCTACTAAACTAGATAATGCTAGGAGAGATTCCACCCATTGGGGGAAGTCCACATTTGGGGATTTTTTAAGAAGTAGGAAGTGATTGAGTCAAAACTAGAGGAACTTTGGAAGGCTATGGCTAAGGGGGATTTGTTTGCTAACACTATCAAGGAGGAAGAAGTATGGAGGAATCAATGGAAGGAGGTTACTACCAATGAGGAAACATACTAGAAACAAAGATCTAGGATCGAATGGTTAATGGAGGATGATAGGAATACAACTTTTTTTCATAGGTAAAATGTAGTCATAAACTCATTTGCATTATGTAGACTTTCAAAACTAGATAGCCCTTTTCATCGTGGGCATCACCCACTAATGAAAAAGTGAAGGTTGTCTGCATTGTAGACAATGAGACTACAATCAATGTTACCAACAATTTGGCAGTTGTATGGAAAGTACTGGGTAAGAATGAAAATATATGAGTGCTTTCCATCTTCAGAGGTAGATTTTACAATCAAATATAAAATATGCTTTTGTTTTATTTCAAGTTTTGTTGTTGAACATTTAGTGTGAGCCCATACTCCAAGGTTCTCAACTCCATTGTCAAGCCCAAAAAAGCCCTTCACCCTTAACTTCTCTTCCCTTCCCAAAGGATGAGTGAAGTCCTCACCCATAAACATCAATGTAAAACTAATAAATATATTTAAAATAAGAAATATAAAACATTTGACTCTATATTTTAACTTGTTAAGAAAAATAGATTGTGATAATTAATATTGATTAGACATTCATTTTTGTCTAAAGTGGTGTGAGGTGGAAGATAAAATGATAATTGTTTTGAAAAATCTAATCAACTTGTAACAAATGTGGAAAGGATAAAGTTGTAATTAATGCATGATAGATTTGTTAGAAAATGTTTTTATTTTTATTGAATAAAAATGAATTACCAAAAATAGTATGGTCCAATAGAATGAATGAAAAATGTGATTTATAAAATAATGAAAAATTAGAAAAAGATATAAACATTTTAGTTGTTTTTTAATATTTTTAATTCTATGAGTTGATTGGTCAATTGAATTGAAAAATTGAGTTGAATGAAACCATCAATGACCCTTTCATTTGAATGGTGCCATTATATATGTAGTTTGAATAAATTCCTTATGTTGATAAGATGCACTCAATTGTTTTTAACAGTTGTAAAAAGTAAAGTAAGAAAAAAAAGCCAAGTTTGTGGCTACCGAGAAGAGATGGAATATTTTCCACACTACTTATATTCATAGCCTTTTATGGTTTCCAGAAACAAAATGCACCTCAACTGTAGTGCCTACCCCTAGTGTACTTTTCAATTTTTATTGTTGAACTCTCTTAGGCCAGCTTTATGTTTATGTTTGATGATCAACGACATATGCTTTCCAGATTGTTGGATATTTTTTCATACTCAGTTGATTATATGATAAGTTACTTTGGTACTAGATATTTCATGTATGCATGATTATTCTTCGATGATGATGATTGTATATATTGATTCCAATTATTTCATGATGATAGTTAGATGGATTATTTATATGTGTTTTCTATGGATACTTACCCAATACTTGTATGTGTATGGTGTACCTGTATGTTTTACTTTATGTATGATGTTTCTGATATGGTTAAGGGAGGAAGTTGTAGTCACCTGCTAGTCAGGATCTACCCGATGCACCACTTCTCGTCATTGCCTGTTTAGTTTAGAATATGTGTGTATGTACATGCATGGATTTTATGCAGATTGCAGGTACAAGGTATCGACTTCCCTGAATTCCTAGGATGTGCGTACCCTATCATAGTATCTCAATGGTAAAAGAGGGGAGATAATTCTTTAGTCCAAATCCTAAACTTAAGCCAATTGTCCTAGAAAGTAGGACAAGTATATGAGTTGTCTACCCTTTCGAATTTGTCAAGTGACATAAATTTATGATTATAACCATTGAGTTTGATCTAGTTATCTGTACTTTATTATAGGTTTTCGTAGTTCATCTTGTGGATCTGTGATGATTTTTTATTATAATTAAGTCAAATTAAAAGAGTATTTAATGATTTAATTTAATGGAAATTTTATTAAGAAAATTCAATATTTAATTATATTTAATTAATTGAAAAATTTATTAAATAAAAGAATTAAATTTAAAGATATAGTTAAAATTCTAATTTTTCCATAATCATATTTATTTAATTTAATAATGAAATATTTAGGAGTTTTATTTTTAAAATAAACTCTAAATATAATTATTAGTTAAATTAATAAATATTTTATCTAAAAAAATGTTTTGAGAATTAATTAAAGAAAGAAAGAAATAGATTTAATAAAGATATTTTAAATAAATTGCAAAAAGTTGCACATGAAAATTGAAATTTAATAAAATAATAAAGGATAAAGGGTTTTCGCATGATTGCACAATCGAAGCCCTGAATTGGGGAAAAAACTCTTTATTAGAGATTTAGAATTCATTTCTCGATTACCGAGATTTGGAGGAGCAATTTCTGAGAAGAAGGGTTTTAGAAGAAAAGGGAATACATGTGTGCTCTGTGCGTTGTTGTATTAGCATCAAATTCAAGTAGAATCTTGTGGTTTATTTCCACAGTAGTTTTTCGTTCTTTGAATTCTTGTCTTCTTCCTGTCTAGATAAATTTATTTTCAAATTTTTAAATTTGGTTGAAACCCTTGTGTTGAAATTTACTATTCTTTGTTCTAGAATACGTCTGTGAAGAAATTAATTAAATTGAAGCCCTGGTGTAAATTTTAATTGTTCTTTGTTCTGAGATTTTCTATATATGAGAATTGAGATTTTAGAAACCCTCATTCTGTTAATTTAATAGAATGGTATTTTAATCGGGTAGGGTTTGGAAAAGAAATTGATTTATAAAATGCAAAAAAATTGATTGGTTATTTGGGTTTTCCCTATCAGATCTAATTCATAATTTTATATTAAAAATTAGAAAATATATGTTAATAACAATTATGATAGTAAATTATTTACTGTGGTAATTTTTATCACATAATTTGTTATCAAAAATTGTCAAATTGAAATCGTAATGGGGGGGGGGGGGGGGGGGGGGGGGCATCTACGATTTTGGCATGTAGCAGACCTGTTGTTGACGCAATAGTACTCTATTGTGATCGCAGTAGGCTATTGTGGTGACCTTTTAAAGGTAGGTCAGTGGGCCTCTAAACTCGCATGTCTTAATATGATTTTTTTAACAGTTTTTTCTTAATAATTTAAAATTATTAATTTTTTTATAATTTATTAAATATTTAAAATTAGATTTAGATTAATGTTAATTAATGTTAAATAATATTGTTATTATTATTATTACTAATTAATTAAATAAATATTAAATGTTATTTAATAAATTTAAATTATTTTTTATTATATTATTAATTATTGATTATGTTTATTAATAATTGTATTGTTTTATTAATAAATTGATAATTATTAATGTTAATAATTTAATAATTATTATTTAAAGTATTTTATAATATGTAATACAGGCATTGTTATTTTTAGAAGTTAGTGGTAATTGTGCAATCGAAATTAAAAGAAAATAGATTCATTCATATGGGAAATTGTAAACCTTTTTATGACAAAAATATTTAGCAAAATGTAAACTTGAACCATATTGTTAAAACTAAAACTATATGTTTTCAAAACCAAACAGAAACTATGAAACTACAGTGCTAGTTGTATGTTTTCTTATGTGTTAGGTTTGGGGTTGACTTAGAGTTTTGACTAGTTTCAGGATGTCTACCAGAGGCTGGGAGTTATTATTTTTGGTGATGTCATGTGATGTCATGGTTCTGTATATGTGTACTTGATTTTGGATCAATCCTATCAGGTGATTGTATTGGTGAAATATGTGATTTTTGATTACTAATATTTCAATACTTTCTAGTTGCTTGTTTAAGAACTAATGTGTGATTTATGGTCATATGAGACCTTCTTTTACTAAGCTTAGGGTAGGTTATACATGTATGTCATGTTGGGAAGTGGCTAGCAATGGAGGCCAGAGCCCTAAAGAGGCTACCTAGGTAACCCATCGTAGGTTATGTTAATAAGTGATATAACATTTCATTAAATGAGAGTAAAATGAATTAATAAGAGTTCATTATTTTCCTCGCCCATGTTTCAAGTGCTAGTATAGGCTAGGATGGGAGTAGAGAGGATGTCTAGTTGCAACCTTCCTTCGTTAGTATGCCTTGTCTATACGAAAGGATACTACTGTTGCATAGAGTCACTATGGGGCCGGAGTCCAGTGGGACTACTAGGGTAACCTCAGAGTTGGCTCATGAAATGACACTTGTCCACTTACATTACAATATTCCTATGTGCCATTATTGCCTCTAGGTTTAGATGTCATTTGTGTCTCGGTACCTTTGAGTTAGATTCCTTTCAGGTTTTCTTTGACCTAGATGTTGGATTTGACTTTTGAGTTTGATATCTTGTTTGGGACTTGAGACAACCTCCTCAGCGTGGTGGGAGTGGACCATTTAGGTTTCATGAGGTTGGGTGGTAGTGCTTTGTCGCATAGAGTCACTAGGGAGCCAGAGTCCAATGGGACTACCAGGGTAACCTTAGGGTTGGCTCATGCAATGACACTTGTCCACTTACACAATAGATTTCCTATGTGTCATTATTGCCTCTAGGTTTAGATGTCATTTGTGTCTTAGTACCTTTGAGTTAGATTCCTTTTAGGTTTTCGTTGACCTAGATGTTGGATTTGACTTTTGAGTTCGATATCTTGTTTGGGACTTGAGACTATCTCCTCAATGCGGTGGGAGTGGACCATTTAGGTTTCACAAGGTCGAGTGGTAGTGCTTTTTACTTTTAACATTGAGATTCGACAATTCGATGCCACGGCTGGAGTTCCATATTTTGTATTATCTTTCATTTTGTTCTTATGTACTATGGTGGATTGTTTTACTCTATTATATTGTATTTGATTTCATAGATCTTACAAGATGTTGTAATCTATTTTATGATTTATATTCTTTCAGCCTTTGATACCTTGTGATTTGTAGAGTGGATGATTGTGCATTTTGATTATTGCCAAGTGGCATTCGAGATAATTGTATATTATTTTAATGGATTTGTACTTGTAGTTATTCTTTGATGTGGATTTTTTATATATTGTTTTTTGTATTAATTAAATTTAAATGTCATTTAATATCATGGGACCCTTAAGAGATGTAATTTGTTTATGTGTTGCTTATGTATATGTGTGTGTTATTGCTTTCGCTATTTTAAATCTGTTGTTGTTTATTATCTTTCAAAAAAAAATGTTTGACAAACTTAGTGAAAACTTTAGGTTATTTCTTTTGGGTTCTCTAGAGGGGCGTTACATCAACTTTGTCTTTTGTGAGTGCATCTTTGGCATTTGAAGGTTGGAAGAGTTTTCCTACATTTCTCCTATCACTTTCATTTTCACAATTTATTTTTCAATAACTTTAGATTTTGGTTTGATAGAGATTTTTCCTTTCTTTAGCTCAGAGCCAGTGATTTGTAAGTTTCTAATAGAGGAGATTGGTTCATCTATTCTAGGAATTCAGTGAGTTAAATTTAGTGATGTTGTTTCTTGCTGCAATTAGCTTAATATTTAGCTTCATATTCAGTTCTACTTTAATATGTTTTTCTTGGCTATTGATATGAACAAATTTCCCATAGTTTGAAGACCTACCTTACCTTGGGCATGAACAATCTTAGTATTACCATTCATCCCTCTTTGAAAAGTCTTTAATCAATATTTTTGAAAGAGAACAAGATTGTACCTGTGAATTTGCATTAGTTAGATTGGATTTGGCCACATTCCCAATTCTTAGGAAATCAAATTCACTCTCCAATTTTTTAGAAAAAATCTCCAAGAAAATTGGATCTTTCTTTCAACGATTTGTCAGGCTGTAGAATCTCAAATACAGGCAAGAAACATAGAAAATGTAGATACACAATTCAATTGACACACCCACACACAAGAAATTTATTTAGTTTAATGGAGAGCTAAATTCTTTGCAAGATGAATGACACTCTGACTATCTATAAACAAATAATTATCCCTCTGAGGGTGTCCCAATTCTTCCAAGAAGAATTGAAGCCATATCATCTCCTTGGCTGCCTCTGTAGTAGCAACATAGTCTGCCTCTGTAGTGGATAAAGCATTAACCTTCTGCAATCAACAAACCCAACTCATGGCTACCCCATCAATAGAAAATACATAACCTATAGTACTCCACCTGGTATCAATATATGCTACCAAATCTAAGGAGACATATCCCTATAAATCAATAGTAGAGCCATATATATCTCTTCATCTAAATCACCATGAAGGAAGGTTGTGTTAACATCAAGCTACTCCAAATGCAAATCTTCAGTAGCCACAATACTTAAAATAATACGGATAGAAGTCATTTTAATAATGGGAGTGAATATCTCATCAAAATCAATGCATTTTTTCTGTGCAAATCCTTTTACCACTAACCAAGCTTTAAATATTTTCTTACCTCCATCTTCTTCTTTCAACCTATAAACCCACTTATTCTATAAAGCCTTTTTACTTGCAGGCAACTTGCATAGATCCCATGTCTTATTTTTTAGCAAAGAGTCCATTTCGTCTTTCATTGCAAACTCCCACTAAATCTTAGTATCCACCTACACAACTTCATCATAACATTTAGGTTCACCAGCATCGATTAGTAAAATAGAGTACAAAGAGGGAGAAAATATTTTTGGAGGTCTACTTAGCCTTGTTGACCATCTAACATTCACTACGGTGTTTGGTATTTTTTGTTGTGGTTGTTGCACATCATGAGGAATTGCTGGAACATCATTTTTTGGAGTATCATCCAACACTACATAATCATCTTCTTTTTTGTCATGTTGTTGCAACAGATCTTTGTACAACACTTTCTCATTGAATATGACATCCCTGCTTCTTACAATTTTACGATTTTTAAAATTTCAAAGCCTATAACCAAATTCATCAATGCCATATCCAACAAATACACATTTCTTTGACTTATCTTCCATCTTGGTTCTATTTTCAGAATCTATATGAGCAAATGCTTCACAACCGAAGGTTCTAAGAAAAGAATAACTCGCCTTCTTACCAGTCCATGCTTCCTATGGAATACCACAACCCAAAGGAGTAGAGGGAACTCTATTAATCAAATATACAATAGTATTGATAGCCTCCACCCAGATGTTTAAGGGCAACCCTGCATGCAACCTCATGCTCTTTGTACGCTAGCTCCATTATAGTCTTGTTCAAGCGTTCAACCACTCCATTTTCCTATGGAGTCCTTGGAACATTATTCTATCTATGAATACCATTAGTGGAGCAATAATCTTCATATTCATGACTACAATACTCACCACCATTATCAGATCTGAGACATTTTAATTTCTTACCGATCTCATTTTCAACCAAGCATTTTCATTTCTTAAAAGTTTGAAATAGATCAGATTTTTGTCTAAGGAAATAAACCCATACTTTTTTAGTTGCATTATCAATAAATATAACATAATAATGAGAGACACCAAGGGAAGATACCTGAGCTAGTCCCCATACATCTATATGCATAAGCTCTAATTTCTCACGTTTATTTTCCTTCCTAGTCTTCACGAAACTCACTCTCTCTTTTTTTCCATACACACAACTTTCACAAAAATTCATATTAACATATTTGAAACCTAGTAAAACTTTCTTTGAATGAAGTACTTTCATACCTTTCTCACTCATGTGCCCAAGTCTATGATGCCATAGCATTGTATCAGAATCTACAACAATTGTTTGTTCTCCCTACTCAACTGCAACAACTGTTCATTTTTCTCTGAAATAATTAAAGTAGAAGGAACATTATGACTTGTACAAAGATATAAGGTGCCTACTTTCACACCTTTTTCTACTACAAGGGAACCTTTTGAAACCTTCCAATTTTTATCATTAAAAGTAACTACACAACCATCATCATTGAGTTGCCCTACTGAAATTAAATTCCTACTCAGCCTTGGAACATGTCTTACCTCATGCAGTAGCCAATGATTCCCATTCTGCAACTTAATCTTAACTTTTCCCTTTCTAACGATCTAATAGGATTAATTATCCCCCAAATAAATTAGCTCAAAAATCCCTTGGAAATAATCAATAAAATAACCTCTAAGAGGTGTAGCATGAAATGAAGCACTAAAATCTAAAACCCATGAATCATCAAAACTTTCTAAAGAACTTGTCTAGTTCAAGACAAACAACCTTACCGATGGTTTGTGCAATAGCTGTCAAGAATGACTAGCAAGGGATAAGCAATCTAGGGAACTCAACCCAAACATGGACCTTAAGCTTGCTATCATCAGAAATAGTAAAATCATGCAACCAACATTGAACAACCAAGAGGGAGGGCCTAACAGTCCAGGGACCTCGAACAAACACATGTTCAGCTTGGCTTGAGTTGCCAAAGCAAAAAAGGAAAAAGCTTTTGGTAAGGCTTTGAATGCCTTCAAGGTGAACACCCTGAAGTGTCCAAACCTTGCAAATCGATTCCCGTAGTATGCTTTCAAAAGGAGTGCAACCCACAAAATACCCAATAAGGATTTGTTGTTCTAACCAAGTGCATGCACTATCAAATTCCTTGACATTTAAAACAATATCAAGAGGGGAATTACCTTGTGAAACACCTTGGAGACAAATTTGCACAGTAACTTGTTTAGCAATTTCATTCTCTCCAACAAAAGCAAGTCCAACTCTAGCATCAATTGCTGAGCCAGAGAAGGCTGAGGCCATTATCAATGAAAACTATTCCCGCAGTAAATGTGGTATGTCAGGAGGCAAACCAATGAGGGGTCAAATGGAAGTTGTACAAACCTTAGCAAAGCACATTTTAACCTTGCTCATTTGAACTAAGCAACGTTGCAAATTTTGGTAATAGGCGAGATATGGATGCCAAATCCAAACAAGGTCAAATCTCCAAAAAATTAGATAGGTTGTTGTAGGCCTCGACAACATGATCCTGTAGCACCTGATAGTTCATCAATACCTCGCACGAGCTCAAAGAAATGCTCGATCAAAGATTGCAGCTCGATGGTGCTTAGAGACCATTAGGGATGCTTCTCTTAATTATGGTCAATACTATTGAAGGGACATTGTGGCTGAAATGAGGTTGGTCCTAGCCTAAACCCAACCAACCGGAGCTAACGAAGCAGTTATGGATTGCTAGGAATGCAATTAGAAGCTTCAAAACCCTAGTTGCTAGGAAAGCACAAAATGAAGGAAAATTAATTTAATATATTTTACTAATTCAAATCAATTCCTTGAACATGTGAAAGCAATCCAAGGATTAGATTCAATCAGCTCATCATGCAAAACCAAAAAATTTCTTGTAAAAGTACAGATCAACACTCTAGAAGGAATAAAAAATTGCTCCAAAAATTGTCTTCTTGATTCCAACCCAACAATTCATTGATCTCCAACACATATACACTCCTCTAGGTCATTTTTTCATTTCCCAACCAACTTTTGCAAGAAATTGCAAAAATTGCACTTTTGCAAAATTTACACTTTGCACCTTTTTAACAACTTTTTACACTATTATGAAATTTGACTCCAACTACATATGAATGATCCCAAATATTGTCTAAAGACTAAAGATTATTGAAAATGATCAAATCCAATCTTGAGTCTACCTTTGACCAAATGTTGACTATGTTTGACCAACTTAGAACAACCTAGACAACCAAACACTAGGTGATCTTTTGGTCTCCAAATGAGTTCACTAGCCTATCAAACATTAACAAAAGGGTCTCTAGGCTCAACCTACCCAAGTTTTTTTTCCCTTAGAATTTATTGCCCAACAAAATTGATGATTCCACTAATTAGAGCCCTTGTCCACCTTGTGCTCCTGCACCAACTGGTTGCTTTAGCAAATAGTTCTGGGCTTGTTCTTGGATTGGTATGACCCAACACACAGATTCAAGAAAACATGAGAACCAAATGGTCACAAGTGATAGTGTGGATCTTTAACTCGTAACCACCTACTATCATTCAAAACAAAGAAGTTGCTCACAAAATGCTTCAAGAAATTGATTGCAAAAACACACAATCTGTAGGACTTCCAACCCTTCTCATAGGTCTTCTCATGATTTATATAGGGTGGTTGGGTGTTTATTCACACTTTAGGACTCCTCTTCAATGCTTTGCAACTTTCTTGCCAAAATTTTCTCAAGCAACTTTTGAAAGCCGCAAAGTTGCACAATGCGACTTTTACATTTTTTTGCAACTTTTCACCAATTTGGTCAAATGACCTTCCTATCTTCTCAAACTTGATCACAAACCTTACCTATGGTAGAATACTCACCTTGACTCTCCCTAGACCCTATTGACCTCATGATAATGTCATCATCATGCCTTGTGCCAATTAGAGGACTCTTTTAAGCCTAAAAAGGTGTGTCATAGTGTGACAGCAAGGACATAGTCCAAAACAACACTATCCAAGCTTTGCATATGTTTTAGAGAAGCCAAATGGGTATCCAAATATATAATTTATTATCCTGATGTTTTGGGAAATTTGGGAGTAAAATGCAAGAGGACATCCATCTAAATCCATATAAGTTGAAGGTAATGGAACATTTTTAAAAGGATATCATCAAACCCACAAAAAAAGTTCAAGAGAAAAAATAATAACAAATTTATCACAATAATGTACAATATTTACATCTCTTATCAGTTTTATATACAAAATTTGGCATCTAAATATGAACATGTGACATCTCTTATTGGATTTTTATACAAAATATGGGATATAAATATGCACATGTTACATGTATTCTCCTTTTTATATACAAAATTTGGCATCTACATATGATCATCACTGTGAAGTTGCAACATTTCGCATAATATATATACTACATTTTCAAAATTATTCTACCATATGTAGAATGACTTGGCTATATAGCACATAATCAATCAAGGGAACCTTCCGGATCAGCTCTAACCCTTATTGTGTCGAGTATTGCCTCGTCATCAAATCCACATACTTTCCACAACATCTTTTTAAGAGGCCTACCATGATATGGTATCAATTGAATATTTGTTGCAACAATAAGGTTAGAGTAATGAAGAATATGTTTGTGTGTCTCAAAATCTTCAAATAACCATGTGGTAGAATTCTTGATAGGGTACCTACATTTAATTGTAAAGATAATTTAAAGTCAAAATTGATACATTATACATGAAAAATGGGCTTAAAGAGATTTTCATGGAAGGGGACAAAAATATACTACCTTCTAATCCATGTGCCTATCACAACAACAGATCCTATTGGGTATTCAATATCCTCACCATCAATGACTTTAGCTATCAATTTCTTTTTGGGCTCAATACGCTAACATAGAAAGTAATATGTTCCTTCATCATTATTTTCAAATGAAATAAATGCATATACATGACCTACATTATATAGAAGGATAAGTTAATGCCAAAATTGAAAGTAATCTATTTTAACCAAGTATTAAATTGATAACTTAGTACTTGGTTCAATCAAGTCAGATACATGCTCAAAATCTATTGATGCTTCAATTTGGTTGAGTTGTAGTGATGTATGAAGTTGATATGAATCAATTGGATGCAAATGTCTACAAGACCATTGGTCAACCCACTCTTTTGATTCACATTCATCCCATAAATGATGCATACAAGAAGAGCAAAAGCATGCAAGATTTCTAGTATGAATAGCTAGTGATGTTGCATCTGAACTTCGGAATGAATGCATCCCACTTGATATTGTAAGTGTACAAAAATCTTGCAAATTTTCAATATTAGGTTCATGTAATAACCAAAAATATCTAGAAACCATATTAATGTAGACTTGTATTACCTGGTCCCACTATAGAATTGCACCATTGGAAAATTGTTTCAATATTTTCTAATATTGTGCCACCTTCGTACTTTAATTCCTCTCTACTAAGGGTTCTTTTCACACATGATACAACACCATCATGCTCTCCCTTTCAATGTCTCATCTCAATGAAATTCCAAAAATGTTGCACTCCACTTGTCACATGCAACCTACTCATCCAATATAACATCCTTGCATTCTTGAATTCTATGGTGCAATTGTCTGACCATATTATGTGTTGATTGTATCTTTCATCTCTTTCCCTTAGATTTTCATAGAAAAATATAAAATATCCTTTCATCACAAACTCTGATGAATGAGTTTGATCATTGTTGATATAGAAGTGATACTCTCTTAATAATTTTATGTCATCCTCTATGCTATCATGTGCATGAATAAATGTTATGTGTACAAGAATTGACACTTTTATAGAGTTGTAATACATTGGTTGCACTTTTTTTTGAGGTTTTAGTTTATAGTTTTTAGTGAAGTCAACAATTGGCACAATCATATCCAAGGGAAGAGTGTCCTTACACAACTTGAATTGCTCATCTAACCATCTAGCTCTATGTGTATGACCTGTGTAGTCATAAAATCAACTACACATACATCACTTTTCACTAATTCACACCTCTTTAATTATTTTGCATCTTTAACACCATATATATTTGACTTGTACTTTCCAAGAGAAACTAGGGTCTTACCAATTTCATGTGTGCTATCTAGATGTAGGCATCTATGCAACTTTTTCAAACCACCACATTAAGGACAAAAACCTTTCAAACACACGGTCTTATTATAAATGCACCCATCATCTCATTTACATAGTACACTTGCAATAAATTCTTTCGATGACTTAGGACGTAACTGTAGACCACATTCCTGCAATATTTCGTTAGTATGCAAAGTACAACATATATAACGATAAACATCATAATGCATAGAAAACTCAACATGAACCCTACAACAACATGAAGTGCATGTATGATTTATCTTAACATAGAACATGGTTTTGTCATCTCAAATAACCTTTGGCTGATTTTAATTTGAGGAAATATTTGAAGAAACATTTCATAAAATTGTGTTTGAGTCATATCCAAAAATTGTTTTGCATGTGGCTCACGGTTTGTTTTTCCAGTTCATCTTTTGACAACATCTTTTTGGTTTGGTGAAGCCCTTATGTTGTCACGCAAAAATTTTTCTATTAATGTTCTTAGTGCATCAACAATAACTTTATCCTTACGTGGGAGTCTAACATGGAATGACCAAAAAGAAGTCCCATTAGAATTCTCAATTTTCTCTGGCCTCACTAAGGCTTTGCCTAATGTTGTTCTACTTATCCTTAATGATTTACTTTTTTTTCTTACCATGTGAATTTTTGACATTTCCTTTCCCATTATGATTGATGTGAGGACTTGTCAACTTGTATTAGCATCTTCAGTATGTGCTTTTGACCCAATGGATTGGTATGCATCAAGGAGATTTCTAAGAATGCTTCTTTCACTACTATTTTCAAATGTTCTTAACCCCAAAATTCTCAATATCTCTCTAAATTTCAGATTTTTAACCATTTCAACAACAAGTTGGCATCTTCCACTTTGATTTAAATTTTCAAAATAGTTATTCCAAATCTTTTGAACAATTCTCCTACAATTTCTTTCTGACATTTTATTAGGCATTGGCTTCAAAATATTTTCATTAATGTTAATTAGAAACTTTGGTTTTATATGAATTATTCTAGGAGAAATTGATGTACGTGCATGCTCTATATTTTCCATTACTTACATTATGTGCATTCATCATTTCAACTTGAGATTTTGCATTAGGGGTATCAGGTGACCTAAGTGTAATTATCATAATCATTTCAATTGGGGTATGTTGAACATTTTGGTTTGTCAAATTAGGTGTGTTTGTGACATTGGAGGCATTTGATGATGTACCTTCATGTAATCTCCTCATATGCTCCCTTGTTTTTACCTTTTCTATCTCTCATTTTTTAACCATTCCTCTCTTATTTTTTTGCATCATTATAGATGCAAGTTACCCTACAAACAATAACATGAATAAAAAACACAATAAAATACAAAACAAAACAAATTTGTATGTTTATTTTATGCTCAATCACAAGATACTAACATAAAATAAGATGTTGGCACATGAAAAATATAAATTTAGCATTTCCAGCCACAAAAAACCTTACACAAGTTGCATACCTAGTATAGAAATACATGTGAAATAATAGTAGAATCTGGTCGACCACACTGAAAGAACATAATAACCATTGACATGTTGTTTTGTTTACAGTTTTCAATAACTTGATTGGGTTATGTATTACTACTACACAAAGGTAGATTGAGAGAGAGAGGGGGGGGGGGGGGGGTGGTGTGTGTGTGTGTGTGTGAGAGAGAGAGAGAGAGAGAGAGAGAAGGATTAGAGGATATGATAGAAAGAGTGAGAGAGAGAAGGGGATAAGGGAAAGAGAGAGGGGGATAGGATATGATAGAAAGAAGGAGGTGGATATGATAGAGAGAGAGAATGTGTGTGTGTGTGTGTGTGTGTGTGTGTGTGTGTGTGTGTGTGAGAGAGAGAGAGAGAGAGAGAGAGAGAGAGAGAGGCCTATGTTGGGTGATGCGACGCGCTCCCCTACCCACAGGTGGTTAATTATGTGGTGTTCCATGTTCACTAATAGTCATGGCTTTTGGTGCAACAAAAAATGGGCCCCACAATTGGTATCAAAGCCTGGTTTTGGCTTGGTCATGAGTTCAAATCTCCCCGGTGGGAGATTGTTGGGTGATGCGACGTGCTCCCCTGCCCACAGGTGGTTAATTATGTGGTGTTCCATGTTCACTAATAGTCATGGCTTTTGGTGCAACAGCAAATGGGCCCTACAGCCTAGATGGAGAGAATGAGTGAGAGAGAAGGGGATAGGAGAAAAAGAGAGAGGGGATATGTGAGAGAGAGATTATGGGATAGGACAGAGAGATTAGGGGATATAATAGAGAGAGATAGATAGAGAGAGAGAGAGAGAGAGATAGAGAGAGAAGGGGATAGGAAAAAGAGAGGGGGGGATAGGATATGATAGAATGAGAGAGGGGGGGAGAGAGAGAGAGAGAGAGAGAGAGAGAGATTAGGGGATATGATATAAAGAGTGAGAGGGAGAAGGGGATAGGAGAAAGAGAGAGGGGGGTAGGAGAAATAGAGAGGGGGATAGGATAAAGAGAGATAATGAGTGAGAGAGAGAGAGCGATTAGGGGATAGGATAAAGAGAAAAAATTAATGTGTGTGTGTGAGAGAGAGAGAGAGAGAGGATGGGATGGACACAAGGATTAGGGGATATGATAGGCACTTGTGCTGTATAATACATAACCCGATCTCTCTCCCTTACTCCCTGCCTCAATCTACCCTTGTGTAGTAGTAATACAAAACCTGATCAAGTTTTGAATGCATTTTTTATTTTCATAACCGGATCAGGTTATGGCTTGGTGGTAGCCTAGGAAAACAACCCAAAGGCTTGGGAGACTATTTTCCCTCCATTTTTTTCGTTTAGACATTTTTTCATCTTCTAAGATGAATTCTCATCTTTGTCTTCATTAGGTACGCTAGTGGTGAACTAGGTATCTCTAAAATCACCACCATAATCTTACATGTCTTCTTAGCTTTCTAACCATATAATTTTTTCCTTTTTCTAGACAACATTAACATTGTAAACTTTAATTACTTTTATTTGTTCTATTTTATAGATATGGACATGCTCTCTAAACACAAGAAAACAAATCTCTAGATGACTTTTGTTTGATAATGGGTGCACGCTACAAATGTAAACCAATGGATGGAGGAAGCATTCAAGAGCTAGTATGAAGAACTAGTCTCAAACTTCCAACATTGAATATTGATATAGAATCGATATTAGAGCTATGAATGATATGCAATTAAGAACTAGATATGATTCATTATTACCAAATGGAAGACAAGAATTTCTATGATAGTACTAAACTTGCTCTAGAAGACTAAGATAATAATAATGTGATTCTTTGAGAGATGATTTCCTCTTGGCAAGGGCTCTATTTATAGGTTTTTGGAGAAAGTTGAGGGGCTTGGATGAGGTGGCACCTTTATGTCATCCATATAGGAGTTACATGGGTGAGGATAATAGCATGTAAAAGGAAAATTGTTCACATATGTGTGAGTAACATGGGATGGTGACTTGTCTACGACAAGTGAGGACAAGGGTGTAAGAAAGTGGAGGCTCAAGATTTGGAACACGAAAGGGGAGACAAGTGTAAGAGAAACAAATTCCATTTGAGGTAATGAGAACGTGCCCCATTTTTGGTATGGTTGTGTGAGCAACCACTTAGTTCTAAGAGGGTTAGGAATTGCCTTTTAATAATGATTAGTGAGTGATTAGTAAAAGTATTAGGCTTACTGGGTGAGGTAATAGGTGTAGGTTCAAATCTATAATCACCCAAAATTTTAATCATTATATTTTATTTTTATCATTTGTCATTATTTGTAAAATTTTTTTGACAATAAATCCTTGAAAATAAATTTACATTAGGTGTAGTATTAGGTCTCACAATCTTCTAAGTCAGATTCGCCATTGCAAACACTTCTACAAGAGATATAAATATTTCATTATAGTGCGATGATAAATAATCTACAAAATCTATACTTATCGTGTGATGATAAATAATCTACAAAATCTATACCTATATACATGAGAGAAAATTGAGAGCATATATTAGATGTAAGGTTAGGTACAACTATCAGCCAACTACTTGAAATGAGAAATGATAAAATATACCTAACATTAATCAAAAAATAGTATTGACAAAAATGGTATGTTTTCATATTACTCATGAATATCCATTGTCACAAACTTCAATTATCAGACTTTTCAATCCTTGCCACTCTCCCTCTTCAAATTCTTCTACACTCTACAGCTTATCACACCTAACAACCATTTTTCTTGCAAGGTTTCTTGCTCTTCTTGTGGAGGGTTTTCATTTCGATTTTGTTGATCAGGTTGGTGATTTGGTGGTTGATTATTCACATTTCCTAATAAGAAATCAATTACATTTTAAATAAATAAACAAATTTGAAGAAAAACTATAAAAACATAAAATGGGAAAAGTTTTAATATGTGTTGTCAAGCTTAAATATGTAAACATTAGCAGGGTAGCACATAATAAATATCAAAGCATAAACAAAAAGTGAAAATATCGACATAACATCTGATTACACTAAAATAAGTGCATTTATAAAGGAGTGTTTGATTCGCTCTATTTTTTATATGTGGATATGCTCTCACCAAACATGAGAAAACAAATCCCCAAATAACTTTTGTTTGTAAATGGATGCAAGCTACAAATGTTAACTAATGAGGGAGGAAGCATTCAAGAGTTAGTATGAAGAACTACTCTCAAACTTCCAACATTGAATATTGATAGAGATTCAATAGTAAAGCTATGAATGATATGCATGACATGCTTAAAATTTACAGGACAAAAACACAACTTATTTATTTATTTTTCTAGTCATGTAAGGTCCTACTTACCCTCGCATATTGAAACATTAACTGATTGACTTACATGTGTATTATTGCAATTCAAATTATGAACTATAAATTATCCACCACTAATAATCTACATGCTAAACAATTGATGCAGGAGCATCCAGAGGTATAAGGGCAATCCTATGTCACCCAAAAAAATGTACTTAGACTTAGTTTCTGTTTCATGTGTTTTCATTTCTGGATACCCATTTGAGTCAAATAAAGGTTCCAACTCTCATAGTTCCACTATCAGTGTTCTAGGATAGAGTATTTGAACACCTTGGGATACGTGTAAATGCCAAAAAATAGGAGTATGTAATTGAGCCATCATTTTGGTGAACTAGGAGGTGTAAATTGGCTAGATGAATGTAATTGTAATTTAGAGCATTCCAAAAATAGAATCAGGTCAAAAGGCCCCACAGTTTGAAAGTTATCACAGTTTTTCAGTTTTGGAGACCTCCTAAGAATGCTTCAAAGCTAGGTTAGGGGCATTAAATGACCTCGAGAAGGGCCAAAAAATTGGGGAAGAGCAAAGCTTGTCCATAGGGCTATAGAGCACTTCGAGAGCTTTCCAAAAATGTAAATGGTTCATCAATCGGAGCTACGGTTCAAAAGTTATGCCTCCCAGAAGTTCGGTTATCGTTTCTAAATTCTTCTAGATTTGCGTCAACTTCTAACGCAGCTTCTGGAGCCTTCTATTTGGTCGGTGGATGCCTACTAGCAGTTTCTAGAATGTATTCCTAGTCCTTAACCCTCCAGGGTCTATTTAAGGACATTTTTGGCATTGTAAAAGGTAGTTCAGAGTGGAGTTTGAGAGGAGGTACTAAAAGGAGAAATTATCTCAAGCTTTATGCTATTGTAAGCCCTTAGGGCATGTTTTGAAGTCTATTTTCTCTGTACTAAATGTACTAGCTTATTTTCACAGTTAATACAATTTCCCTTTTTCCTGTTCTGTCCATTCTGTGCTTGGGTCGTGTCCCCATCAAGTGGTATCAGAGCTGGTTTTTCTAAGTGTGTAGACAGAGCGCCGAATGTGAGGCAGTTTGCACCATGACTGTGTGGTTGTGGGTTTGAGTCAGAAGATGCCTCAATGAAGAGAGTGTGGCGAAAGGGCCAAAGCTATTACTCCTGAGGAGGTTATAGCCCTCCAAAGGTAGGTACAGGCATTGCAAGAGGAGCTCCGTAGAGGAGCAAATTTTGCCATAGGTGACGATAGTGAGGATGACAATGAAGAAGAAGAAATGGGACTAGAAGGGGAATTTGATGGGGAAGTTCTGAACCAGGTAGAGGAAAGGCTTTTTAGGACCATTACTAAGTTTGGGAAAAGACCTACAATTGAAGTGGGTGTATTTTCAAGAAATTTGAAACCAGATGAGTTGATCGATTGGATCAATGAACTGGAAGAATACTTTGAGTATGAGGATATCAGCGACCTAGATAGGGTTAAATTTGCAAAGGCCATGCCAAAATCTGGTGGCAAGAGGTCCAATTGGAAAGAAATAGAAGAGGAAAGGAGAAGATCACAAGGTGGGATCGCATGGTGGACAAATTGAAGAAGCAGTTCATTCCTGTGGACTATGAGCTTGATTTGTTTAAGAAGATGCATGGGTTAAAGCAAGCAGGAAGATCAGTTCAAGAATATACAGAGGAGTTTTAGTGACTTTTGATTAGAGCAGGGCATGCAAAAGAAAATAAGGAGAAGGTTGCTCGTTATATCAGTGGGTTGCAACCTAGCATCCAGGAGGAATTAAGTCTGGTAAGAATGACTAGCGTTGAAGAGGCATACCAGTTTTCCCTACGAGTCAAAGAGAAGCTGAATAAAAGGATTGAAGGGAGGCAAAGAGGGCATGGTCAAGGAGGAAGGGGAAGCAGTAGGTCATCTGGAGGCCGAAATGAAACCCAAAAGAAAAATGAACATGTGGGTACTAGCAAGAACCAGAGGAATGAGGGTTTCAACCACTCCCGTGATCAAGACTTTGGAAATCAGAGAGGAAGAGGTAGAGGACATGGAAAAGGAAGAGGAGGCTTCTATGGTACCTATTTTCATTTCAATTAAGAAGGTAATCGTGCCTTTGAATACCCTCAACGATAAGGAAGGACAGATAGGAGGGTTGAGAGTCAAGCTAGGGTTGCTCATGTGGATGAGGATGCACAATCATCACATTCAAAAGATGCAGAAAGAGGAGAGACCTTGATAAATGAAAGGGTCCTATTAAGTGGTGAGATAGAACCAGGACAAAGGAGGATTTTTTTCGTACTAGATGCAAGTGTGAGGATAAATCTTGTGACGTGATCATTGATGGTGGTAGCACAGATAACTTGGTGTCAGAGCAGATGGTCTCTAAGCTGAAGTTCAAGAGGGAGAGACATCCCCAGCCCTATCGGATTGCTTGGGTGAAAGATGATCATAAAGTCCTAGTAAGTGAACAATGCTTAGTGAAGTTCAAAATTGGGAGTTACCATGACGAAGTTCTCTATGATGTTATTCCAATGGATGTTTTCCATCTATTGCTGGGTAGACCATGGCAGTTTGATACGCATGTAGTACATGATGGTCATTCAAACACATACTCTTTAACAAACGATGGAGTACGCCATAAATTGAAGCCCATGAAAAAGGAAGGCGAAAAGGTTTGGAGCAGTGCTAGGATTTGTCTTGCTGATGGAAGGAAGTTTTTAAATGGCATGAAACATTAGTGTATGTGCTATGCGTTGATTCCTAGGAAAGATAAAGAGGGTAGTAGTGAAATACCACTTGAAGTTTCAAATTTACTAAGGGACTTTGGAGATATTATCTCTGACAATGTTCCAGAAGGATTGCAACTAGTAAGGCAAATCAGTCATCAGACAGATCTAATTCCAAGAGCTAGTTTGCCTAATAAGGCTGCTCATAGCATGAATCCTACTGAAACTGAGGAGCTAAACAGACAGGTGCAGGAGCTATTGAGGAAGGGCTTAATTCGGGAGAGCCTAAGTCTATGTGCAGTACCTGGAGTACTCGCACCAAAGAAGGATGGAGAGTGGAGGATGTGTATAGACTCTCGAGCTATAAATAGGATAACTATCAAGTACCAGTTTCCTTTGCCAAGAATGGATGATCTTATGGACTGGTTGAGTGGAGCTCAGTACTTCACAAAGATAGATCTCAAGAGTGGCTATCATCAGATACGGATACAAGAAGGACATGAGTGGAAAATAGCCTTTAAGACCAAGGAGGGTCTTTATGAGTGGTTAGTCATGCCCTTTGGATTAACGAACGTTCCAAGCACCTTCATGCAACTCATGAATGAGGTACTTAAGAAGTTCTTGGGAAAATTTGTTATTGTTTATTTGGATGATATTTTAATTTTCAGCAAGACTTTGGAAGAACATTTATTGCATATTCGTAGTGTCCTTGAAAGGCTAAGGGAAGAGAAACTGTTTATTAATTTGAAGAAGTGTATCTTTGCTAAAAGAGAGTTAGTCTACTTGGGGTTTGTTATATCACCTGAAGGTCTCAAAATGGATCCCGAGAAGGTAAAAGCCATCTTGGAATGGCCTACTCCAAGGTCTGCTACTGAGGTAAGATCATTTCATGGTTTGGTTAGTTTTTACATTAAGTTCATAAAGAATTTCAGTGGCATATGTGCACCCCTAACTGACACAATAAGAGGGGATAGAAAAGAGTTCAAATGGACTGCAGCAGCTGCAAGAAGTTTTGAATTGCTGAAGAAGAAGGTAACAGAACAACTTATGTTGGTACTTCCAAATTTTAGAAAAGTGTTCCAGGTGGATTGTGATGCTAGTGGTAGTGCTATTGGGGCTTTATTAAGCCAAGAAGGTAAGCCTATTGCATATTTTAGTGAAAAATTGAATGATGCAAAGAAGAAGTATTATGTTTATGATCAAGAGTTCTATGCAATAGTTCAAGCCTTAAAGAAATGGAGGCATTATTTGTTGCCAAAGGAATTTGTTTTGTATACTAATCATCAGGCATTACAGTACCTAAATAGCCAAGGTAAATTGAATCAGAGGCATATGAAGTGGGTAGAGTTCTTGTAGAGTTATACATTTGTGTTGAAGCATAGAAGTGAAAAATCTAATAGGGTTGCAGATGCACTAAGTAGGAGACAATTGTTGCTTACAGTAATGCAGGTTGAAGTAGTTGGGTTTGATGAACTCAAGAATCTGTACCCTGAAGATCCTGATTTTGTTGAAGCATGAAAAGCTTGTAAAGAGCCTGTTGCTGTAGTCAGAACTAAGTTGTTAGACTATCTGATTCAGGATGGTATGTTATTCAAGGGTAGTCAATTGTACATTCCAAGGAGTTCCATGAGGGAAAATTTGATTAAGGAGAAACACAGCGAAGGGATGGCAGGACATTTTGATCGAGATAAGACCATTTCCATTCTTAGAGAATATTATTTTTGGCCTCAGATTTCACAGGATGTGAAGAAGTTTGTACACAGTTGCTAGATTTGTCAAGTTGCCAAGGAATTTAGCCACAATATTGGACTATATCAGCTCTTGCCTATTCCATCAAAGCCATGGGAGGACATAAGTATGTATTTTGTTCTTGGATTGCCAAGGACACAAAGGGGTCCATATTGTAGACTTTTTTTCCAGAGAGGTGGTAAGACTACATGGTCTTCCAAGGAGTATAGTTTATGATAGAGATACTAAATTTGTGGGGTATTTCTAGAGGACATTGTGGAAGAAGTTGAAAACAGACTTGAAATTCAGTTCCACACATCACCCATAGACTAACGGCCAAAAAGAAGTGGTAAACAGAAGTCTGGGCAATTTGCTCAGATGTTTAGTTGGGGATAAGCCCAAGGGATGGGATTTGATTCTATCACAAGTAGATTTTGATTACAATAACTCTGTAAACAGGAGTACTGGAAAATCACCATTCCAAATTGTATATGGAAGTAGCCCAAGGACTACACCAGAATTGAGGAAGTTAGAACAAGGGGAGAGGACAAGTGTTGAAGCTGAGGAATTTGCTGAACATATCAAGCATCTACATGAGGAGGTTCAAGCACACATTACCAAGATGAATCAAGAGTATAAAGCTAGGGCTGATCAAAGGAGAAGACATAAGGAATTCCATGTAGGGGATCTAGTCATGGTGCACTTATGAAAAGAAAGATTTCCAGCTGGTACTTACAACAAGCTAAAAATGAAGAAATTTGGCCCCTGCAGAATTTTGAAGAAACATGACTCAGGAAATGCATGTGAGGTGGAGCTACCAGGTGGTATTCACATTTCTCCTATTTTCAACAATGTAGGCTTAACGGAGTATCTTGATGATGGTGCAGATGAGGAGCTAGTGTTAGAGCCATGTCCAATTCCTGCTTCTAAGAAGGAGGAGATAGAAGACAGTCTAGAACATCGTGTGGGTAGAAGTACTAGAAATAGGCAGTATGAAGAGTATTTGGTCAAGTGGAAAGGATGGCCGATCGAGCACTCAACTTGGATTTCAGTAGCTGAGGTTTCCCATTTGGGATTTCCCCTACCATTCATAAAGTGACAGGGTCACTTTTCAATCTACCCTAGGTGTCTGATGCAGGAGCATCCAAAGGTATAAGGGAAATCCTGTGTCACCCAAAAAAATGTACTTAGACTTAGTTTTTGTTTCATGTGTTTTCATTTCTAGATACCCATTTGAGTCAAATAAAGGTTCCAACTCTCACAGTTCCACTATCACTGTTCTAGGATATAGTATTTGAACACCTTGTGATACGTGTAAATGTTGAAAAATAGGAGTATGTAATTGAGCCATCATTTTGGTGAACTAGGAGGTGTAAATTGGCTAGATGAATATAATTTTAATTTAGAGCATTCTAAAAAAAGAATCAGGTCAAAAGGCCCCACGGTTTGAAAGTTATCGCAGTTTTTCAAATTTTTGAGACCTCCTAAGAATGCTTCAAAGTCAAGTTAGGGGCATTGAATGACCTCGAGAAGGGCCAAAAATGGGGAAGATCGAAGCTTTTCCATAGGGCTATAGAGCGATTCAAGAGCTTTCTGAAAATGTAAACGGTTCATGAATCAGAGCTACGGTTCAAAAGTTATGCCTTCCGAAAATTCGATTACCATTTCTAGATTCTTCTAGATTTGCGTCGACTTCTAACGTAGCTTCTGGAGCCTCCTATTTCGTCAGAGGATGCCTACTAGCACTTTCTACAATGTATTCCTAGTCCTTAACCCTCCAGGGTCTATTTAAGGACATTTCTGGCATTGTAAAATGTAGTTCGGAGTGGAGTTTGAGAGGAGGTATTAAAAGGAGAAATTATCTCCAAATTTATGCTATTGTAAGCCCTTAGGGCATGTTTTGAAGTCTATTTTCTCTGTACTGAATGTACTAGCTTATTTTCACAGTTAATACAATTTCCCTTTTTACTATTGTGTCCATTCTGTGCTTGGGTCATGGCCCCATCAAGTGGTATCAGAGCTGATTTTCCTGAGTGTGTACACTGAGCGCCAACTGTGAGGCAGTTTGCACCAGGACTGTGTGGTTGTGGGTTTGAGTTAGAAGATGCCTCCACGAAGAGAGCATGGCGGAAGGGCCAGATCTATTAATCCTGAGGAGGTTAGAGCCCTCCAGAGGTAGGTGCAGGCATTGCAAGAGGAGCTTCGTAGAAGAGAAAATATTGCCGTAGGTGACAACAATGAGGATGACAATAAAGAAGAAGAAATGGGACCAGAAGGGGAATTTGACGGGGAAGTTCTAAACCAGGAAGAGGAAAGGATTTTTAGGGCCATTACTAAGTTTGGGAAAAGACCTATAATTGAAGTGGGTGTATTTTCAGGAAATCTGAAACCAGATGAGTTGATCGATTGGATCAATGAACTCGAAGAATACTTTGAGTATGAGGATATCAAGGACCCAAATAGGGTTAAGTTTGCAAAGGCCAAACTAAAAGGCCATGCCAAAATCTGGTGGCAAGAGGTCCAATTGGAAAGAAATAGAAGAGGAAAGGAGAAGATCACAAGGTGGGATCGCATGGTGGACAAATTGAAGAAGCAGTTCATTCCTGTGGACTACGAGCTTGATTTGTTTAAGAAGATGCATGGGTTAAAGCAAGCAGGAAGATTAGTCCAAGAATATACAAAGGAATTTTATCAACTTTTGATTAGAGCAGGGCATGCAGAAGCAAATAAGGAGAAGGTTGCTCGTTATATCAGTGGGTTGCGACCTAGCATCTAGGAAGAATTAGGTCTGTTAAGAATGACCAGCGTTGAAGAGGCATACCAGTTTGCCCTATGAGTCGAAGAGAAGCCGAATAAAAGGTTTGAAGGGAGACAAAGAGGGTGTGGACAAGGAGGAAGGGGAAGCAATAGTTCATCTAGAGGCCGAAATGAAACCCAAAAGAAAAATGAAGATGTGGTTACTAGAAGGAACCAAAGGAATGATGGTTTCAATCGCTCCCGTGATCAAGAGTTTGGAAATCAGAGAGGAAGAGGTAGAGGATGTGGACAAGGAAGAGGAGGTTACTGTGGTACTTGTATCCATTGCAATGAAGAAGGTCATCATGCCTTTGAATGCCCTCAATGATAAGGAAGGACAGATAGGAGGGTTGAGAGTCAAGCTAGGGTTGCTCATGTGGATGAGGATGCACAATCATCACATTCAGAAGATGCAGGAAGAGGAGAGACCTTGGTAAATGAAAGGGTCCTATTAAGTGGTGAGATAGAACCAGGACAAAGGAGGAGTTTGTTCCGTACCAAATGCAAGTGTGAGGATAAATGTTGTGACGTGATCATTCATGGTGGTAGCACAGATAACTTGGTGTCAGAGGAGATGGTCTCTAAACTTAAGCTCAAGAGGAAGAGACATCCCCAACCCTATTCGGATTGTTTGGATGAAAGATGATCATAAAGTCCTGGTAAGTGAACAATGTTTAGTGAAATTCAAAATTGGGAGTTACCATGATGAATTTCTCTGTGATGTTATTCCAATGGATGTTTGCCATCTATTGTTGGGTAGACCATGACAATTTGATAGGAATGCAGTACATGATGGTCATGCAAACACATACTCTTTAACAAAGGATGGAGTTCACCATAAATTGAAGCCCATGAAAAAGGAAGGTGAAAAGGTATACATAGCAGTGCTACAATTTGTCTTGTTGATGGAAGGAAGTTTTTAGATGGCATGAAACATCAGTGTATGTGCTATGCTTTGATTCCTAGGAAAGATAAAGAGAGTAGTAGTGAAATACCACTTGAAGTTTCAGATTTACTAGGGGAGTTTGGAGATATTATCTTTGATAATGTTCCAGAAGGATTGCCACCAGTAAGGCAAATTAGTCACCAGATAGATTTAATTCTAGGAGCTAGTTTGCCTAACAAGGCTGCTCATAGGATGAATCCTATTGAAATTGAGGAGCTAAACAGACAAGTACAGGAGCTATTGAGGAAGGGCTTGATTCGAGAGAGCCTAAGTCCATGTGTAGTACCTGCGGTACTCACGCCAAAGAAGGATGGAGAGTGGAGGATGTGTACAGACTCTCGAGCTATAAATAGGATAACTATCAAGTACCGATTTCCTTTGCCAAGAATGGATGATCTTATGGACTGCTTGAGTGGAGCTCGGTACTTCACAAAGATAGATCTCAAGAGTCACTATCATCAGATACGAATACGAGAAGGAGATGAGTGGAAAAAAACCATCAAGACCAAGGAGGGTCTTTATGAGTGGTTAGCCATGCCCTTTGGATTAATGAACGCCCCAAGCACCTTCATGCGGCTCATGAATGAGGTACTTAAGAAGTTCTTGCAAAAATTTGTTATTGTTTATTTGGATGATATTTTAATTTTCAGCAAGACTTTGGAAGAACATTTATTGCATATTTGTAGTGTCCTCCAAAGGCTAAGGGAAGAGAAACTGTTAATTAATTTGAAGAAGTGTATCTTTGGTAAAAGGGAGTTAGTCTACTTGGGGTTTGTTATATCACCTGAAGGTCTCAAAATGGATCCAGAGAAGGTAAAAGCCATCTTGGAATGGCCTACTCCAAGGTCTGCTACTGAGGTAAGATCATTTCATGGTTTGGTTAGTTTTTGTAAGAAGTTTATAAAGAATTTTTGTGGCATATGTGCACCCCTAATTGACACAATAAGAGGGGATAGAAAAGAGTTCAAATGGACTGTAGTAGCTGCGAGAAGTTTTGAATTGCTGAAGAAGAAGGTAACAAAACAACCTATGTTGGCACTTCCAGATTTTAGAAAAGTGTTCCAGGTGGATTGTGATGCTAGTGGCAGTGCTATTGGGGCTGTATTAAGCCAAGAAGGTAAGCCTATTGCATATTTTAGTGAAAAATTGAATGATGCAAAGAAGAAGTATTATGTTTATGATCAAGAGTTCTATGAAATAGTTCAGGCCTTAAAGAAGTGGAGGCATTATTTGTTGCCAAAAGAATTTTTTTTGTATACTGATCATCAGGCATTACAGTACCTAAATAGCGAAGGTAAATTGAATCAGAGGCATATGAAGTGGGTAGAGTTCTTGCAGAGTTATATATTTGTGTTCAAGCATATAAGTGGAAAATCTAACAGGGTTGCAGATGCACTAAGTAGGAGATAGTTGTTGCTTACAGTAATGCAGGTTGAAGTAGTTGGGTTTTGATGAACTCAAGAATCTGTACCCTGAAGATCCTAATTTTGTTGAAGCATGGAAAGCTTGTAAAGAGCCTATTGCTGTAGACAGAACTAAGTGGTTAGAGTATCTGATTCAGGATGGTATGTTATTCAAGGTTAGTCAATTTTACATTCCAAGGAGTTCCATGAGAGAAAATTTGATTAAGGAGAAACATAGCGGAAGGGATGGTAGGACATGTTGAGATAAGACCATTGCCATTCTTAGAGAATATTATTTTTGGCCTTAGATTTCACAAGATGTGAAGAATTTTGTACAGAGTTGCCAAGTTTGTCAAGTTTCCAAGGGATTTAGCCACAATACTGGACTGTATCAGCCCTTGCCTGTTCCATCAAAGCCATGTGAGTAGATAAGTATGGATTTTGTTCTTGGATTTCCAAGGACACAAAGGGGTAATGACTCAGTATTTGTGGTGGTTGATAGGTTCTCCAAAAATGGCACATTTCATTCCATGCCACAAAACTCATGATGTTGTCCATATTGCAGACTTGTTTTTCAGAGGGGTGGTAAGACTAATGGTCTTCCAAGGAGTATAGTTTCTGAAAGAAATACTAAATATGTGGGGTATTTTTGGAGGACATTGTGGAAGAAGTTGAAAATAGACTTGAAATTCAGTTCCACACATCACCCACAGACTGACGACCAAATAGAAGTGGTAAACAGAAGTCTGGGCAATTTGCTGAGATGCTTAGTTGGGGATAAGCCCAAGGGATGGGATTTGATTCTACCACAAGTAGAGTTTTCTTACAATAACTCTGTAAATAGGAGTACTGGAAAATCACCATTCCAAATTGTCTATGGAAGTAGCCCAAGGACTGCATCGGAATTGAGGAAGTTAGAACAAGGGGAGAGGACAAGTGTTGAAGCTGAGGAATTTGCTGAACATATCAAGCGTCTACATCAGGAGGTTCAAGCACACATTACCAAGATGAATCAAGAGTATAAAGCTAGGGCTGACCAAAGGAGAAGACACAAGGAATTCCAAGTAGGGGATCTAGTCATGGTGCACTTATGAAAAGAAAGATTTCCAGCCGGTACTTACAACAAGCTGAAAATGAAGAAATTTGGCCCCTGCAAAATTCTGAAGAAACATGACTCAAGAAATGCATATGAGGTGGAGCCACCAGGTGGTATTCACATTTCTCCTATTTTCAACATTGCAAACTTAATAGAGTATCATGATGATGGTTCAGATGAGGAGCTGGTGTTAGAGCCATGTCTGATTCCTGCTTCTAAGAAGGAGGAGATAGAAGACATTCTAGATCATCGTGTGGGTAGAAGTACCAGAAATAGGCAGTATGAAGAGGAGTATTTGGTCAAATGGAAAGGAAGGTAGATCGAGGACTCAACTTGGATTTCAGTAGCTGAGGTTTCCCATTTGGGATTTTCACTACCATTTATAAAGTGATAGGGTCACTTTTCAATCTACCCTGGGTGTCTAATGCAGGAGCATCGAGAGGTATAAGGGCAATCCTATGTCACCCAAAAAAATGTACTTAGACTTAGTTTCTATTTCATGTGTTTTCATTTCTAGATACCAATTTGAGTCAAATAAAGGTTCTAACTCTCACAGTTCCACTATCAGTGTTCTAGGATAGAGTATTTGAACACCTTGGGATACGTGTAAATGCAAAAAAATAGGAGTATGTAATTGAGCCATCATTTTGGTGAACTAAGAGGTGTAAATTAGCTAGATGGATGTAATTGTAATTTAGAGCATTCCAGAAAAATAATCAGGTCAAAAGGCCCCATGGTTTGAAAGTTATCGTAGTTTTTCAAATTTTGGAGACCTCCTAAGAATGCTTCAAAGTCAAGTTAGGGGCATTAAATGACCTCGAGAAGGGCCAAAAAATGGGGGAATAGAAAAGCTTGTTCATAGGGCTATAGAGTGCTTCGAGGGCTTTCCGAAAATGTAAATGATTCGTCAATCGGAGCTACAGTTCAAAAGTTATGCCTCCCGAAAGTTTAGTTACCATTTCTAAATTCTTCTAGATTTGCGTCGAATTCTAACGCAGCTTTTGGAGCTTTCTATTTGGTTGGTGGATGCCTACAAGCACTTTCTAAAATATATTCCTAGTCGTTAACCCTCCAGGGTCTATTTAAGGACATTTTCTGGGATTGTAAAAGGCAGTTCAGATTGGAGTTTGAGAGGAGGTACTAAAAGGAGAAATTATCTCCAGATTTATGCTATTGTAAGCCCTTAGGGCATGTTTTGAAGTCTATTTTCTCTGTACTGAATGTACTAGCTTATTTTCATAGTTAATACAATTTCCCTTTTTCTTGTTGTGTCCATTTTGTGCTTGGGTCGTGTCCCCATCAAGTGGTATCAGAGCTGGTTTTCCTGAGTGTGTAGACAGAGCACCGACTGTGAGGCAGTTTGCACCAGGACTGTGTAGTTGTGAGTTCAAGTTAGAAGATGCATCCATGAAGAGAGCGTGGCAGAAGGGCCAGAGCTATTAATCCTGAGGAGGATAGAGCCCTCCAAAGGCAGCTACAGGCATTGCAAGAGGAGATCCATAGAGGAGCAAATGCTCTTGTAGGTGACGACAGTGAGGATGACAATGAAGAAGAAGAAATGGGACCAGAAGGGGAATTTGTCAGGGAAGTTCTGAACTAAGCAGAGGAAAGGCTTTTTAGGGCCATTACTAAGTTTGGGAAAAGACCTACAATTAAAGTGGGTGTATTTTCAGGAAATCTAAAACCAGATGAGTTGATCGATTGGATCAATGACCTGGAAGAATACTTTGAGTATGAAGATATCAGGGACCCAGATAGGGTTAAGTTTGCAAAGGCCAAACTGAAAGGCCATGCCAAAATCTAGTGGCAAGATGTCCAATTGGAAAGAAACAAAAGAGGAAAGGAGAAGATCACAAGGTGGGACCGCATGGTGGAAAAATTGAAGAAGCAGTTCATTCCTGTGGACTACGAGCTTGATTTGTTTAAGAAGATGCATGGGTTAAAGCAAGCAGGAAGATCAGTCCAAGAATATACAAAGGAGTTTTATCGACTTTTGATTAGAGCAGGGCATGCAGAAGCAAATAAGGAGAAGGTTGCTCATTATATCAGTGGGTTGCGACCTAGCATCTATTAGGAATTAAGTCTGGTAAGAATGACCAACATTGAAGAGGCATACTAGTTTTCCCTACAAGTCAAAGAGAAGCTGAATAAAAGGTTTTAAGGGAGACAAATAGGGCTTTTTATAGGAGGAAGGGGAAGTGGTAGGTCATCTGGAGGCCGAAATGAAACCCAAAAGAAAAATGAAGATGTCGGTACTAGCAGGAACCAGAGGAATGAGGGTTTCAACCACTCCCATAATCAAGACTTTGGAAATCAGAGAGGAAGAGGTAGAGGATGTGGACAAGGAAGAGGAGGCTTCTGCGGTACCTATTTTCATTGCAATGAAGAAGGTCATCGTGCCTTTGAATGCCCTTAATGACAAGGAACGACATATAGGAGGGTTGAGAGTCAAGCTAGGGTTGCTCATGTGGATGAGGATGCACAATCATCACATTCAGAAGATGCAGAAAGAGGAGAGACCTTGGTAAATGAAAGGTTCCTATTAAGTGGTGAGATAGAACCAGGACAAAGGAGGAGTTTGTTCCGTACCAGATGCAAGTGTGAGGATAAATGTTGTGACGTGATCATTGATGGTGGTAGCAACGATAACTTGGTGTCAGAGGAGATGGTATCTAAGCTGAAGCTCAAGAGGGAGAGACATCCCTAGCCCTATTGGATTGCTTGGGTGAAAGACGATCATAAAGTCCTGGTAAGTGAACAACATTTAGTGAAATTCAAAGTTGGGAGTTACCATGATGAAGTTCTCTGTGATGTTATTCCAGTGGATGTTTTCCATCTATTGTTGGGTAGACCATGGTAGTTTGATAGGCATGCAGTATATGATGGTCATGCAAACACATACTCTTTAACAAAGGATGGAGTTCACCATAAATTGAAGCCCATGAAAAAGGAAGGTGAAAAGGTATGTAGCTATGCTAGGATTTGTCTTGTTGATGGAAGGAAGTTTTTAGATGGCATGAAACATCAGCATATGTGCTATGCTTTGATTCCTAGGAAAGATAAAGAGGGTAGTAGTGAAATACCACTTGAAGTTTCAGATTTACTAGGGGAGTTTGGAGATATTATCTCTGATAATGTTCTAGAAGGATTGCCACCAGTAAGGCAAATCAGTCATCAGATATATCTAATTCCAGGAGCTAGTTTGCCTAACAAGGCTGCTCATAGGATGACTCCTACTAAAACTGAGGAGCTAAACAGACAGGTGCAGGAGCTATTGAGGAAGGGCTTGATTCAGGAGAGCCTAAGTCCATGCGCAGTACCTGCAGTACTCGCACCAAAGAAGGATGGAGAGTGGAGGATGTGTACAGACTCTCGAGCTATAAATAGGATAACTATCAAGTACCAGTTTTCTTTGCCAAGAATGGATGATCTTATGGACTGCTTGAGTGGAGCTCAATACTTCACAAAGATAGATCTCAATAGTGGCTATCATCAGATACGGATACCAGAAGGAGATGAGTGGAAAACAGCCTTCAAGACCAAGGAGGGTCTTTATGAGTGGTTAGTCATGCCCTTTGGATTAACGAACGCCCCAAGCACCTTCATGCAGCTCATGAATGAGGTACTTAAGAAGTTCTTGGGAAAATTTGTTATTGCTTATTTGGATGATATTTTAATTTTCAGCAAGACTTTGGAAGAACATTTATTGCATATTCGTAGTGTCCTTGAAAGGCTAAGGGAAGAGAAACTGTTTATTAATTTGAAGAAGTGTATCTTTGCTAAAAGGGAGTTAGTCTACTTGGGGTTTGTTATATCACCTGAAGGTCTCAAAATGGATCCAGAGAAGGTAAAAGCTATCTTGGAATGGCCTACTCCAAGGTCTGCTATTGAGGTAAGATCATTTCGTGGTTTGGTTAGTTTTTATAGGAAGTTCATAAAGAATTTCAGTGGCATATGTGCACCCCTAACTGACACAATAAGAGGGGATCGAAAAGAGTTCAAATGGACTGCAACAGCTGCGAGAAGTTTTGAATTGCTGAAGAAGAAGGTAACTGAACAACTTGTGTTGGCACTTCTAGATTTTAGAAAAGTGTTCCAAGTGGATTGTGATGCTAGTGGCAATGCTATTGGGACTGTATTAAGCCAAGAAGGTAAGCCTATTGCATATTTTAGTGAAAAATTGAATGATGCAAAGAAGAAGTATTATGTTTATGATCAAGAGTTCTATGCAATAGTTCAAGCTTTAAAGAAATGGAGGCATTATTTGTTGCCAAAAGAATTTGTTTTGTATACTGATCATCAGGCATTACAGTACCTAAATAGCCAAGGTAAATTGAATCAGAGGCATATGAAGTGGGTAGAGTTCTTGCAAAGTTATACATTTATGTTGAAGCATAGAAGTGGAAAATCTAATAGGGTTGTAGATGCACTAAGTAGGAGACAGTTGTTGCTTACAGTAATGCAGGTTGAAGTAGTTGGGTTTGATGAACTCAAGAATCTGTACCCTGAAGATCCTAATTTTGCTAAAGAATGGAAAGCTTGTAAAGAGCCTGTTGCTATAAACAGAACTAAGCAGTTAGACTATCTGATTCAGGATGGTATTTTATTCAAGGGTAGTCAATTGTACATTCCAAGGAGTTCCATGAGGGAAATTTTGATTAAGGAGAAATACAGCGGAGGGATGGCAGGACATTTTGGTCAAGATAAGACCATTGCCATTCTTAGAGAACATTATTTTTGGCCTTAGATTTCATAGGATGTGAAGAAGTTTGTACAGAGTTGTCAGGTTTGTCAAGTTGCCAAGGGATTTAGCCACAATACTGGACTGTATCAGCCCTTGCCTATTCCATCAAAGCCATGTGAGGAAATAAGTATGGATTTTGTTCTTGGATTGCCAAGGACACAAAGGGGTAATGACTTAGTATTTATTGTGGTTGATAGGTTCTCCAAAATGGCACATTTCATTCCATGCCACAAAAATCATGATGCTATCCATATTGCAGACTTGTTTTTCAGAGAGGTGGTAAGACTACATGGTCTTCCAAGGAGTATAGTTTCTGACAGAAATACTAAATTTGTGGGGTATTTTTGAAGGACATTGTGGAAGAAGTTGAAAACAGACTTGAAATTCAGTTCCACACATCACCCACAGATTGACGGCCAAACAGAAGTGGTAAACAGAAGTCTGGGTAATTTTCTGAGATGTTTAGTTGGGGATAAGCCCAAGGGATGGGATTTGATTCTACCACAAGCAGAGTTTTCTTACAATAACTCTGTAAATAGGAGTACTGGAAAATCACCATTCCAAATTGTATATGGAAGTAGCCCAAGGACTACACCGGAATTGAGGAAGTTAGAACAAGGGGAGAGGACAAGTGCTGAAGCTGAGAAATTTGCTGAACATATCAAGCGTCTACATGAGGAGGTTCAAGCACACATTACCAAGATGAATCAAGAGTATAAAGCTAGGGCTGATCAAAGGAGAAGACATAAGGAATTCCAAGTAGGGGATCTAGTCATGGTGCACTTACAAAAAGAAAGATTTTCAGCTGGTACTTACAACAAGCTGAAAATGAAGAAATTTGGCCCCTGCAGAATTCTGAAGAAACATGACTCAAGAAATGCATATGAGGTGGAGCTACTAGGTGGTATTCACATTTCTCCTATTTTCAACATTGCAGACTTAACAGAGTATCATGATGATGGTGCAGATGAGGAGCTGGTGTTAGAGCCATGTTCAATTCCTACTTCTAAGAAAGAGGAGATAGAAGACATTCTAGATCATCGTGTGGGTAGAAGTACTAGAAACAGGCAGTATGAAGAGTATTTGGTCAAGTGGAAAGGACGGTCGATTGAGGACTCAACTTGGATTTCAGCAGCTGAGGTTTCCCATTTGGGATTTCCCCTACCATTCATAAAGTGACAGGGTCACTTTTCAATCTACCCTGGGTGTCTAATGCAGGAGCATCCAGAGGTATAAGGGTAATCCTGTGTCACCCAAAAAATGTACTTAGACTTAGTTTTTGTTTCATGTGTTTTCATTTTTGGATACCCATTTGAGTCAAATAAAGGTTCCAACTCTCACAGTTCCACTATCAGTGTTCTAGGATAGAGTATTTGAACACCTTGGGATACGTGTAAATGCCGAAAAATAGGAGTATGTAATTGAGCCATCATTTTGGTGAACTAGGAGGTGTAAATTGGCTAGATGAATGTAATTGTAATTTAGAGCATTCAAAAAAAAAAAATCAGGTCAAAAGGCCCCACGGTTTGAAAGTTATCGTAGTTTTTCAGATTTTGGAGACCTCCTAAGAATGCTTCAAAGTCAGGTTAGGGGCATTAAATGACCTTGAGAAGGGCTGAAAAATGAGGGACGAGCAAAGCTTGTCCATAGGGCTATAAAGCACTTCGAGAGCTTTTCAAAAATGTAAACGGTTCGTCAATCGGAGCTACGGTTCAAAAGCTATGCCTCCCGAAAGTTCGGTTACCGTTTCTATATTCTTCTAAATTTGCGTCGACTTCTAACGCAACTTCTGGAGCCTTCTGTTTGGTCGGTGGATGCCTACTAGCACTTTCTAGAATGTATTCATAGTCCTTAACCCTCCAGGGTCTATTTAAGGACATTTATGGCATTGTAAAAGGCAGTTCGGAGTGGAGTTTGAGAGGAGATACTAAAAGGAGAAATTATCTCCAGATTTATGCTATTGTAAGCCCTTAGGGCATGTTTTGAAGTCTATTTTCTCTGTACTAAATGTACTAGCTTATTTTCACAGTTAATACAATTTCCCTTTTTTCTGTTGTGTCCATTCTGTGCTTGGGTCGTGTCCCCATCAACAATTTTCCTTTGGGCCTATAAAAGTAACATAGAATAAGGACCAAAGATACATCAAATGCCCTAAAATAATTTCAATATGCTTCATATATTAAGTGCATTAGTTAAGCATCATTGAGTGGAATGTTGTATAAGTTGTTTATACATATTTCTCCAATGAACATAACTTACTTCCATTGAAAGATATGTATATATATACATTTCTCGAATTAACAAGTATAGTTAGCATAAGATAATACAAACAATAAATATATATGATTCTTCAACAACATTTACACGTATAAGATAATACACCATAACCAAATAATAGCAATCCGCTCACTAATCGACTAATTATACCATCTAAATTTCAGACCATCCCTACTCTCTTACTCTAACACTAACACTTAATTTAATATTTACCTAAATCATTTCTTCTACTAATTGAACTTCATGTTTACAAGTCTATCATTAATGGACTAGTTCACGTTGTATCCTAACACCGAGTCTTTAATATTTTACTACCACTATACTAAATCCCTACACAATTAACTAGCTTTATAACTTTTGAGATGACCATACTAAAATATTAAATCTCCATATACGTTGACAATCTTACTTAAAAATATTTGACTCAATAATTTTAGGATAAATATATGAATTAGTATATATAGCACATAAGAATGTAAACTCGAAGGAAGCGAATGAGTGGATGCCATTGAAGATGGGCTGTCGTTGAATAATGAAACATTGCGACATCTTTTCATCTCCCTGCTAAAAACAAAACTCAAAAAGCACTTTCATCGGCCATCGGAGGCGTGCAGTGATACAATTCTACCTTCTCAAGTCAATTCGAGAGGACAGAATAGAAACACGTTCGTTTGTCTTCTTAGAAAGACTCTTGAAGTGTGAAATTTCACAGCACAGACGGAGGTACAGTTCACGGTAATGGAAAGCGGATGTGTGAAAGCTGGATGTGTTACGGAGTTTTATTCGAAGATGTGGCCCCGGGCACCCAAGTTGTCAGCTTTGAGTGTGCCGGTTAAGCCCGGCCCTGAGGGAGACTGAACCTATAGTATATAGATAAGTAGGAGATAATTTTCACAGCAAGTCAAATTGTTATATTGCGATAAGTAGGAGATAATTTCCACAGCAAGTCAAATTGTTATATTGCTATCAAGATTAAACTATGTGATTTTGAGTCAAACTCATTGACCCATGTTTTCATGAGTAGTGATTCAACATGAATCCATCTCTCATGAGAATAAATGGAACACTTAGCACTCATTGGATCTAGGTGATGCTCACAGGGGTGAAGCACCGAGACTTCCCGAGAGGTCACCCATCCCAGTACTACTCTAGCCTGAGCGCACTAGTTCATAAGGCACATCACTTGGTGAAGGTTTTGCAAATGGGATTGCAAGCTTTGGGTTTAACCATAGAGGAAACTCCGTAGTTAAGCGCAGTCAGACTGGAGTAGTACTGGAATGGGTGACCTCTCGAGAAGTCCCGATGCTTCACCCCTATGAGCATCACCTAGATCCAATGAGTGCTAAGTGTTCCATTTATTCTCATGAGAAATGGATTCATGTTGAATCACTACTCATGAAACATGAGACGTATAGTATATAGTTTAAACAAATCAATACATGCCTCTTCAGCACACATAGGAGACACTGAATAGTTTTGAGGATACCCAATGGTCAAAGAAAATAGCCAAGGCATGAACATCATTGAAGGTCTAGACTACATAAGATAGTAATCACCGAACGGGATTGCACGTAAATATTAGGCTCCACGTAAATATTGCACGTGAAGAGATTAATGTCCAGAGATAAGACTTACTAATCCAGTTTTTACCTTTCCTAACATTTTTTTGCCTGGCTTGAAGAATGAATGTCTAAGATTGTGGAATAAATATAAATGTATTTATCACATTTAGTAAGAATGGGGTCGCAAATTATTATTTGACTGTATACTCATACATTTAGATGTTGAACATTTGACAGTTAGGTGGGCGATGAGATGAATCTAGCGCTTACAAGCTCACGAGTTGACTGCTTTGCAACCGACTATATCTTGCTCGAACAGAGACAACTTGAGGTTCCCACCTCCCACCTACTTTATTGGGGCATTCTTATTTGGATCTGATCCCTTGACAAAGACATGGGACGGAAGATAGAAATGGATGTGATTGTACATATGCCAATGTCCTTGAAAGATATGTGCATCCAATTGGAGCCCAGGAGATGGACTAAATGAATAATTTAAGAAAATGACACCAAGCATTAATTCAATCAAGCTTTGCCTTGTCCACCGAAACCAGTTTAATAATAATTATAATAAAAGGTGGTCTTAGTCAAAAACATGTTTGAATTCGAGGGGAAAACGACTTGTAATAATTTGAAGAATGCCGGGTAAAATATCCGGACGTATGCCGTGGAGAATTTGAAGATCAGAGTAAAGTAGAAAAATGCCAAACGACGACCTTATATATATGCACCTCAACTCTGTCTTCTGCATTTCCTGCATTTCATTTCTAGGTTGGAAGAGTTTTCCTACCTTTCATTTCTAGGTTGGGTGAGTTTTCCTACATTTCTCCTCTCCCTTCCATTTTTACGAAATTTTGCTATGAGTTTAGATTTTGGTTTGATAGACATTTTTCCTTTCTTGAGCTCGGAGTTACTTACAGAGGACTCTGGGACATGTATTCTAGGAATCACAAATTTAATTTGTTTATTTTTTCTTTCTTCAGCTCGGAGTTTGTGATTTGTAAATTTCTCAAAGAGAAGATTGGGTTTTGTATTCTGGAAATTCACAGCGATAAATTCAGTGATTCTCTATGTTGCTGCAATTAGCTTCAAATTCAGTTTTAGTTTAATATGTTTTTCTTGGCTATTGCCGTGATCAGATTTCCCATACCTACCTCGCCTTGGGCATGAACAGTCACAATATTACCGTTCCTCCCTCTTTCCCTCACTCTTTCAAAAGTATTTAATCAACATTTTTGAAAGAGAACGGGGTGGTACGTGCTAATTTGCGTTAGTTAGATTGGATTTGGCCACATTCCCAACACTTAGGAAATCAGATTCACTCTCTGAATTAAAAAAAATCTCCAAGAAAATTGGATCTTTCTTTCAATGATTTGTCAGGCTGTAGAATCTCAAGCAAAGGCAAGAAACACAGAAAATGCAGACACACAATTCAATTGACACACAATAAATTTATTTAATTTAATGAACTCCCCTGTTTTGGGGCAGAGCAATCTGTTTTTTATTGGATGTTTTCTAGTTCGTTTTATATTAAGTATTGATTCTTATAAGACGGCAGCATAGAGCATCCTGTAGATTTAAGATTTTTTAAGTTTTCTAGATTTTCTTGGCTTTAGTCCTTAAATGTTGCAGCTCGATTATTTTCGTTTGATTACCTGATTTTTGAAATTTTGTGATACTCTGTGTTGATTTCTGTCCTGCTGTACTCTCCTAGAGATTCTGTAGTAGGCCCTTTGGTGGGGATCGGTCAAAAATCATGTTTTATGAAGATAAATATCATACATTACGCCTTTCTGACTTTCTAATAGGTCATAAACTGTGATGAATTTTTTTACAGGATTTGAATTGAACACTTAAATTTTTAGCAGCCATGGCGAACACGGAGCCAGTTCACCACCACAATGGCACGCCGGTACCAGACATGGTTTTCTTTAACAAAGGAGAACCACAAAATGCAACGCAAATGATATCTGCAGCTCCATCACAAAGTGCAAGCCAAATGGTCTATGCAGCTCTTGCATTGGTAGCTCTAACTTTGGTCGCCTTGGATATGATGCCAGATCTTGATTTCCTCTATCGAATCATTGTGAAGAAGAAATGGGCTGTTCCTACTGCATTTGTAGCTATTTTGATCTGTTGGCTGACTTGGGCCTAGATAAATTGGGAAGAAATTAAGCTTGAAAAACTAAGTCAGTTCCAACTTTTTCACATTATTAGCATAGGAATCAAGTCTTAATGTGTGATGTTTAAACTGTTCGAGAAAGGAGTATGAAGATATAAAGTATGATTTCTCTTCTCATATATGTTGTGAAATATTTTGTTAGTACTATGATCGTCTTTCTTTGGTGAATTTCATACATCGGTATTGTGTAAAAGCCATGGATTGAATTTGCTTTGTATAAGGTCATCGAAGAATTATTCTAAATATATTGAAGGAACTATGTTTAAAAGGTCTTGTTTACTTTTTTTTAATGATGTTCATATGAAAAATATTTCACCCAAGTCGGTGAGGGAAAGTTTCAATTTGTGTAGTTAGGCTTAAATATGTAAACATTAGGAAGTTTGCGCATAATAAATATCAAAGGATAACAAGAAATTGAAAACAAAAGATTTTCTTCATAACATTAACTAAAATAAGTGCATTTGTAAAGGTATGTTTGATTTTCTCTATTTTATAGATATAGGCACACTCTCTCTAAACACAAGATTTTCTTCGTAACATTACATTAAACTAAAGTAAGTGTATTTGTAAAGGTGTGTTTGAGGTAATTAGAATGTGCCCCCTTTTTGGTATGGTTGTGTGAGCAACCACTTAGTGCTAAAAGGGTTAGGAATCACCTTTTAATAATGATTAGTGAGTGATTAGTAAAAGTATTAGGCTCAATGGGTGAGGTGATGGGTGTAGGTTCAGATCTATAATCACCCAAAATTTTAATCATTATATTTTATTTTTATCATTTGTCATTATTTGTAAAATTTGTTTGACAATAAATCCTCAAAAATAAATTTACATTAGGTGTAGTACTGGGTTTCAATTTGTGCAGTCAGGCTTAAATATGCAAACATTAACAGGTTAGCACATAATAATATCAAAGGATAAACAAGAAATTGAAAACACCAGATTTTCTTTATAACATCAGATTAAAACTAAAATAAGTGCATTTGTAAAGGTGTGTTTGATTTGCTCTATTTTATAGATATGGACAGTTCTCTCTAAACACAAGATTTTCTTAATAACATCAGATTAAACTAAAATAAGTGTATTTATAAAGGTGTGTTTGATTTGCTCTATTTTATAGATATGGACATGCTCTCTCTAAACACAAGAAAACAAATCTCCAAATGGCTTTTGCTTGATAATGGGTACAAGCTACAAATGTAAACCAATGGATGGAGGAAGCATTCAAGAGCTAGTATCAAGAACTAGTCTCAAACTTCAAACATTGAAAATTGATATAGAATCAATATTAAAGCTATGAATGATATGCAATTAAGAACTAGATATGATTCATATATACCAAATTGAAGACAAGAATTTCTATGATAGTACTAAAATTGCTCTAGAAAACTAAGATAATAATAATGTGATTCTAAGAGAGATCATTTCCTCTTGGCAAGGGCTCTATTTATAGGTTTTTGGAGCAAGTTGAGGGGCTTGGATGAGGTGGCACCTTTATGTCATCCATATAGGAGACACATGGGTGAGGATAATAACATGTAAAAGGAAAAATGTTCACATATGTGTGAGTAACTTGGGATGGTAACTTGTCTATGACAATTGAGGATAAGGGTATAAGAAAGTGGAGGCTCAAGATTTGAAACATGAAAGGGGACACAAGTGTAAGAGAAATGACTTCCATTTGAGGTAATGAGAATGTGCCCCCTTTTTGGTATGGTGGTGTGAGCAACCACTTAGTGCTAAGAGGGTTAGGAATCACCTTTTAATAATGATTAGTGAGTGATTAGTAAAAGTATTAGGCTTACTGGGTGAGGTGATGGGTGTAGGTTCAGATCTGTAATCACCCAAAATTTTAATCATTATATTTTATTTTTATCATTTGTCATTATTTGTAAAATTTGTTTCACAATAAATCCTCAAAAACAAATTTACATTAGGTGTAGTACTGGGTTTCACAATCTTCTAAGTCAGATTCACCATTGCAAACACTTCTACAAGAGATATAAATATTTCATTATAGCGTGATGATAAATAATCTACAAAATCTATACTTATCATGTGATGATAAATAATCTACAAAATCTATACTTATATACATGAGAGAAAATTGAGAGCATATATTAGATGTGAGGTTAGGTACAACTATCAGCCAACTACTTGGAATGAGAAATGATAAAATATACCTAACATTAATAAAAAAATAGTATTGACAAAAATGGTATGTTTTCATATTACTCATGAATATCCATTGTCACAAACTTCAATTATCAAACTTTTCAATCCTTGCCACTTGCCCTCTTCAAATCCTTCTACACTCTACAGCTTATCACACCTAACAACCATTTTTCTTGCACAATTTCTTGCTCTTCTTTTGGAGGGTTTTCATTTTGATTTTTTTGATTAGGTTGGGTATTTGGTGGTTGATTATTCACATTTCCTGATAAGAGACCAATTGCATTTTAAATAAATAAACAAATTTGAAGCAAAACTAAAAAAATACAAGACTGATGATCTTGATCTTGATTTTCAATGAAGAGGAGCCATTTTGAGGAGGAGAGAGAAAATTCTTCAACTTCAACAAATCGTGTGCGCGCTATTGAGGGGAAAGAAGAAACTAGCACAAACAAATAAGGGAAAATAGAATGGGTCATAGGTTTGCAGCCCATTTATAGAGTTTTTAAAAAGCCCACACACGCTTTTAGAAATTTTGAAATTTTAGTTGTGTCATCTTTTTGGCACCACAACTTGGTGCATTTTCCCTAAGACATTGTGTAACTTCATTGATCATTTTTTTTCAATTGCATCAAGATCCACAAATAATTATCCATCATTGAAAGGAACTTGAAAATTGTTAGGATTGATACTCTTGATTCCATAAAAATGCTTGAAAATGAATTTCTTTACTTTTCAGTTACATTTTAAAATAAATTTCTTTACTTTTCAATTACACTTTGAGTTTTAAAAAAAATTGGCACTATACAATATTGCCAACAAATACAAAAACTTGATACAATCTCCTCATGCCCAAACTACCACCAAGGGTAAGAACTATGGCACAAGTGCCACTTGTTATTATTATGTATTGAGATTTATTATTATTATGTGTTAAAGTTATAGAGTTGATTCCAATCTAAGACCTCCCACATTAGCAACTCACAATTTATCATTGTGTTGTAGGCTCTTGCCTATTTTCATTCAAGTGATACAAATTTACTCAAATTGACGAACAATTATACATTTAATGTAATATAGAGTTTTAGTTTCATTTTTCTATTAAGATTGAATGGAAACAAAATATAGAAAGATTCTACTCAAATCTAGATTTTAGTTTTAAACTTGTTTTAAGATTGTTGATGATTCATTAAATAATATAAAATTTTAAACTTAATTTAATAAAGAAAAGTGAATTGATTTGCATTCGCTATAAATGTTTAAATGACTCAAAAATAAAATATTAATTCATAACTATAAATTGTGTGTCAATGAGCCCTTGGTCTACTGGTGAAGTTGAATGGCTCACAAAGAGCCCACTAGGGATCAAGTCTTGTTGAGTGGAAGGCTCTGACATCATAAGGGATGAGGTCAAGATTATACCTCGAGTGATTTTGATAGCGTGGATGCCCCTGAGTCCTTGGCTTTGAGATGAAGAGGTTTTAGGCATAAGTAGGCATGTATCAAGTCCCTAAATCATCTATGTGGTGCCCTTCGCTAATTGGTAGCTTGCAGGCTTCATACCTCCTTAGGTTGCCTCACAGGTCTAGACCCTCCATAAAAAAAAGGGTATAAATTTTACTATACTAAAACTACTTTTACTAAATGCTACACAATATAAGTTTAACTTCAATTAAGAATTTATTAATAATATACAATAAGTATAATAAAGATCAATTAAGGTTCAATCTAGATCAAGAAATACAAGAGATAACGAAAATAAACTAATCCAAGAAATAAAAATAGAAATGTTGAAAGTTACTATTTAGTAAAACTCAAGTATAATTATTTATGAAATTAAAAAAAATTAATAGATATTGAAATTAAAATTTCTTCACTCTGACTCAATAAAAGTAAAGAGAAAGAGGGAGAGAGGATCTGGGTTGGAACTTGTTTCAATAAGAAATGATGTATGGTCTATTTGTGCATGCATGAATGATGATGCCGACATTTTAAAACATCCAAAGTGGTTTGAAGATTAGATGTGCTAAATTGTGATTTGAATGAATGGATAATGTTGAAAATTTGGTAGGCACTTATACACACAATCTTATTTTTCACAAATTAAGTGTCAAATCTATGTGGCCAAAGTTCCTCATTTTCAAAGATTTGTTTTTTAATCAATCATCATTTTTCATTCTTCTTGTTAAAGTTATCTTTAAATGTCTTAATGAGTGCGAATATAAATTAGTATGTTTTCCCTTGTATAATATTTCATGTAAAAATTGAATTGCAATTTTTGTTGAATTGCTAATTAACTTGATAAATTCATTATTTATTGATAGAAAGAGTGAGGGATAGATACATAGAGTGGGTAGGGGGAGAGAGAGAGAGAGGGAGAGAGGGAGAGAGTGTGCACACGCACACACACAAGAGGGACGGGGAGATACATAGAGGTAAGAGGGAAGAGGGGGTAGGTTGAGAGAGGGAGAGAGGAATGGGCCATATATGTAAGTGATGTATGTATGTGCATAAAGGAAGGGAGAGGGAGAGATAGAAATAAAAAGAGAAGGAAGTTGAAATACAAAAAGTGGGAGGGGGAGAGAGAGAGAGAGAGAAATGAACCTATTTCTAATGGAGTTAGGATCTTAATTATCTTCTATGTGTAGAGGTTTGGTTTAAGAAACATTTGGATCCTTTTAAGTGGATGTATAGTTTACTTCAAGCTATCATACACTAAAAAAATATATACATAAATAGATCAAATTTAGTTTTTATCGTCAAAATATCTTTGACATACCTATTGCACACCAAGGTGTGATTGCTAGTTGGACAAAGCATGTGACTTAATCAGAAAGATACAATAGAAGATCTTGCTTTTGTGTGGGGAATTTTACTTGGGGCTTGCACAATTCATTGTAGCACTGAACTAGAAAAGTGTGTGGTAGAAAAGCATTTAAAACTAGAACCTAGAAATCCTAAATGGTATGAACTATTGTGAGATGTGTATAGTGTCGCTAGTAGGATGGATGGCATAGTTAAGATGAAGAAGATGATGAAAGAGAGGATGGTAACTAAAACATCTGTAAGAATAATAGTTTAGGTAAATGATATGGTTATTTAGGAGATTACTCATTTATGTGATCTTTGTAATTAGCGCTTGCACAAAACTCCTCACTGACTGATACAATAGCATTCATTGCCCTCGTTAACTTCATAGTAATCATAATGCAACATCACACTTAAAATGTAATATAGGAAGATAGTTAGAAAAGAAATATTTTAATATAGTTATCTTGTTATCTAGAAAACTTTAACACGATATAATACAAATAGTTTATCTTTATATGAAACACATATTGGAACCTTAAAATGGTGAAATAATAGTTATAATATGTTGACCTATATTAAAATAATAATATATTAGTTTTTTTTTATCAGAAAAACATCTTTGGCATACCTATTGCACACCAACAAAGTATTTGTCTATAAATATTTCACCTACTTAGTTTTTTCTATAAATTATTCATTATATTATTATGTATAGTAGATCTTCCATTCTAAAATGCTTCCTACACTATGCATGGAATTAGGGGGTGCCTTTGAGCCAATGTCGAACATTGACTTACTTGAAATGGATGAGTAAAACTTGGAGAGTAGTGAACACTCAGACCATCTAGTAAATCGTACACCTACACCTAGCTGGGAACCCTTAAACATCACACACTAAGGGAAGAATTAAGCTTGTGAAAGAAAAGTCAACTTTAATTATTTAACATTTTTGGTCTAGAAATTAAGCTTAGTGTGTGATGTTTAAGTCGTTCCCACCTGGCTACCTCATTTAGCTTTAAGGGTAAATCGAAAATGCCCTAAAAATGGAGGAGGTTATCAAATCATAAATGTTTGCAACTTGTAGACTTCCGTGTATCTGATTTGACATCATTAATTGATTGAGAACAACTACATTGGCTATAATGAAGCATAACAATAGATAGAGAATTGTAAGTAATTAATTTGAAGCAAGTTTTAGAATTATATGATCTGCTTCAAATTTTGGATCTTCTTTATGCTCTTGATTGGCAATCAATGGATCTTCCTATATCTTTGGCCAAGTTATTACAGAGTAAAATCACATTATACACAATATCACAATAGATTTAGATTGTTTTGTTTTAAAGTTTCTTGAAACTCAACAACAATGTGGGTTTTTTTTGCAGCTATTTGACTAGTGGAGCCATCGTGGTCCTCGTGCGAAGTAATTTTTGCCTACAACATGGATCCTCAATGTTGGTTCAATCACAGTAATCCTTCGTTGCACCATCGATCTCTTTAGTGTAACACATTGCTGCAAAAGCACAATATTCTCATAGTCATTTCATTGTTATGGGTAATCAATACAACTGTATTTGTAGTGTTTGAAATTAATAAAGATGTACACACATCCATTGTAGTGTGTGACATGGGCAGAGAAGTCAACGAGGTCTCTCTTGGCATCGTCAAAAGTTCTAGTAGTGTCAAAGGGGACAACATAAACATCACACTGTAAGGCTTGATTCCTAAGCAAAAAGTATTAAATAGTCAAAGTTGACTTTTTTTTTTGAACTTAATTTCTTCCTTAGTGTGTGTTGTTTAAGGGTGGTCATGCCAAAGCCAAACTAGACATCAACCACCTAGACAAAATTGTTGTTCTCATAGATGTTCTTCTGAGCACATGACCTGTCTACAATGCTAAGAATACACTCTGTGGAGAGACACTCCCAAATAGAAGGGAATACTAACATCACCATTTTTCCACCCTCCAAATTTGTACTATAGGGGAAGAGGCCCATTAGCCATAGGAGTTCAATGACCAATACTAATATTCCTATAGATCCTTGCAATTATCACTTTTAAAAGGTTAGAAAAAAATGATAGCATATGTACTAATAGCCCATAACACATTTACTAATAGTGGATCACACATGTACTAATAGTTGATCATTTTTTATCTTTCTTGGTTGTTGATTGATCCATTTGTACAAAAGTTCTATTTTAACATAAAAGGTTTCATGCGAACATTTTGAAATAGCACTCTATGACCACTTCGCACTTAGCAACAAAGTATTTCTCTCAGCTTGATCATGTGGAGATTCTTGATTGACTAAAAAAAAAACCTAAATTTTAATGCTCATCTGGATAACAATGTGTGGAGGCTCGGTGGTGTTGTTTTACAAGATGGAAAAAAAAGCATTTGGTAAAGGTTAAACCACAGTATTGTTAGTGATTGAACTTGATCCTATTTTTCTATTGTGATAAAGGAAGTGCATTTTGTGTGATGGGAAAGATAACAACCTGATAAAAGAATAAGGTACTTTTCAATAAGTTGTGTGGCAGTTATCCATTGCCCTAAATTTTAGTCTTATTAATAATGTATACAGTATACAATATAGAATCTCATCAATTTGCCTTTTGAAAAAGTGGCTCAGATGATACTAGTAGTGACTAAATTATTTATGATAGTAATTCTTGCAATTTCTATTAATCCTTGTTTTGTTTTCCATATTTTACAATATTCTTTGTAGATATATTCAAGGAAAGTGGCTTTCACGTAGTAGCATTATTGGAAAACATTGTGAAGCCCAGCTTACAATACACATTTGTGTGTATTTGCAGGACAATTGTAATGAGATCATATGAAAGGATTACTTATTTGTTGATAATGATTAGATTTAGAATTGAAACCTTATCATTAGGCTCAATAATTATGGAATAAGAGATTGGTTTTATATTTTTCTAGAGGATGAAAAAGACTAATTTAAAAGTAGTTGTAGACGCTAAAAAATGGTTCGCATCTACAGTTTCCTCACTTCTTCATACTAATTTGTCCCATTTTCTCATTCTACTAACTCTGATCTTTTGGCCAGATTGACCATATTTTGTCATTTGTATCCTCTTTCACATCAATGTCATGTCGACTCGAAATCATTTCAAATCAACTCAAAATCACCCCAAATCAACTCAAAATCACTCGAAATCAGTCCTAATCAACCCGAAACATTTAAAACATCCCAAATCAATCATCATTTATCCACTCCTAGGCATTGTTGTGGCTTTTAGTGTCTTGGAAACCTATCAACTTATCAATCTGACCTTAGTACTGTCGTGGCTCTCAGTGCTAGGTCAAACTATAATTCATGTCATTCAATCTTTGACATTGTTGAGGCTTTCAATGTCAAATCATGGCATCATCAACCATTTTAATAACATTGACAATGTCTGTCAATGTTATTATGATCAAACCTTATCAATCAATTTCAATTCTGTAGCATTTACAATGTCAGTTAAATGTTACATATCAACCAATTCATGTCATGTGTCCTTGGCATGTTATCAACTTCAATCAATCAATTTGACCATGGCTTTGGTCTATCTTTTCATCATCTTAATTCGATATCCATCATCGTCACATTTTCATCAAAGGATACAGTCACATTCATTCAATCAATTTGGCCAATTATCTACTAATTTTCTCTATAGGATTAAATAACCCATAATTTAATTCTATTATTCTCACTAATTATTCTTCCTAATTATCATCCTCAATTAATTAATTTTATTAATTAATTGATTCATTATATTCAAACCATGGAAATTCTTAATTTCCTAAGTTCCATTTTTCATCATTAATTCCATTTTCTACTAATTCTTATTTTGTGGAATAAGAGGATTTTTAATTCAAATATTCCATAAAATATTGCATCATCATGACACTTGGATTTGACACCTCATGGATTCTCCTTTGACACTTGGATAAGATTTGTCATAATTAAATATTCTTATCTCTTACGCATGTCCCTATTTGGCTTATTCGTCATAGATTCTTGGCTTTAAGTGGGTTGAGGTATCTTATGACGCATCATAGATTCTCTTCCACATTTAGCCAAGTTTGACTCTCATGTGTCATAGAATCTTACATTTGGCATATTTTGTCATATGCGTCATGGATTCTCAAAGGAATCTCTTGACACATCACATATCTATGGGTGAAAAATCCAATGCTCTCACCTTGAGTGTTGATTATAAATTGGACACTCTTTCTCTCATTTTTGGTCCTGGAGTCCTTTCATTAGAATGCTCAAGTCTTGAGTCCTTAAATCTTTGAATTTTGAGTCTCTACTAATTTGCATTTTGCATTCTCGCTCTCACACTAAAATCACACTTCAAGTATTCTCATGGCTTTATCCCTATCATAGGCTTTTGCTTCAATCTTGTGTGCACTATAGGCAAATTGGAGCTATAGTCATTTAGAGAAGAAAGAAGGACATGGGAGCTACAAACGGAAAAGGGAGTCTTTGATTATGTTTGCTTTCTTTTGATTAGTTTGGCTTTCATGGTAGGCTAGTGGGTGCTAATATATGTTGATTGAGTTTGTGATTTTCTCATAGTATGTTATGCATTTTAACCTATTTTTTTGGTCCTACATTTGGTGAACCCGACGTGAACATGCATATCTAACTTGGGTTTTCTTGTTTTGTGCTTGTAGGTGCAAAGAAGGAGCTCACTTGGAAGGGTATAATGAAAAATTGCTCTTCCTTTTCACACCTAGATTAATTAAGGGGTCTAGTAAAATGCTTATATGCTCTTGTTTCATTCATATTGTTAGCTTGCTGTCCTAGGGCACACTCTGCTCTGTCAGGGCGCACTTGGGACCCCTAGGAGTAGTTTTAGGAGCCCAGAAGCCACCAAAGCCTCTTTCTTCTATTTCTAACTTACCAATTGCACCCATCTGGGCCCCAACTACGTCATTGACATAGTCTACACTATTTGGGCACACTTGGGAGTGTAGTCTTCAAAATTTCAGTTTCTAGGTCTTGTTTAGGCACCATTTCCCCACACTCTGCACCTGACTTCCCAACTGTGCTCTAAAACTACCAACTGCGCCCAACTGGGCCCCAACTGCATCATTGACATAGTCTCCATTGTCTTGGCACACTTGGGGATGTTTAGAGCCATTTTGGCCTTCTGGGGAGCAATCTGCACTATTAGAGCACACCTGGGTTCATAGTAAGCACATGCACCAATCAAAATCTGCATTTCAAGTTCCTATCACTCTCTAGGACATAAATTAGGCGATCATTGGATGAAGATGTGATCATAAAAAACTACTGATGTGTGTGTTTTGTAGGACGTTGTCGAAGACTTTGTGTCTTTCAAAACTATGTGTGTGGATTTTCTAGATTAGATAACATTTCGTTTGGTGCTTAAAAAGAACCTTTTTCTTTTCTGTCCAGCGTGTCTATAGTGTTAAATCCCTAGGCGTTGCATTGGACGTATCCTCTCCCCTTGCCATTTGTGGATCTTGGGTGTAAGAGAAATCTGTGTAACTTCTATAGGAGGCCTGCCTTGGACCAAGATACTCAATATTGGGTATGCCAAGGGATGACCTCAGAGTGGTAATGGGCCAAAGCCAGGTCAACTTTCCAACTGCTATATAAAATTTGATTTACGGTGAAAGCTATGTCAGCGGTATTGCTGCATGATAGCTCTCCTCCAGTACACTTGTGGTGCATCAAACCCCGGTTCTCAGGGCTGGGAGACCTTCTGCGAAAGTTTATCATTAACTTGCCGAACATAATGCCCTTACTAAAAACCATGTTTTAGTGGCCAAAATCCTTTCTATCCACTGGCTCAAGGGGTCATCCATGCCTGTGAAGACATACTACATTCTCATGGTCCTTAGTAGAGGCAACAGTCCCTTGGGAAGCCATGCCCCTTGGGAAGCGAATCTTGGTAGCCTCGAGAAGTGAGTGCGCTGTAAGGGGGAGCCTGTGGTGCCAAGATCTTAGGTTGTCCGCTCTGGATAAGCATGACTGAACTTCGGTTCAAGTAGGAATTCAATGGATACAGTCCTAAAAGCCTAGGTTGTGGTGTGTTTGTTAACTTTTTACAACAACTATTCTTGTCTTAATGTCTCTTGCGTGTGTGTAAAACATAATCAAGATAAAAGCCAAACTTTTGAATTTACACCTTGGATATCATTTGAACTTGTCAAAACACCACACATTGCCAAAACATTTCAACCTTTATCAAACTTTGAAAAATTTGGTTCAACACACTCAAACCTTGGAAAACATGGCGACTTGTGCTCTTAAATGTGCTTGGCAAAACGTAGATCTCACACTTGCATAGACTTCACTTGCATTCACCCTAGTCTAGGCTTCATTCTTGCATCATATAGACTTCATATTTCACCTTTTAGTCCTCATTTAGTTTCTATTACTTTTCATATTGCATCCATTTAGGTTCAGTTTACCTTCCTTAGTTTTTGCATTCCAATATCAAAATCAACACTTTATACTTATCACCTTGCATCCTTGCATACCTATTCATCATATTAACCACTTTATGCATCATTTTGGGTGTCCTAACCATCATTTTGAGCATCCATACTAGCCCTAACACTATTCCATATTATTTACCTCTCTGTGACATCAATCCTGAAACCATAGCTCCCAGAATTGCCTCAATTTTAGCCTAGTTTACCAACTGCGCCCAAAAACTACCAACTGTGCCCAACTGGGCCCGAACTATGTCATTGACATAGTCAACACTATCTGGGCACACTTGGTGGTCCTGAGATCTAGTTTTGGGTTCCACATAACATTTTGGGGCTTCAACAGTGTCCTTAGGTACCTGGTTAGCTCCCTTTGGACTAGCTTGCCCAGATCTGCATTCTACAACACCTAATCTTCATCATCTTCACTTAATACATCATAACCTTCATTTTGCATCTCCCAACCCATCCTAACATCAACCCCAGCATCCTAGCTTCTTGGCATGTCAGTTTGGTAACCATACCCTTCAGAATTAGCAAACATTCTTCCTAGCTTACCAACTGCGCCCAGAAACTACCAACTACGCCCAAACTGGATCCAAGTGCATCAATGAAATAGTTGGTACTATTAGGGCACACTTGGCACTATTAGGGTGCACTTGGGTACCTGCATGACCATTTTGGGCCTCCGAACTACACTTTAGGACCCCAAAATTGCATCTAGGAGCCTCTAGACCTCCCTATTCTACACTTGACCCAAAACCATATCTTGCACCCAAAATCCCCTTTTGCATCATAGGCATTGTCTGTATCACATATCCACTCAGCATCGCCATCATTTTGAGTCCTCAAAACGTCATTTTGAACCCCCAAAACCTTTGAATTTAGTCAAAAATCTAAACAAAGTATGAGTCTTAGAGTATCTCCTAGAGTTGATGGATAATGGATCTTGACTAGTCTTTTTATCTTTTCTCATCATTTTCTTTGGTCAAAATCTATCTATGTCTTGATATCTTTGACCTTTTCATCTTTTATCAATTTGATCTTTTTGTCTTTTATCAATTTTTGGTCAAGATCCAACGTCCTTTATCACAAGGTTAAACTCCTAGACAAAATACTTTCTAAAAGGTTTTACCTAAGTTCAAAACTTTCCATATACCCTTGTCATAGCATAATCATATCCCTAGCATCCCCAAACATCATTTTGACTTACCCTAGTGGTATATCCCCTTCATATTGCATTGATCAAAATCCTTAGCATCATTTTCACTATCAAACCCTATCAAATTGTCCATCAATCAAATTACCTTCTTGAGCATTTACCCTCATTTTGCATGTCCCAAACGTCACTACGAACCCTAGAACACCATCCTTTGAATAGTCTACCTTGCATACACCTACCTTTAGTATCATTACCAAGTCCAAAACATAACCCTAATTATCATTTCGCATACCTTAGAATCATTTTCATCTCCTCTAGTCAAACTTCAAAACATCACCTTGCATTTGCATTTGCATAACATCCCTAGGACATTTGCACTTTACACATCAAAACTATAATTCATCTAGCATTTCCTCACATTGCATAACATTCCTAAACAATTAAAAATCCCAAAAACACTCATATCTTGCACACCCACCACTCTAAATCACCCAAAACACCCAAAAATTCCATTGCATTTGCACTCTTAGGTATCATGCCAGCACTTACTAGGAGACAATCAGCTCAAAGACCCAAGGAACTCTATCAACCTTTGTTTTCTGAGGCACAAGAACAACCAAAACCTCGTCCAATACAAAGAAAGAACAAGAAAATCCAACAAACCTTTGACGAAGACCAAATCGAGGCATCACAACCATTACTAGCAGACCCCTTGAATATGTATCTGCAAGATCCTCATAATCAAGCTATGGCACAACAAATCTTGAACAATACACCTACCATGAGATTTCATCCAAACACTTCCCCCACACATGGGATGGTTCAATGGAGTCCTGACTTTGAACCTATATTCGTGCCAATGCCACCAGGAGGAGGAAGTGTACCAACCTCACCTGAAGATGAACAATCACATTCCTTTGAATTCAGCCAACCTAACACATCAAACATACAACAAGGTACTATACACCTAAGTGATGACTCTAACACTGATTATGGCATCACTGATGAAGAAATGGCTAGGGCATGTCAAGACAAAAATTTTTGCAAGAACTTCAAACGTTTGGCAGCCCAAGAAATTGTCAAATTTAACCCAAACTTGGAAGGTCCTAGGTCCAAAAATCAAACCAACACAACAATTGAAAACATCCAACCCATGATAAATTTGGACTTAGATAAGGGAAAACAAACTTTGGAGTTTTCAAACACAATAATGGCACCGATAAGATCCCATCAATAACCAACAATTGAAATCCTCCAAAGTACATTTGAACACATCAATGTTAACCCCTTGTTTGATGAAATACCACCAATCCCTAAACACCCCAAAAGGACATTAAGACTTGATTTTAGTCACATGATGCAACAAAAAGATGCACCTAAAGGGACCCATGCTCTGGGGATGCCAGACATATCTTCTTTGGAGGAAAATCAACAAAGTACACCTTTGCTCCTAACTTTATCCAATGTTACGACATCAAACACTATAGAACCTCTCATAAGTACAACATGTGAAACATCAAGCACAACCATCCCTATGGACACACAAAGGAAAATTCTTATTGACATTACACCGATTCCCAATAGAAATGTATCTCATAGTCAAGTCAATATGATGTCGCAAGCAGGAACATCTAAAACACAAAGGTACCAAAACAACAATACAAACATGACGTTAAATTCTCAAGGACTTAGTCAACCCCCATGACAAAAACAACCTACAATGGTACAAGGACTCAACACTTCCAAGGCACAACCAAGTCTACATCTGCTTGACACACATCCCACATATCAACAACAACATCAAATGCAACGACAACAACCACAAGTGGGGAAAACATCCAACATCCCTAACACGTTATCCCATGTAGACCCACTTGACTTACATACAATTTATCAACAACAATTTCAGCAACAATTCCAACAACAAAAAATGATGTTTGCTAAACAACAAGAGCAACTCAAGCAATAGTTGGAATACCAAAGATGCCTTGAGCAAAAAAATCACATACCAGCAACATTTGTTACAACAACAACATGTGCCACAACAACCTCAACAAATACCTCTACAACAACAAGCACGCACATGGATTCACATACAACCAATAGAGGTATCCCAACAACAACCACAACACATGGCACAAAAACAACACATGGTACAACAATCGCAGTCAATCCCACAACAAGTGCCATATCAAATACCACAACAAGTTCCCCAACAACAAGGACCCTTCTGTCTTTGAGGTGCCAACATACCTCCACCACCTAGCGACACTTCACCAGACTCATCGGACACAAAAATGTCAGAACCAAGTAGACATAGTTTTTGCCACAGCAAATGGTCTACTCATAGACACAAAAGACTTGAAGGAAAGACCATCATGCAAAACCCCAATGAAGAACTATTACAACAATTCACACAACTTTCCAAACAAGTCAAGGCATTGAGAGTCCAAAAGAAATAGGATCTATATATAGAACGGGACCTATGTCCTAACCCATTCGATAAAAGTTTGTATATGCCTCCATTCCCAAAACACTTTGAAGCTCCAAGGTTTGAAAAATACTAAGGAAAAGGAAACCCTGTTGATGACATCCGAGAATTTTGTGCTTCATGTACTGAACTCAGTGATGAGCCCACTTACCTTATGAGATTATTCCCTCGTTCTCTAGGTGGGCCTGCACTTGAATGGTACTCCAAACTTCCAGGCAATATTAAATCTTGGTCAGAGCTAGCAAACAAGTTTATCTCCCACTTTTCCTTTAACAGTACAAATGAGGTGACACTTTCTGATTTGTGCTCAACTAAACAGAAGATAGGAGAATCATTCATCGCATTCTTACTATGTTGGAGAAGCTTAGTTAGTCAATTCCCACTAGACATTCTTGAAGAACAACAAGTAAACTTGTGCATTGAAAACTTAGTCCTGAACTTAATGTATGAACTCAAAATCAAGAGTCCAAGCACCATTTCTAAACTAATGAAAAAAGGGGCTAGTATTGAAGATGCTCTTATCCGTAAGGGAATCCTCAAGATAAACAAAGAAAACACAAAAACCAACTCATCTAATGACAAGGCAAAAAATTTCTCCAAAAACAAGAATGTGACTAATGATGGCATTGTGAATGCCGGTAGGATTAGCACAGCACAACCTCAATTGACTTTGAAAGGTGTAAACCCTACAAATTCACAAACCTCTAATCAAACAACACCTCAACAACAAAAAATTGAGACTTCCACACAAGAAAAAAGACATCCTAGAACCAAGGATAGAAAATTCACACCATTGGGGATACCTCTTGAGACTGCATTACAACAGTTACTGAGTAATAACTTCCTGCAGCTACCCCTAATCAAAGATGAAACGTTAACTAAAGCAAATTGGTGGGATAACAAAAATTATTGTGATTACCATCACACCAAAGGACAGAAGACTTCATCATGCTTCCAATTGAAACATGCAATACAAGACCTTATTGATGATGGTGTAATCACAGTTGATCGATCACTATTAGCATCCAACTCTGATCACACTATTTTCAAAGATCCTTTGGGTATTCATGACAAAGAGAAACCCTCAAGTTCAAACTCAAACTCACAAGGTAATGTGAATTACATGCGCACCGGCTATGACTACACCATCAATTGCTTTAATGAGTCTGACTTCGGAATACCCACATTCACATTGAAGGTTGAAGACCCTTGTTGTGCTATCACTACATGCCGTAGCAAGATCACCTTCCTTGAAGCCCCATCTAGACCTACTGCTCCTACTTCATCTGATTACAACCTTGTTGAACAACTCGAAAAAACCCCTGCACAAATATCCATTTTGGACCTACTGCATGCATCCCCCCAACACTAAAAGATCTTGGAGCAAGCCCTTAAGGAGTCAATAGTCCCAGATAACATGGATGTCACCCAGTTCCAAGCCATGGTTGGGAACCTATCTGCATCACAACATATCACTTTTTCACCCCGTGATATTCCTAAGGACAAACCTAACCATAATGATCCCCTTTATCTCGAAGTCTTCATCCATAATGCCAAAGTCAGACGTGTCTTAATAGATGGAGGAGTAGGACTGAACATCTGTACTCTTAAGGTTGTTAATAGTTTTGGTTATTCTAACGATGATGTGGATCCCTCTCGAAGAATCACAATAAAAGCTTATGATGATGGTGAACGCTTCTCTAGGGGTGTCATCACATTACCTGTCAGAGTTGGTCTAGCTACTGAAGACACATTGTTCCATGTCCTAGACATCGAAATGAATTGCAACATGATACTAGGACGCCCTTGGCTTCATGCTATGAAAGCAGTCCCTTCTACATATCATCAATGTCTGAAGTTTTCCTATGACAACGTGGAGGTTACCATCCCTGGTGATCCAGATCCTTTCTAGTTTTGTGCTAATCTAAGAGATGCTACTGCATTCCAAATCCCAACAAACAACGAAGCACAACCCACAAATTCCTCTAATTATGTGGATGCTGATATACTACTCAGTAAAGCCAAGGAAAAGATGAAGATTGAAGACAATGGGTGTGGAGAGTACTTTAAGTCTCAAGTCTCTCACATTAGGGAGTCACTAGTTTCTCCCCAATCTCATGGTAAATCACAACCACTTCAAGCACAACATTCAGAGATCAGTAAAAAGAATAATACTTCTATCCATGAGAATACATCAGTAGGTATCGAGAAAGCAAAAGCAGAACGAGAACCCACTTTGATATCTCCTAGCAAGTATGGACTTGGGATTACTATCATGCAAAAACAAGGCTATGATGGCTATAGTGGTCTTGGATCTCAGAAACAAGGAATCATTGAACCCATCACTACAAAAGGACAACCTCCTAGTTTGGGGCTTGGATTTAAACCATTATGAATAGGTCCTCCTAGTACTACGGTACCTATGTGTAAGACTATGGATGTTTTGATTGATGAAAAGGCATCTGAGGATATCCCACCTGAAACCAACAATCCTCTCCCTTTTAAGCATAACCCCAATGATACAACAGAGTCTAATGCCCATATCCATACCTTCAACCAAAGCCCATTCAACATTGATGATGACACCCCCTCAATTTATCCTAAACCTTTGGATTGAGACCAACGTGGACCACCAATTTTTTATCAATTCGACGATGATGACACTCTCATAATAGACCTTGAAGGCATTATGACTGAAGATCATAAAGAAGCAATTTATTCTAAAGAGAACACATTGGCATACTTTGGGGAGCCTACTCCACCTTCTAGTTGCAAAGCAAAAAGAGAAAGAAATAACAAGCATAGGTCTCATGGTGAAAATCGAAAGGCACCATTAGACCATAAAAAATCAAAAGCTAAGAAGCTCCCAAGGATACAAAATGAAAAATATGATGCCATGAATATTAGTGTTCCAATGTTCAACATGCCACAAAGTCTTTTGGAGCTCTCTCAATCAGCATTCATGCGGAAGGTCATTGGTTTCAACCCTCCCAACCCTCCCTTATATACCTTTGTTTATCCCCAAATCTAGCTACCTAATCTGTCCAATAACCAAAAATCAGTCCTTTATCCAACAAGCCTTTGCATATGTCATCATCAATGACATCCCACATGACATATTTGTTGACCCATTTATCCTCAGATGCCTTGATTCGCAAGAGACAGACATTGTCTTACATATGGTACACGATGGTATATCTCGAGGCCTTTCTAGTGGTTTGATTTTAGCTACAGACTCGGAACAAATCCTATGTGGTTATGGTCAGTCATGGATTCAGAGCTCATCAACTAGCAACACCAACAATAGATATCTTCTCAGCATTTGTCAGTGACATTCTTGATTCCATCTAAAAGTCCTGAAAAAATATCAAAAAAATAGCAAAAAGTCATGAAAAAACAAAGAAAAAAGTGAAACAAGTCATGAGAAAAAAAGCAAAAAAATGGATGCCTTGATGAAAACCTAGCAAACAGGCATCTTGGCACAAAAATTTGAGTCAAGAGAAAAATTCTATCCAAAAGTGAAAACCTGGCAAATAGGCGCTTTGGGCAAGTACCATGGTGAAAACCTGGCAAACAGGCGCCATGTGTAATCAGTTATTGCTCCTCCATCTATCAGGATTTCATTTGGTCTTTTCCCCCTCTATCATTCCTTGATCATATCCTTCATATTGCAAGACATCCTTGGTTCCTTATCATGGCTCACGAAATGGTTAATGTCCTTTGTTACCTTGCTTAAGCATCACCAGCCTACACACACACTCTGTCATTGGCCTTTATACATAATTTGCATCTTGTCTGGGGGCATATTACCTACATGATGCGTAAGTTTGAATTTGAACTAGGGGCATACCCCTAAGTTCTTTTTATCCATTGGATCTATCACATAACGGATTGGAGCTAACACTTGTATATGCTTATACGATCCTGAAAAAATCCTTAAAAATTCAAATATGATCCTGAAAAATCACTAAAAATCACATAATGTCTTGAAAAAATCCTATAAATTCAAATATGATCCTGAAAAAATCACTAAAAATCACTTAATGTCCTGGAAAAAATCCTAAAAATTCAAATACAATCTTGAAAAAATGCCTAAAAATCATAAAATGCCCTGAAGAAAACCTAAAAATTGTAAAATGACCTGAAGAAATCAATTACACAAAAAAGTCAAATATCTCCACAAAACCCTAAAAATCACAAAACTTGTCAAAAATTTGCAATAAACCTTGTATATTTTCACTATGGATAACCACCCCTTTTGCATAAGCACTTGCACTTTGCAGACTGAAAATCAAAGCACTACACTTCAGTGCCAATCACAATATCTGTACAACATGAACCAACAATCAATCCAACTAGTCACTATGAACTTATCAACTGAATCCACAACCAGAACTATCACATTATCAACATGTCAAACACTATCTACACACCTAAAACATTAACAAGAACATAATAATGGACAAGAATAGCTGTTAGCTCATGCTTTTTAGTGAGTGATTTATTTTTGCTTTGTTTTTTTTCTTTGATCATGTTCCTATGCCATTCGATGATATAAAACTAATCTATGAGACTGGCTGGGATGGTTCATGGTCATCTTTTTCTATTTTTGTCTGTTATAATGTACCTTTGAGAGTCTAGGGCATGTACATATGCCTCAGGAAGGACAAGGTCATTCTCTCTTTGCATCGTGTTTGTTTACGCAAAAGGCTTGCATTTGCGCTCTGGCCCTTTATGCCATGATGCGTTGCATTCCCTTTGCCATATCAAAATAAAGCTCCATTTGACATATAGTGCACTTTCTAGAAGTAAAAGTCTTTCCATCATACTAACATCTCCTCATCTCATCTTTCTTTTTCATCTCATTCTCCATCACCATGATCATGTCTTCTGATTCACCAAATAATCTTCATCTTGCATTCATGCATTCTTGCATCATCCTACGCTGTCAATCAACTTTCTGTGGCTTTCCACCTGGTTCAACCTCAGTATGACATTTGTCTCATCATATTTGAACAAATATGACCATTTTTTATGATTTCCCTCATGTTATGACATCTTTCCATCATTTTTGGCATACACGCACAGTTTCGAGTCATTCCGAGTCCAATTGGGCTGATTTTGGGCCTTAGAGCCTTCTCGGGCACATTTTGCACTTTCTGAGACTACTTGGGCTTCCCAAGTGTGTCATTGACGCACTTGGTACTATCATGGCACACTTGGGCTTACCAAGTGTGTCAATGACGCACTTGGTTGAGTTTTGGGCGTAGTTGGGGACCTAGGATACCCAGAACTGCTCCCAGAGCCCCTATGTTGCACTCCGAAGCCCATAACTTTTGCATTTTAACTCAGAATTGCAATCCGTTAGTTGCGTTGGATTCATATCTTCATTTTGGACAACATGAACTATCATTTTCATCATTTGGTGTCTTTCTTGAGTGGTACCCCATGCAATTATTCTCGGGCTCCGGATTGACCATGTTCTACACTTTGGGCCTCATAACTTTCACATTTTAGCTCTAATTTTCATTCTGTCAGTTGCTATGGTTTTGTCTTCTTGTTTTTGATAAATTTAATTATCATATGCTTATCTTAGTCAATTTCTCAAGGGGGAACCCATATATATCATCCCTACTAGGGCATGTTGTGGCTTTCTCATCAGTTATTTTTTGATACAACGCTCCAAATCACATTGTATCAAAGAGAGGCAAAATGTAGATGCTAAAAAATGGTTCACATCTACAGTTTCATCACTTTTTCATACTAATTTGTCCCATTTTCTCATTCTACTAACTCTGATCTTTTGGCCAGATTGACCATATTTTGTCATTTGTATCCTCTTTCACATCAATGTCATGTCGACTCGAAATCATTTCAAATGAACTCAAAATCACCCAAAATCAACTTAGAATCACTCGAAATCAGTCCTAATCAACTCGAAACATATAAAACATCCCAAATTAATCATCATTTATCTGCTCCTAGGCATTGTTGTGGCTTTCAGTGTCTTGGAAACCTATCAACTTATCAATCTTATCAATCTGACCTTAGTACTGTCGTGGCTCTTAGTGCTAGGTCAAACTATCATTCATGTCATTCAATCTTTGACATTTTTGAGGCTTTCAATGTCAAATCACGACATCATCAACCATTTTAATAAAATTGACAATGTCTGTCAATGTTATTATGATCAAACCTTATCAATCAATTTCAATTCTGTAGCATTTACAATGTCGGTTAAATGTTACATATCAACCAATTCATGTCATGTGTCCTTGGCATGTTATCAACTTCAATCAATCAATTTGACCATGGCTTTGGTCTATCTTTTCATCATCTTAATTCGATATCCATCATCGTCACATTTTCATCAAAGGATACAGTCACATTCATTCAATCAATTTGGCCAATTATCTACTTATTTTCTCTATAGGATTAAATAACCCATAATTTAATTCTATTATTCTCACTAATTATTCTTCCTAATTATCATCCTCAATTAACTAATTTTATTAATTAATTGATTCATTATCTTCAAACCATGGAAATTCTTAATTTCCTAAGTTCCATTTTTCATCATTAATTCCATTTTCTACTAATTCTTATTTTGTGGAATAAGAGGATTTTTAATTCAAATATTCCATAAAATATTGCATCATCATGACACTTGGATTTGACACCTCGTGGATTCTCCTTTGAAACTTGGATAAGATTTGTCATAATCAAATATTCTTATCTCTTACGCATGTCCCTATTTGGCTTATTCGTCATGGATTATTGGCTTAAAGTGGGTTGAGGTATCTTATGACGCGTCATAGATTCTCTTCCACATTTAGCCAAGTTTGACTCTCATGTGTCATAGAATCTTACATTTGGCATATTTTGTCATATGTGTCATGGATTCTCAAAGGAATCTCTTGACACATCACATATCTATGGGTGAAAAATCCAATGCTTTCACCTTGAGTGTTGATTATAAATTGGACACTCTTTCTCTCATTTTCGATCCTGGAGTCCTTTCATCGGAATGCTTAAGTCTTGAGTCCTTGAATCTTTGAGTTTTGAGTCTCTACTAATTTGCATTTTGCATTCTTTCTCTCACACTAAAATCACACTTCAAGTATTCTCATGGCTTTATCCCTATCATAGGCTTTTGCTTCAATCTTGTGTGCACTATAGGCAAATTGGAGCTCCAATCATTTGGAGAAGAAAGAAGGACATGGGAGCTACAAACGGAAAAGGGAGTCTTTGATTATGTTTGCTTTCTTTTGATTAGTTTGGCTTTCATGGTAGGCTAGTGGGTGCTAATATATGTTGATTGAGTTTGTGATTTGCTCATAGTATGTTATGCATTTTAACCCATTTTTCTGGTCCTACAGTAGTTTAAGTACCTATAATGCTTTCCCATGTTGTTACTAATGGGTGGTACAATGGTTTTGGTGTTATAAAAAAAGAGAGAAATGGCAAGTACATACAAAGACATATTTGTGATTTTTCCTTTCTTGAGCTCAGATTTAGTGGTTTGTAAAGTTTTAATAGAGGAGATTGAGACATGTATTCTTGGAACCAATAGCAATTTGCTTCAAATTCTTTAGAGCAAATTTAATATTTTTTTAGTTTACTAGATTTTCTTGGCTTTAGTTGTAAAATCAAAGTCCTCAAATGTTGCAGCTTGATTATTTTTGTTTGATAACCTCTTTCAATTTCCATCATAGATTTTTGAAATTTTGTGATACTCTGTGTTGATTTCTGTCTTGCTATACTCTCCTAAATATTATTCTATAGTAGGCCCTCTTGAATAGATTATTTCTTGATATTTATCTTTTATGAAGATAAATATCATACATTATGCCTTTCTAATGAGTTTTTTCATAGGATTTGAGTTGAACACTTAAATTTGTAGCAGTCATGGCGAACACAGAGCCGATTCCCCACTGCAATGGCACACCAGTACTAGACAAGGTTTTCTTTAAAATAGGCAAACCCAAAAATACAATGCAAATGATATCTATAGCTCTATCAAAATATGCAAGTCAAATGATATATGTAGCTCTTCTATTGGTAGCTCTAACTTTGGTCACATTGGATATGATGCCAAATCTGGATTTCCTCTATCAAATCATTGTGAAGAAGAAATAGGCAGTTCACACTGCATTCATGGGTCTCTAGGCATTTGCAGTTGTTTTGATTTGTTGGATGACTTGGGCATAAGAAGAAGTATGAAGATATAAAGCATGATTTCTCTTATGAAGTATGTAGTCAAATATGTTGATAACATTTTGGTTAGGACTTTGGTCATCTTTCTTTGGTGAACCAATTTTAAACATTGGCCTAGTGTAGAAGGCATGGATCACAATTTGTAAAAGGTCATCAAAGAATTAATTATTCTAAATATATTTAAGGAAGTTTTGGTTACTTTTCTTTCTGAATTGCATTCAAATATATTTCATTCATGTGGATTGGGGAAAAGTTTTAATATGTGTTGTCAAGCTTAAATATGCAAATATTAGCACGGTAACATATAATAAATATCAAAGCATAAACAAAAAGTGAAAATACAAGATTTTCTTCATAACATCTGATTACAGTAAAACAAGTGCATTTGTAAAGGCATGTTTGATTCGCTCTATTTTATATATGTGTGTATGCTCTCTCTAAACACAAGAAAACAAATCCCCAAATGACTTTTATTTGTAAGTGGATGCAAGCTACAAATGTTAACTAATGAGGGAGGAAGCATTTAAAAGTTAGTATGAAGAACCACTCTCAAACTTCCAACCTTGAATATTGATAGAGATTCAATAGTAAAGCTATGAACGATATGCATGTCATGCTCAAAATTTATAGGACAAAAACACAACTTATTTATTTATTTTTCTAGTCATGTAAGGTCCTACTTACCCTTGCATATTGAAACATTAACTAACTGACTTACATGTTGTGTATTATTGCAATTCAACTTACGAACTACAAATTATCCACCACTAATAATCTACATGCTAAACAATTCTCCTTTGGGCCTATAAAAGTAACATATAATAAGGACCAAAGATACATCAAATGCCCTAAAATGATTTCAATATGCTCCATATATTAAGTGCATTAGTTAAACATCATTGGGTGGAATGTTGTATAAGTTGTTTATACATATTTCTCCAATGAACATTACTTACTTCCATTGAAAGATATATATATATATATATATATATATCGAATTAACAAGTATAGTTAGCATAAGATAATACAAACAATAAATATATATGATTCTTCAACAATATTTACATGTATAAGATACTACACCATAACCAAGTAATACCAATCCACTCACTAATTGGCTAATTATACTATCTAAATTTCAGACCATCCCTACCCTCTTACTCTAGCACTCACTTAATTTAATGTTACCTAAATCATCTCTTCTACTAATTGAACTTCATGTTTACAAGTCTATCCTTAATAGGCTAGTTCATGTTGTATCCTAACACTGAGCCTTTAATATTTCACTACCGGGTGAAAGCATAGACCTGTGTCACCCTTTTGTAAAGGAAAAGGCTAACAAAAATATAACTGTTCACCTTCAATGACATAAAATTGGTATTATTATTTTGAATTTGAAAATGAAGTAAACTAATGAAATGTGTAGAAATGGATGAAGTTTAGGATTATAATTTTTAATAATTATTTAGAATAAGAATTGATATATTTTTCTAATTTTTATAGACAATTTTTTAGCTGTTAAAAAACGCTGAAAATTGGCGACCTAGTTCCCACCACAAAACTATAGGGAAATAAATTTATTTCATTTTCATCTCAAACTATGTTATAGATAACATATATAGCTAGAACAATCAAAAATAAAAATTAGGTTTAGACCTATATTTTCTCTTTTATAATGATTCAAATTTTAACTCACTTGAAATTGATAGTTTTCATCTCCCACCACATTTTTTAAAACAAATCTATTCTAAACAAGAGAAAAATTATACATTCTAGAAGAGGACTCTCTCCTCTAGAACGTCATATAATTTTTAGATTTTTTTTATATAATTTAATATTTTTTTCTTTCTCAAACCTGACATCTTTTTGAGTGTTAAAATATGTGGTTGTAGAATTTTTAAATTACAATATATTATATCTAATTAAAACAATATAAACTCTATATGAAAATATTCTTGACTCTAAGCTCTAAAAAATGGTGTTTATATGTTATTAAAAAAAATCATAAAAAATAGTAAGAGTTATTGAAACACCACTTTTTTGAAATAATTTATTTCTTTAGTAATTGAATACAAGCTAGTATTACACATGCATTTAATAGTCATTTCCAATTGGAAAAGTGTGAAACCATATATAACTTAACTAGAATAAATTTATCTAAATCATATGTTTTAACAAAATTGATTTTTAGATAGAAATACTCACATTCAGTCATTCGAATAAGTCAGCCTAAAAGGTGACACAACTTTGTACTTTTACCCTACCACTATACTAAATCCCTACACTATTAACTAGCTTTATAACTTTTGAGATTACCAGACTAAAATATTAAATCTCCATATACATTGACAATATTACGTAAAAATATTTGACTTAATCATTTTAAAATAAATATATGAATTAGTATATATAGCACATAAGAATGCATTATTTAGTATATATATAATAATGCAATGTATTTTCTAAAAATGATAAACATATAATTATTATGCTACTAAACATTTATACAAAATACATATTACTTAATATATATCACATAACATTTTATTACTTAACATATAACATCATTATATAAAATAGGACCATGTAATAACCATGCATTTACCTATATTATAATTGTTACCTACCCCTCTATGACCCACATGATTCTCCCTTTTAAAACCATTTCTAACACCTCTAGCAAATGACCTTTATTACTAATTCACTAATATAACCACACTCTCTAATCCCACATATTAACTACTAACCCATACTCCTAATTCCTAACTACCAACCTTGCTGCCGACCCCAAGGGGCCCCTCTCACCCATCTTTAATTTATAGTACTCCTTTTTTTTTAGTTTTAAAGTTCCTACCCTTTATATTGTGTGGGTCGATTTCTTTGGAAGATTCTTGGGGTCCGCGACAAGAAGTAGAGTGGGGTCCACTCTTGCCCATGCAATATTAAATACGAAAGCGACGTCTACACAATAGAATATTTTCACCAGATGTGACATTTTTAAAAATTTATTAATTAATTTAAAAATTACAGAACCATTGTTTTGTCACTTTTAAATTAATTAATAAATTTAAAAAAACATCACATCTGGTGCATTCTTTCTACTATTTAGCCATGGGCGTGAATACACATATGTCCCCATTCCACTATTGCGTGGGGTTTAAGTGTGGGTCCGGGGTTATCTCTTAGACTAGGTAATTAAGCCGATAGGCTTTCTCCCTAGGAGACTTTCGTCGGAATTTTGAGACGCCTGAAAAGGCCAAAGCGGGGTCAGTAAAGAAAACGGTGCCGGTGTTTCCTTGTCATAAAATAGTGACAGTGGTGTCAGAAAAAGCAAACAGCAAGCTTGTGGAAAGCAGTACGAGTCGTTGGCATTCTTTCGAATCTACACTCAAATCGCTGGATAAAGCTTGTGTAGATAATATGAGTTGAACAAACGCTAAAATGTTTACATTTCAGGCCGAAAGTAGATCAGAAAGATCATAGCCTTTACTTCAGCGAGGTTTTGGCGAATTCTCAGCAAGGTAAAGTCTATATTTGTGTTGAATTTTCCTAAAATCGTCTTCAAAGCGGCAATAAAAAAACTGTTCCGCTGACTAAATTTTCTGCACAAATCACTTAATAATTGTTCTAATTACTGTAAGCAATTTTTTCGACTTTCTGATCTAGTTCATTTATTCAGATTTCTGTAATTTATGGTGATGCTGTCATGTCCCCAATTCTCTGTGACAGTTCGATTTAATTAATTTAATTAATCTGGTTGTCCAAGGATGACTAATTAATTATTTTAATTAAATAAATAATATTAAAAGATAACTTTGTATTTAATAAAGTGACTTGGAAAATATTTAATAAAGTCACTTGAGGGATAAGATCAAAAAGGTTCTAGAAGTCTCTGGAGAGGATGGAGGGAAAAGAATAAATAGGCACCCCGGGGCTCCATTCGAAGCAGGCAGTTGATTATCTCTCTTTGATTTTCAGATTGTGATTCAATCACAGATGCATTGTGGAACCTAGGGTTTCTACAATTGTCACAACTGGCCATTGAGAACAAAAACTCTCAATCGGTGCGCAATTTTGAGGGTGTGAAATATCATCCGAATTATTGCAGATTGGAGGTGACATTCAGTCATTTCATCAGGGCAATTATCTGTGGCTTAAGACCAATTTCTGTGGTTCAGATTTAATGCTTCTAGAGACTGATATCAATTTAAATTTGTAAGAAGAGTTTTGAAGATTATCGAAGATCATTTTCCCAGCTTGAGTGGAGGGTTTGCTACGCAAGGCTGAATGCGACATTGAGAATTGAGTGCAAGGCTTGGCAGTTCGTTAGCGGCATCAGTTTGGGATCAGGCAAATTCGATATTAATAGCCCTTCATAATCATTGATGGAGCCGGCAATCTCAGCAAGTTAATCGTCTTGAGATAACACCTGACAAACAATTCTTGGCTGCAGCTGGAAATCCAAACATTCGCTTGTTCGAAGTTAATTCAAATAATCCTCAACCTGTGATTAGTTATGATTCCCACACAAACAGCGTTACAGCTGTGGGATTCCAATGTGATGGGAAATGGATGTATTCGGGTTCAGAAGATGGTACTGTGAAGATTTGGGATCAAAGAGCTCCAGGTTGCCAGAGAGAATATGAAAGTCGAGCTGCCGTGAATACAGTTGTCTTACATCCAAATCAGACTTTGGGTGATTCATGGATAGTGGGAAACAATCCTTAGATACCATTGCGACTCAGCCGACCAGTTCGCCCCTATATCTGGATTTGAGACTGCACGATTTCTGTCGGGAATGGATCTAAATCCGTCAATGATTTCATCAGCGGGTTGCAGTCATATTTGAAGGAGTGCTCTCGTGGCTCTGAGGATTCATAGGGAAACCTCAGTAGCTTCAAAAATTATCCCAGTTGACATTATATCTGGGTTGGACGTTATTTGAAAAGGGGACAATTATATTACAAACCACACCAGTCTAGCAAGTAATGGTAGGTGGGCAAACTCAATAATATATGCGGCATCAGAGTGTGGTGGGCAGATCAAGGAACAAAAAATCCAAATCACCATTACGGGAGTCTCATGGCAGCAGCAATACCAGGTTCTTGATGTTATTCATTTCAATTTATATTCAAATTTGTAATAGATCCGTTCTTGAAATAGATTCTCTTGAATACTGTTGGCACTACAATTGTCACATTGCAGTCAGCTCACTTGGTGAATTATTTGAGACATTACACTCTTAATCTTTACTAGTTGTCTTCATAGTATGAGACAGGTGTTTTTACAAATTGTCTCAGTTTAGCATTGGTTCTTAGTGACTTTAATAGTAAGAGCTTGATTGCTAATTGTTTGACAAAATGTCAAACCCATGAAGTTTAGTATTTTGGTCGGGGTTATTTCAGTACTTGCAAATTATTTGACGAATTGCCACAGTACAATATTGGGATTTAGTGACCTTTATAGCTAGGGTCATTTCAGTGGTATCAGAGCTGAAGTATAAAGAGTTTTTTTGGTGCTGGAGAAAGCAATAACCTGTCAGGGTTATTACAGTGGTATCAGAGCGGTTTTCTTGCCATCCTGTGGGGTGAGAACCGAATTACATGGGTGATCAGCGCTTTACTTCAAACAAGATGGACAGGTACAACACAAAGTCTCCAAGGACACAATCTCGGACAAGTAATAGACAGAGTATTCAGAGTCGGAATTTTGGAAAGGAGGACTATTCAGGTATTCAGGATGAGCTCAGAAAGATCAAACATAACATGTCTGAACTGTTGGTTAAACACCACCGTATGCTTGACAGGCTGTCCGTCCCAGCTAAGGTGAGTAAATCAACTGGATTTCGTTTTGGCAAATCTTCTCACGAAGCGTTGACAGATACAATGAGAGATGCTACTAGGAACCTTAATGAGGAGTTCGAGGAACAAGTGTGCAACCGGTCAGAGGTTTCAGTTCGGTCACAGGAAGAAGTGGTGAAGGATATTACACTGATGGATAGCAACTGTCAACTTGACACTCAAGTTGAGACAGTTGAATACGAGTCTCCCAAGGGTGATGTCTCAGGTACTCAAGGTAGTTTGGTTCCGACAATCAATGATTACAGTGAAGTGAGTTCAGATGATGATGAAGATGTCATTATGCATGGTGATGAGATACCTGGTGAAAATGAGCAGACATCGAGCATTTATGATTTTGCTGACAGAGAGTACCAGGCTCAGTTAGAAGCTTCATCACATGAGGATGAGAATGGCTGTACTTCACATGATTTGTCCAGCCAGCTGAAGGTAAGCAAAGATAGTGTTGTGGCTTCTTTATCTCATCATGACAGGATGCGGGAGATGTTAGAAGAGCACATTCAGATGATTCAGTTACAAGGAAGACATAAGGGAGTTCAAGCAAAATCTACTTGTTGTGACTTACATGCAATTGGTGAAGGAATGGGAACGACGAAGTTGAGCTATTTGCATCTTCTATCAGACCGTGACCATCTTCTTAGCCTTACCAAAGATTATTCAGATGCCTTGAGGAGGAAGGAGGAGGAAGTTGTCAAGCTTTCTTGCGAACTTGAGGGCACTCGAGCAACTTGGGCATTACAGGATTGGGAGAGACATAAGCACGACATGGAGCTGAGCTTAAGTTCATCTTGCACTCAGTTTTTGACAGAAGAGGGATCATATATGGTAGCTGATAATGTTACGAGTTCATCTTGCATTCACATCCAGGATACAAGGACAATGGCAGACAGGTATGTGAAGTTAGTTGGTATTGGTCACATTACTCAAGTAAGGAGTTTGCTTGAGTTACCAGCTGTTCCTTGTTTACGGATATGGACTCAAAAATGTTTCAGGGGCATTTGGGGTTCAGTTAACTGGAGATCTTTAACACTTAATAGTAGCAATGTTTGTTTGAGTGCTATCATGGATTTGATTAGCAGAATACATGGTGTTGTCTTTCCTTGTGCCAGCAGAACATCCGATGTTGGTATTAGTTTTTATACACCGGTGTTAGGTTTGGTTCATATATGTAGACGACCATTTTTGCTGAAGGGTGTTGAAGATTTTTCATATTTGGAAGCATGTACAGATGAGTCCCAGGATCGTTTTGACCTTGATGACATCCGGGAGAATGAAGTGAACAGTTTTGAAGATTCAGCTTCCTTGACAGTTTCTTTAGGTACAGAAGAGCTTGACAGCAGGACTACAGATTTTGACACTCTGGATGTTGATATGAGTTTTGAAGTTGATTCGAAAAATATGGATGATAATAATCCAGAGACCAGTATCTTTGAAGATACTCCTTTAGGCAACGCGTCAGAGGGAGTTTATAGAAGACAGTCTAGCCAGAGCCATCATGTGATTAGCCAATTGAAAGTTAGTGAGCGAGACATTACTATCGCTTGTGAGCATTTTGATACTGCTCGTCAGTTGTTGGCTATTACTGGTTGGGGTTCTTCTATGACAGATGAGTCCAGCGGTGGTTACTTTTCTTTGGCAGAGATTCATGCCTTGCGTGAAGCTGTTCAGATTTTGAAGCAAGATTATTTACGATTGGTAGCCGACCGTGATCACTTGGTTGAATGGGGAAGTACAGCATATGAGGCACTCTTGGATCGTGAAGAGGAGGTGAGTGAGCTTTCCCAAGAGCTCATAGCGACTACTGAGGCATTAGAGGACACACAGCGAGATCTACAGAAGTCGCAGTTTCAGTTGAAGGAGGTGACCGTGGAGTTGGAGCATTTGCGGTCAAAACCAGTCCCAGACCCAATTCATTTGACTACTGAGGTAGATGACGGTAAGTACACTCCTACAGTTTCTTTTGAGGAGCTTATTGTTGAGACTGACACACATATTCAGGATTTGGTAGTAGCTGGTCCTAATGAGTTTGGGATACCAGTAGAGTCAAGTCTCCAGATTGATTCTACTCAGATAGTTGATAGTGTGGTACAGTTGAGTACGCCACCCTTACAGGAGGACCCGATGTGGTGTAAAGGGGAGTATGTAAATGTTTCCTCGTATAATTTTTACTGCACTGAACCGTTCATGAAGTATTTGTTGGATAGTGCATGTGTTCAGTTAGACTCGCATGAAGTGACAGAAGGTGTTCTCATCCATGATACTAGTGTTATTTGCAGATTGGTTGAGAAGATCATAGGGGTCCTTTCTACTATGCTACCTCACAGGGATCTCGAGGAGGGGTTTGTTGAGCAGAATGCACAGGGACCTATACGACCTATAGTCACTCGGAGTCAGAGATTGGAGCCATATGTTGATTACCAGTTCAGTGATGATGAGCTAGCAGCAGAATTTGGAGGTTCTTACCAGCATTATATGGTAGGGTACGCTCATCATTTTTCTTTTGACACAGAGATAGAAGATTTTATTTCACGCATATGTAGATTGGCTCCAGTTTCTTACCATCCATTAGGGGATAGATTGGCACCATCTTTTGAAAATAAAATTGGTAGTAGCAAGTTACTCAGCCTGCAGCATCGACACACCTGGAGTAGTTTTTCAGAGATTGGATTTGATGGCAATGATTCAGGTACCTATGGCTGTTGTCATATCTACAATGCAGTTGGGTGCAGGTGTCTTTTTGACAGGGGTTTGAGTTTTGATAGAGTTGATGTTTCAGTTGGCTTGAGTTCCGCAGAATGGTTTCTTCTACTGACATCTACAGTTGGTTTTCAGATGATTTCATCAGAAGTGTCAGTTGTTTGGATGTTGAGTACAGTTTCTCAGCTACTGGTATTGATGATTTCTCCACGGGAGTATGATGCGGATTGGGATGATACACAGATTTACATTTGGGATCCAGGCAGACTGATTGGGTCATGGTTTAGCCATTGCTTGGGGACAAGCAATTTCAGGAAGGGCAGACTGTCATGTCCCCAATTTTCTGGTGACAGTTCGATTTAATTAATTTAATTAATCTGGTTGTCCAAGGACGACTAATTAATTATTTTAATTAAATAAATAATATTAAAAGATAACCTTGTATTTAATAAAGTGACTTGGAAAATATTTAATAAAGTCACTTGAGGGATAAGATCAAAAAGGTTCTAGAAGTATCTAGAGAGGATGGAGGGAAAAGAATAAATAGGCACCCCGGGGCTCCATTCGAAGCAGGTAGTTGATTATCTCTCTTTGATTTTCAAATTGTGATTCAATCACAGATGCATTGTGGAACCTAGGGTTTCTACAATTGTCACAACTGGCCATTGAGAACGAAAACTCTCAATCGGTGCGCAATTTTGAGGGTGTGAAATATCATCTGAATTATTGCAGATTGGAGGTGACATTCAGTCATTTCATCAGGGTGTTTATGCGTGGCTTAGGGCCAATTTGAATGATACATTTTATTGCAGTCGTGTAATAGTGAAAAATTCCGGTTAAAGGCAACAGCCGAATAGGAGTAATTTGAGTTAATATCCAGCTGCGACAGGAGGGAAAATTCAATTTGGTAGATCCACATACATCCCTGTCAAAGATTCGTGAGCTGAAGGCACAACCATTTACTTGCGTCAAGGCGTTGAGCGTCTCTCACCACAGGAGGAGAGCATTTGGATCAACATCGAGTCTGAGAAATGGCAAATACAACGCATTTCGTGGGTCTGTACATCCGCAGCCGAAAGCGACAATAGGAGTCCAAGACGCGACTCTCTCAAATACAAGATCGATTCTACCCTAACTGTCAAACCACGGGACGTAAATCATATTCCCAATACCCAGCAACATTGTTAGTCTGGATAAGGGCAGAATCGGGACTCAGCTCGTGTGTTCAACGGAGCATCAGTGCGGGCAAAGGCAGGGTCATTTACAGCCGTTAGCTGCATGACGGACAAGGAAACAGAAGAGCTACATTGAAAGATTACCGTTCTGAAGTTTGTGCTATCATATAGTCAGGTGTTGGATCATTTTAGGCTGCCCGATTTCATGCAAGACTTCGCTTAGGAATACATCGAAGAAACGAAGGGCAGATCACGGGAGGGGGAACATATTGCAGGTTTTCAGATCTGTTCATTTTTCCGCAAGCAATCATATGGGAGATATATAATCGCAACCGTTGGATTCAGGGCAAATCATCTAGTCAATGAGGAAGTGCCAATTGCAACGGTTCGGGAGTATTTGAACGGGACCCATCGAAGGTTGGGAGGAATACTCAAACACGACCATCAGCGCCATTGCATTGAAATTAATCGCAGACCCAGTATAGCTCGCCACAGGAGAGAGAATTGATCTTTGACCCATCTGCAATTCAATTGGCTGGAGCGACTGCGGAATCAACCATGGGAACTAATGCACACGGATTCGAATAGGATATTACCCAGGGATTGGAGGCAACACCATTTTTCTGATGGAGACAGCAAACAACCGGTTCCTCCCACAGGTGTGCTTTGGAGAGAGGCATCTCTGCAATTTTTCTGATCACCACACCAAGATCTGAGTGCGAGTCAAAGGCCTGGCGAAGTATAGACCGTAGGATGATTTTCTTGTTTATAGAGCTCGACCCGACTTGGATTTGGCTGGTTATGGCACCGTCATTGGAGGGATTGCGCACCAACTGAATAGGGTATAGGAAGGGCATCTTGTTCTGGTGGAGACGTTGCAAATGTTTGTCTTGCAGGCAATTCAGGTGATTACAGTCATGGGACACAATATTTCTGGAATGAATATATCATGAACTATACTCTTGCAACTTACAAAAAGCCTCAAGTTGCTTTGCTGAATGGGAATGTTATGAGGCAAGTTTCGAGTCACAACAGGGAAGACTCTTTATGCTATGCCAGAAACAGGACTGGGACTACACCCTGATGTTGATGCATCATATTTCTTATCAAGACTTCCAGGATTCTTGGGTGAATATGTGGGTCTGACTGGCATGAGATTGGATGGAGCAGAATTAGTCACTTGTGGTCTTGCAACTCATTTTGTGCATTCTACGAGGTTGCATTTGTTGGAAGAAGCTTTAGCCAAAGTGGAGAAACCAGATTCAAATCTTGTTAATTCTATAGATATGATGGATGGAGTCGAAGCAACTGATAAACAAAGTCTGAGTCAGTATTCCCGCCAGGTGCATCTAATTATAGTATTTGCAAGTAGTTTAATTTAGCAAATAAAGTTGGCATTTGATAAATTGTTGTACCTCAGTTAGGGTAATTTAGTAGTTCTCAAATCAGAACCATCATAGCTCGATTGCTAACTGTAGTTCAGCCATTGCTTGGGGACAAGCAATTTCAGGAAGGGCGGACTGTCATGTCCCCAATTTTCTGGTGACAGTTCGATTTAATTAATTTAATTAATCTGGTTGTCCAAGGATGACTAATTAATTATTTTAATTAAATAAATAATATTAAAAGATAACCTTGTATTTAATAAAGTGACTTGGAAAATATTTAATAAAGTCACTTGAGGGATAAGATCAAAAAGGTTCTAGAAGTCTCTGGAGAGGATGGAGGGAAAAGAATAAATAGGCACCCCGGGGCTCCATTCGAAGCAGGCAGTTGATTATCTCTCTTTGATTTTCAGATTGTGATTCAATCACAGATGCATTGTGGAACCTAGGGTTTCTACAATTGTCACAACTGGCCATTGAGAACGAAAACTCTCAATCGGTGCGCAATTTTGAGGGTGTGAAATATCATCCGAATTATTGTAGATTGGAGGTGACATTCAGTCATTTCATCAGGGCAATTATCTGTGGCTTAAGGCCAATTTCTGTGGTTCAGATTTAATGCTTCTAGAGACTGATATCAATTTAAATTTGTAAGAAGAGTTTTGAAGATTATCGAAGATCATTTTCCCAGCCTGAGTGGAGGGTTTTCTACGCAAGGCTGAATGCGACATTGAGAATTGAGTGCAAGGCTTGGCAGTTTGTTAGCGACATCAGTTTGGGATCAGGCAAATTTGATATTAATAGCCCTTCATAATCATTGATGGAGCCGGCAATCTCAGCAAGTTAATCGTCTTGAGATAACACCTGACAAATAATTCTTGGCTGCAGCTGGAAATCCAAACATTCGCTTGTTCGAAGTTAATTCAAATAATCCTCAACCTGTGATTAGTTATGATTCCCACACAAACAGCGTTACAGCTGTGGGATTCCAATGTGATGGGAAATGGATGTATTCGGGTTCAGAAGATGGTACTGTGAAGATTTGGGATCAAAGAGCTCCAGGTTGCCAGAGAGAATATGAAAGTCGAGCTGCCGTGAATACAGTTGTCTTACATCCAAATCAGACTTTGGGTGATTCACGGATAGTTGGAAACAATCCTTAGATACCATTGCGACTCAGCCGACCAGTTCGCCCCTATATCTGGATTTGAGACTGCACGATTTCTGTCGGGAATGGATCTAAATCTGTCAATGATTTCATCAGCGGGTTGCAGTCATATTTGAAGGAGTGCTCTCATGGCTCTGAGGATTCATAGGGAAACCTCAATAGCTTCAAAAATTATCCCAGTTGACATTATATCCGGGTTGGACGTTATTTGACAAGGGGACAATTATATTACAAACCACACCAGTCTAGCAAGTAATGGTAGGTGGGAAAACTCAATAATATATGCAGCATCAGAGTGTGGTGGGCAGATCAAGGAACAAAAAATCCAAATCACCATTACGGGAGTCTCATGGCAGCAGCAATACCAGGTTCTTGATGTTATTCATTTCAATTTATATTCAAATTTGTAATAGATCCGTTCTTGAAATAGATTCTCTTGAATACTGTTGGCACTACAATTGTCACATTGCAGTCAGCTCACTTGGTGAATTATTTGAGACATTACACTCTTAATCTTTACTAGTTGTCTTCATAGTATGAGACAGGTGTTTTTACAAATTGTCTCAGTTTAGCATTGGTTCTTAGTGACTTTAATAGTAAGAGCTTGATTGCTAATTGTTTGACAAAATGTCAAACCCATGAAGTTTGGTATTTTGGTCGGGGTTATTTCAGTACTTGCAAATTATTTGACGAATTGCCACAGTACAATATTGGGATTTAGTGACCTTTATAGCTAGGGTCATTTCAGATGCAGGGTTTGCCAGAAAATATGAAGTCGTTTTCAGCTGAAGAAATTAAGGATCACAAGATTGTTGGAGCTCCATTCAATCAATATTTTAATGTCTTTACGAAAGAAAACTTTGGCTTATTGGCAGTATGGATAGAGTAGGTCTGATCTATGAAGGCCGTTGTTCCCTAATATTTCAAATCAGGTTATTTTGGTAGAATAAGAAAATTTACCTCATAAATTGGTAGGGAGAAGTTTTATTTTGATGTAAATTTTAAAGATTTAGACATATTTCTTGGAAAATGACTTGCAGCATTCAAATGTTGGCAAATATTGTATGCAACTCTGTGCTATATCGATTTTAGTGAAGATTTAAGCTGTTAACAGTAATTAGAATATCTTTCATTGGTTTTTTAAGAATATAATAGAAGCAAATGGATTTCTACTTTAATGGATTTACATTTGATTTAGATGATTTGATTTTTAAAAGTCTAAAGAAGAATTAATTTTCCTAGTGTGCAAGGAAAAAGTCTTTCACATCACTGAGGCATGTGAGAAAATGCTATGTAGCTTAATGACTCAGCAAAGGGCATAAATCTATATAACAGGATTTCGTGTAGAAGTGGACTTCCTTTGCAATTTAGCTTTAATTGTGCATGATCAATCCATATTCGCATTACCTATTGTTTACTAATTTTTCTGATACTATCGACACATATCAACTATGTGGGCTCCTCATATAACTATTCTCCACTTTACATCTAGTATGTAACAATTTTGAATATTTTATTTTATTAGTCCCTGCCCTTTTAAGAGACTATTGTTTTCGGCTTAATTAAAAGCATTAGCCATCAATTGATATGGAAGGAAAATGTAACATATCATATAGTTTAAACTATGTGATATGCTTTATTTCTAATTTTTGCGGATTATTTGCTTTTTTTCTATTGGACGGTTGATTTTTTCCAGTGGTTTAAATTGTTTTCTATGTTGAAAATTAATGAAAAAAAAGAGAGGGGCATGGTAAAGAGATGGGGTCAAGTTTTGAGGCGAGAATAGGTGTCGTGTTCGTGTGCAAGTAGGAGGGCAGAAGAGCTGTCACGCTTGTGTGGAGTACAAGGTTTAACTACGCCATTAAATTGTTGACCTGGCTTCCTTGGATGCAGCGGGTTAAATTTGATGTGTCTTTAATTGTTGGTTGCCAGTTCTAGAGCATTTAGTGGTGATTTGCAAGGTTTTGTTGTCATCTATGCAGAGCAAGAGAAAGTTAAATTTTCCCACTATTTCTCATTGTTTGTGGCGACTTCTGTGAATTTCATGCAGTGAGGGGGTCAGGGTTTGGATTCTCGTAGCCTTCATACAACAGGTTAGAATTTCATGTTTACCTAATTAAATTTCTCGTCAGCTGATTCATTTTCAAGGTAAGGCAAATGGTAGTTTAGCATTACAAAGTTCTTGTTCTTATTTTTACACATTGTTTTTTGCTTCAAATTCAGCTTTTTTCGTTTTAGACAGGAATGCCCTCTTTTATATTCATATGTAAAATGCATCTGCATTTGGTTTTCAAACATTGATGCCATTGCTATGCTATTTTAGATTTAAGAATGAAGACCCCTGTTATCATTTATTCGCTTTCTCAGACGCCTATTATAATTTTGTTGTCTATTTAATCTTCGACACTTGTTATTTCTTATCTCAACGAGTTTATTTGTGGTATCTTATTGTGTCATTTGGATTTTGTTTTATGAGAACATGTTTGATAGCATATATGGATTTTGGTAGTTGAACGATTTTAGGTTTTAGTGTTTTTTGGAGAGAATTGCAGCTTCAATTTCATCGTGGCTGGGTTTTGAAGGAGTCAATGGTATAGGAATGTTGCTCCCTTCGAGGTCTCGGGCAACTATGTAGACCCGAACATGTGGCCAAGGGGAGAATAGTTAACGCATATGCTAGGCAGCGGGGCATTCAGTAGCTGGTAGTGTCCTACCCACACCTAGTGATATAGACATATACATTTCAAATCTCTCCAATACTTCGACTTATACAGTGTTAGGGGTTTTTGTTCAACTCTTAGGGTAGTATTTTAGTTTCTTGAGCATGTGTTCGTGGTCCATGTTTGTACTTTATCTTATGCTCTTTGGGTTTTTATTCAACTCTTAGGGTATTATTTTAGTTTCTTGAGCAGATGTCTTCGTTGTCGATGTGGGTATTGTATTTTTCCCTCCTTTGTGGTCTTTTGTAGAAGTCTATCAAGTCCTAAGATGTTCAATTCCAAACTAGTGAATTGGGCTATTTTGAAAGGAGGCTGTGAGTTTGGAACCTAATGCTGGTCTGTAATAGTAGTGGATCTAAAAGTAGAAATTTGTGGTTCTCATACTAAATGTTAGGATTGTTCTTTGTTTTTGTCGTTGTCACCTGTTTTATTCAAAGAAGAATATAGCTATGAAGAGCAAACTAAGGCTTGCAAGTATCAATTCGTCTAAACTGTATCAAGCCGTAAGACCTTTAATTTCAAACTAGTGTATTTTCAAGTGCCATGGACCTGCTTTCGGTCATCTATGGATATTTATAAAATTTATGATTTCTTTTTCTTTATCAAGATGATTAGATTAATGCTAAACAATTTCTTTAGAGTGTATGGTAATAGCTTGTAAAGAGAATCTTTATGGGCCACATCTTTACAATTAAATAACTTCCTGAAGCTGTGATGTGTTCTTAAGCAACCCTCATCTTTTCCTATAGAAACTTCTGTTAACATTTTGACTTTCTTAGGTTGTTTATGAAATGTTTGATTTAATTTGAGTTCAATGAACTTTCGGAATTAGTGAATTGGGCCATTTTTAAAGTAGGCTATGACTTTGGAAGCAAATGTTGGTCTATAATAGCAGTGGATGTAAAGGTAGAAATTTGTGGTTCTCATACTAAATGTTGGGATTCTTCTTTGTTTTTTGCCATTGTCACCTATTTTATCCAAAGAAGAATATAGACATGAAGAGCAAACTGAGGCCTGCAAGTATCAATTCATCTATGAATACAGTCCTAACTTTCCCTGCAAGATCCTTGACTAGGTTTTTGGATATTTAAAATTGATTGACATTTTTAATGGTAGATTTTTGGAAGATTAAGGTCATTAAATTCGGCATAAGATAGATAGCAACTGTTATACAATCCATAACTATTCCTCTTTCTGATTTAAGTATTAAATTATACAAATAAGCTGATTTAAGTCTGATATAAAAATCTTAGATAGAACATTCTCTAAGACAACTGCAAGTTTAAATTCAAGTGCTCTTTAGTTGATTCTGTTTGTGGATTTTGGGTATATGTTCATCTTTTTTGAATCAACTGTTGGGCTAGAGGACTCTTTCTTTATGAAATGCCTAATTTAATTTGAGTTCAATGAACTTTGGGAATTAGTGAATTGGGCCATTTTAAAAGTAGGCTGTGACTTTGGAACTAAATACTAGTCTGTAATAGCAGTGGATGTAAAGGTAGAAGTTTGTGGTTCTCATACTAAATTTTAGGATTGTTTTTTTTTTTTTTTTCCATTGTCACCTATTTTATCCAAAGAAGAATATAGATATGAAGAGCAAACTGAGGCTTGCAAGTATCAACCCATCTATGAATATAGTCCTAGCTTTCCATGCAAGATCCTTGACTAGGTTTTTGTATATTTAAAATTGATTGACATTTTTTAAGCATAGATGTTTGGAAGATTAAGGTCATTAAATTCAGCATAAGATAGATAGCAACTGTTATACAATCCATAACTATTCCTCTTTCTGATTTAAGTATTAAATTATACAAATAAGCTGATTTAAGTTTGATATAAAAATCTTAGATAGAACATATACAAATAAGCTGATTTAAGTCTGATATAAAAATCTTAGATAGAACATTCTCTGAGACATTGATTTGAAATTGAAACTATGACATTATTTATTCTAACTACTTTTAAATTTTATGCAATTAATTTGCTTCTATTTTTTTAAAGATTTTTGATTGCTGAATGTTCAAATATGGTCTTGTATTTCATTTTATGGCATGTTATTTCTTTTGTGTCTTTCTATCTATTAGTTAGATTGTTCTTCAATTCCTGTAGGACCATATTAGGTTGTTTGTTTTCAGCTTGAGTTAAATTTGATCTTTTTTATACTTAATCAAAAGACATATTCCTTTATTACCATCGCGTTCCATTGTTCTACCTGAAACTAAACAATATAACCAAAGCTTAACATATATCTTATGTACTTGGTAGTAATATTGCTACAGATATATATATGTTTCACTTTTTCTTGATTAGTTCATCTAGTTCTAGAGTTGGACATCTTCAACTCTGATCTTTCACTTTGCCTCAGTAATGGTCTTTGCAACATGTGAGGTAACATTATCTCCTTGTTCATTCCACTATGATATCTAGTAGTTTTCCTTTTCCTTTATTCATTTTCCATTATGTTCTTTTGTTTCTTTTGTCAGCAATTGCTTATGTTTAGCTATTCTTGGCATTGTTTCAGGCTACATCAATCTCTTAGATATATAATCTTTATTATCTTGTTTTTTTATTACATATGAGACCATGAATCTATATTGATATTTTTTTGCTCGAAAGTCAATCTTATAAGAAATTGTACTTTGCCAGAATCGTAGACTTATTGGTGTTGTTCAAATATCAAAATAATTATTAAAGGACATGACTGTAACATACAAATTTAAAAAGCATCCATATAATGGATTATGATTTAAGATTGAAGTTCAAGTTTGAGAGAGCCTTTGAATTCCATGGATGCAAATTATGTAGGATGCAATCAATATATTATGATTCTAAAACTATAGGCTGAACATTATCAGTTTGATTTTTCCTACAATGAGCTAAACTAGTCTTCCAAATAAGAGCTCATTTTTGTAGCTAAGCAACTTGACCATAAAGCTATTCTTCAACTTCTACCATATGTATACGGTATCCAACGCATTCCTCTACCATATGAATAGTGTTATGATATTATGTTATCGATTTTTTCATTTTTCAACACACCGAGGTTTATAACTGTAATTTACTAGCTACTTCTCTCTGCTTGGCCCTTTTTCTCCTTTCTAGTGTCGAGTTCATCAACATTTTGAATACATGACATTGTTAAGTCATTAGGAAAATTTTTTGTTCCCTAAAATAGAATTAGCAAAACATTAAATGTCAGCATCAGCTTCCTTTATATTCTTGTCATGTTTTTGAATTTAAAGTCATATCTTTTGATGACTAGGACTTGTCAAACATGCAAAAAGTTTCATATCTGGATGTTGTGATTCAATTATTAGGCCATTTGAATGATTGATTTTCCTGCGTAGCTCTTACATACACCTACAATTTAGTCTTCGCTTTGTGTGTGGCTTTAAAATCCTTCATAATATAAAACAAATGGTTTGACCAGAAGAACAATAATCATTAGTCTACATCAGTTTCAGTTGGAATAAAATTATCCTGCTACGGAGTCATATTTTGTATTCATTTCTTCCTTCTCATGACTAGGTATATATCTATAACTAGGGTACTATAATACCTACTTGTCTATAGAATCGCATAGATTCCATCTTATGATTTTATAGCTTTCTTTGATAGATTCTATTGGAGGGACATTATGAACCTATTGATTAAAGTTATTTGATTAGCGCATAACATGTCTTGTAACAAGTTCTTACTCTCTTGTGTTCATTTTCTTCATTATGAGTTTTACATTTAACTTTTGTATATTTTATTTTTATTAATTATTAAGAATTCATTTTGTTGGAGTTTTAAAACTATTAAGCAACAAAATGCTCAATACCAAATTGATATCACTCACACAATCTAAGGATTAGCCAATTCCTATTAAAAATTATATGTGCAAACCATTTGGATCCAAATTTAACAAAACCAAGGGTGGTTTTCTACTCTTTAGGCTCTACAAAACTAGGGTGGGTATACCCAAGGATGATTCAAGACTGGGAAACACTGTATGAGAATTATTATAGTTTCATTCTGATTCTCATCTCAAATCCTCAAATACATGCATAATTTTTGACAATTTGATAAACACATCCCATATAACAGATCTGGCCAAAATTCTTCTATAGATTTGCACGTGTTCTCAACAATAGTGGCTAACTGAAGCTAAAACATTCCATGCAAACAAGTAATGGCCAACTTTGAAGATCTTGAGGAAATAAAAGTAAAATTGATTATAATTCTACATTTGAAAACCATTTATGATATATTCCTCTTCCAGCTAAATCAATTTGACTAGTGCCTAATCCATTAGGGTTCAGAGTCTACTACAAATCCATAGATCTAATTTTTTGCCTTACAACAAATATTATCAACAATTCTTATCATAATTCATCATTCAAAAAATCCTTCCTACTACTATAGCAACCTTATCAAATTCATCAAAGATTTTACTTAATCTATTGAACTAATAGTAGTGGTGAACAAATATACAACCTAACTGGATTGCATTCAATTGCACAAGCCTTTACTCATACAATATCAAGATGACCAAGTAACTAAAAGGAGACAAAATTTAGAAAGAACTGATATGGGGACAGCTCATAATTTGTATTCATTTTCTTTGAAAATTGTATACATTTGCAGCAAACTCAGAATGACCTTAGGAAAAACACAGAGATCATTCTATATTAATGTATTCTCAAGAACTAACAAAGATAATAGTTCATAAAACTTGCCCAAACATTGGACCAAAAACAAACTAAGTATATCACCTAGAAACAATAGAAATTGGACCCCTCTCAAGCCCTGGAATCTCACTTATATAATGTGAGATGCAAAAAGCTTTAGGCTAAGAGAAAATGACATGTGTCCTTTACAAGAGATAATTACATAAACCTATCAGAAAATGACAAAAATGTGGGTAACAAAAGATGTCTAGATCAAGCATTCCTTTTGGTGGGTTCGCTTCTGTCACATCCTCTATTGTTTTTGATTTGGCTACTATTCTGATCCCTCTTGGTATGCAACTGGCAAGCTAGCCAATGGTGAAGTTTGTCCTGATGATTGCAACTTAGTCTCCACCTATGGGTTTTCACCATCTTTATCTTGTATGGTGGGAATAACTTCTACTTTTCCCTCTTCTTTGGTTGTATCAATGTCTTATGGGCCCGGGCCTGCAACTGAAAGTGACTGATCATTCTTGTCTTCTTCTCCTTGCTAGCCTTATGTAGTAATGGTGTCAATGATTTGGATCTCATCACCCTGCATCTCATCACTGTCAATTTCTACTTCCTCAACCTATTCATTAGGAGCTATTTTTGCCATCCACTTGTCAAATAGTATGTCATCTGGCCAATTGAATTGCAAAATATCACTCTGACTCTTAAGTACACACTCAGCCTCATTATTAATAGCAACAAATTCCTATTTTAAAGAATCAAAGAATAACTGGGCCTTCACCATTTCTTTTGTTGTGGTAGCCCACCATGCATGCCTTGTTTCATTTATAATTATATTCATCCTTAAACAAAAAATATCATGAAGTTCCTTCGCCGATTCATCTTTATTTTTTCAAATTATTTCTTTTATCTAGGGCACGAGGAAACAAACTAAATTTTTGGCTCTTCTACTTGTTCAAGTAGCCTACTATTATTCTCTCTAAATGAATCCTTTTATTGTAAAAATCAGCAAGATTAGAAACAATATCAAAGGTTTTTTCAATTTGATCATAAGAATTCTTTATGACAGAGAAACACAATTTTTTTTTGAACTCTTCCTAGGGTTTTGAACATTTTTCCCAAGTTTTAGGTCATTTTGAGCTCGTTTGCATCATTTTGACCCTATCCCTATCCATTGGTCAACCTTTTTCCTCCATCAGAGCTAAGTTTGACCAAGTTTGACTTTTTATAACTATCCTAGCCTCAATTAACCTATGTTTTCAACTCTTCCTAGGGTTTTGAACATGTATTCCAAATTTTGAGTCATTCTGAGTCTGTTTGCACCCTTTCGAGCCCTTTGCACTGTTCGCTGTCAGCATTTACCTAAGTTTGACCTACATCTGCCCTATGTTTGACCAAATTCTCAGCATGTTGACCACCTTGACTACATTTTCTCATGTTTCTAACATCCCCCAAGGGTTATTCTAATCCATACCAAGTTTCAGCTCGATCCGAGACCATTCAGACCCCGATTGGAGCTCCAGAGCATCCTAGGGCACAGTTGGGGTTCCCAACTGCGTCATTGACGTAGTTGGTCATACCAACTACGTCATTGACGCACTTGGAAATGAAAACTATGTCATTGATGCACTTCAAAATGCCAACTACATCATTGACACACTTGGCTATGTTTTGGGCGTAGTTGGGGCATTTGGAAGCCTTAATTGGCCCCAGGACCCCTAGTTGACCCTGGTTGACCCCGTTTCCCCTCGAAAAACTCCTAGGTGCCTAAAAAGCTATAAAAAAGAATGGAAATACAGAAAAAAGAAAAAAATAAAGCATAAAATCACAAAGATGGCCTCGATGTACTCACCGGAGGTCCAACATTTGCCCGTCGTCGGAAGGTCTGCACCTGTTCACCACGATGTTGCTCCCTAGGTAGTCGATCCATCCTCCTTGCTCTAGAGCTCTTTCCTTCCAAATGGGAGAGTGAAAATGACCCTCAAAATCCTCTCCAATCCCTTTTATAACTTGTTTCTACCTAGATGGCTGTGCCAAAGACCCTTTCTGTGTTGGTCACGATGCTTATTTGCACTCCAGAGGCCATAACTTTTGCATTTTAACTCCGATTTTCGATCTGTCAGTTGCTATGGATTTTTTTTCTCATTGTTGATGAAATTGACCTATCATATGCCTATGTTGGTCAATTTCCCAAGGGGGAATATATATATATACAACATTGCTGGGGCATTCTTTTATGGCTTTTTCATTAGCATTCTTTGACACAACGCTCTAAATCACATTGTATCAAAGAGGGGCAAAATGTAGATGCTAAAAAATGGTTCACATCTATAGTTTAATCACTTCTTCATACTAATTTGTCCCATTTTCTCATTCTACTAACTCTGATCTTTTGGCCAAATTGACCATATTTCGTCATTTGTATCCCCTTTCACATCAATTTCATATCAACTCAAAATCATATCAAATCAACTCAAAACCATTTCAAATCAACTTAAAATCACCCCAAATCAACTCAAAATCGCTCAAAATTAGTCCTAATCAACTCAAAACATATCAAACATCTCAAATCAATCATCATTTATCTGACTCCTAGGTATTGTTGTGGCTTTCAGTGCCTTGGAAACCTATCAACCTATCAATCTTATCAATTTGACCTTAGTACTGTCACAACTCTCAGTGCTAGGTCAAACTATCATTTATGTCATTTGATCTTTGATGTTGTTGAGGCTTTCAATGTTGAATCATGGCATTATCAACCATTTTAATAATATTGACAGTGTCCGTCGACATTATTATGATCAAACCTTTTTCAATCAATTTCAATCCTGTAGCATTTACAATGTCGGTTAAATGTTACATATCAATCAATTCATGTCATGTGTCCTTGGCATGTTATCAATTTTGATCTATCAATAAATTTGACTATGGCTTTGGTCTATCTATAATCATCTTATTCGATATCCATTATCATTACATTTTCATCAAAGAATACTGTCGCACTTATTTAATCAATTTGGCCAATCATTTACTAATTTTCTCTATAGGATTAAATAACCCATAATTTAATTCTATTATTCCTTCTAATTATTCTTCCTAATTATCATCCTCAATTAATTAATTGATTCATTATCTGCAAACCATGGAAATTCACAATTTCCTAAGTTCCATTTTCCATCATTAATTCCATTTTCTACTAATTCTTATTTTGTGGAATAAAATGATTTTTTAATTCAAATATTCCATAAAATATTGCATCATCATGACACTTGGATATGACACCTCGTGGATTCTCCTTTGACACTTGGATAAGATATGTCATAACAAAATATTCTTATTCTCTTATGCACATCCCTATTTGGCTTATTCATCATAGATTCTTGGCTTTAAGTGGGTTGAGGTGTCTTATGACGCGTCATAAATTATCTTCCACATTTAGCCAAGTTTGACTTTCATGTGTCATAGAATCTTACAATTGGCATATTTTGTCATATGCATCATGGATTCTCCAAGGAATCTCTTGCCACATCACATATCTATGGGTGACAAATCCAATGCTCTCATCCTCCATGTCAATTATAAAATGGACACTCTTTCTCTCATTTCGGGTCCTTGAATCCTTGAAGTCTTAAGTCCTTGAATCATTAGCTTCTTTTCATTTTCACACCATCTTCTCTCAAGCTTAAATCACAACTTTAAGTATTCTCATGGCATTATCCACATCATAGACTTTTTCTTCAATTTTGTTTGCACTATAGGCAACTTTGGAGCTACAATCATTTGGAGAAGAAAGAAGGACATGGGAGCTACAAACGAAAGAGGGGGTTTTTATTGCTTTCTTTATTAGTTTGGCTTTCATGGTAGACTAGTGGGTGCTAACGTATGATTATTGAGTTTTTTGATTTGGTCATAGTGTGTTATGTATTTAACCCATTTTTTGGTCCTACATTTGGTGAACCCGACGTGAACATGCATATCTAACTTGGGTTTTCTTGTTTTGTGCTTGCCAGTGCAAGGAAGGAGCTCACTTGGAAGGGTATAACGACTATTTTCTATTCCTTTTCACACCTAGATTAATTAGGGGGTCTAGTAAAATGCTTATAGGTCTTATTTCATGGATTCTATTAGCTTTCTGTCCTAGGGTGCACTCTGCTCTGTCAGGGCGTACTTGGGACCCCTAGGAGCAGTTTTAGGAGCCCAGAAGCCACCAAAAACTCTTTCTATTATTTTTGACTTACCAACTGTGCCCAACTAGGCCCCAACTATGTCATTGATGCAGTCTACACTGTTTGGATGCACTTGGGGGTGTAGCTTTGAAAATTTTAGTTTCTGGGTCTTGTCTAGGCACCATTTCCCCACACTCTGCACCTGACTTCCCAACTGTGCCCTAAAACTACCAACTGTGCCCAACTGGGCCCCAACTATGTCATTGAAATAGTTTGCACTGTCTGGGCACATTTGGGGATGTTTAGAGCCATTTTGGCCTTCTGGGGAGCAATCTGCTCTGTCAGAGCACACCTAGGTTCATAGTAAGCACTTGCATCAATCAGAATTTGCATTTCAGGTTCCTATCACTCTCTAGGACATAGATTAGGTGATTTTGTGTTATTGATGGTCTATTTGCAGCATGTGACAATAATTGGATGAAGACATGATCATAAGAAACTGCTAATGTGTGCTTTGCAGGATGTTGTCGAAGACTTTGTGTGTCTTTCAAAACTATGTGCGTGGATTTCTTAGATTCGATAACATTTCATTTGGTGCTTAAAAATAACCTTTTTCTTTTCTACCTGGCGTGTCTACAGTGTTAAATCCCTAGGAGTTGCATTGGACGTATCCTCTCCCCTCGCCATTCGTGGATCTTGGGTGTAAGAAAAATCCATGTAACTTCTATAGGAGGCCTGCCTTGGACCAAGATACTCGATATTGGGTATGCCAGGGGACGACCTCAGAGCGGTAATGGGCCAAAAGCTAGGTCAATGTTCTAGCTGCTATATAAAATTTGATTACAGTGAAAGCCATGTCGGCGGTATTGCTACATGATAGCTCTCCTCCAGTACCCTTGTGGTGTGTCAAACCCCAGTTCTCGACGCTGGGAGACCTTCTGCGGAAGTTTATCATTCACTTGCCGAATGGAATGCCCTTACTAGAAATTGTATTTTAGTGGCCAAATTCCTTTCTATCCATTGGATCAAGGGGTTACCCATGCCCATGAAGACATCCTACATTCTTGCGGTCCTTAGTAGAGGCAACAGTCCCTTGGGAAGTCATGCCCCTTGGGAAGCAGATCTTGGTAGCCCCGAGAAGTGAGTGTGTTGTAAGGGGGGCCTATGGTGCCAAGATCCTAGGTTGTCCACTCTGGATAAGTGCAGTTGAACTTTGGTTCAAGTAGGAATTCAGTGGATATAGTCCTAAAAGCCTAGGTTGTGGTGTGTTTGTTAACTTTTAACAACAACTATTCTTGTCTTAATGTGTCTTGCGTGTGTGTAAAACATAATCAAGATAAAATCCAAACTTTTAAATTTACACCTTGGACATCATTTGAACTTGTTAAAACATTACACATTGTCAAAACATTTTACCAAACTTTGGTTCAACACACTCAAACCTTGGAAAACATGGTGACTTGTGCTCCTAAACGTGCTTGGCAAAACGTAGATCTTACACTTGCATAGACTTCACTTGCATTCACCCTAGTATAGGCCTCATTCATGCATCATATAGAATTCATATTACACCTTTTAATCCTCACTTAGTATCTATTACCTTTCATATTGCACCCTTTTAGGTTCAACTTACCTCCCTTAGTCTTTTGCATTCCCATCTTAAAATCAACACTTTGCACTCATCACCTTGCATCTTTGCATACCTATTCATCATCTTGACCACTTTATCCATCATTATAGGTGTCCTAACCATAATTTTGAGCATTCATACTAGCCCTAACACTGTCCCCTACTTTTTACTTCTTTGTGACATCAATCTAGAAATCATAGCTCCCAGAATTGCCTCAGTTTCGGCCCAGTTTACCAACTGCTCCCAAAAACTACCAACTGCACCCAAAAAATACCAACTATGTCATTGATGCAATCTACACTATCTGGGTGCACTTTGTGGTCCTAAGACCTAGTTTTGGATTCCAAATAACATTTTGGGGCTTTAACAGTGTCCTTAGGTACTTGGTTACCTCCCCTTGCACTAGCTTGCCTAGATCTGCATTTTGCATCACCTAGTCTTCATTACCTCCACTTAGGATATCATTCTTGAGGTCATAACCTCTGTTCGTCATCTCCCAACCCATCCTAACATCAACCCCATCATCCTAGCTTCCTGGCATATTAGTTTGGCAACCATACCACTCAGAATCAGCAAACCTTCATTCTGACTTACCAACTATGCCTAGAAACTACCAATTGTGCCCAAACTAGCCCCAAGTGTGTCAATGACATAGTTGGTACTGTTAGGGTGCACTTGGGTACCTGCATGACCATTTTGGGCCTCCGAATTGCACTTTAGGACCCCAAAACTGCATCTAGGAGCCTCTGCACCTCCCCGTTGTACACTTGATCCAAAACTGTATCTTGCACCCAAAATCCCATTTTGCATCATAGGAATTGTCCATATCACACATCTTCTTAGCATCACCACCATTTCAAGTCCTCAAAACATCATTTTGAATCCCCAAAACCTTTGAATTTAGTCAAAAATCTAGACAAAGTATGAGTCTTAGAGTATCTCCTAGTGTTGATGGATAATGGATCTTGACTACTCTTTTTATCTTTTCTTATCATTTTCTTTGGTCAAAATCTATCTATGTCTTGATATATTTGACCTTGTCATCTTTTATCAATTTGATCTTTTCATCTTTTATCAGTTTTTGGTCAAGATCTAAAGTCCTTTATCACAAGGTTAAACTTCTAGGCAAAATACTTTTTAAAGGTTTTACCTAAGTTCAAAACTTTCCATATACCCTTGTCATAGCATAATCATATCCCTAGCATCCCCAAACATCATTTTTAATTTCCCTTGTGGTATATCCCCTTCATCTTGCATGGTCCAAACCTTAGCATCATTTTCATTACCAAACCCTATCAAATTGTCCATCAACCAAATTGTCTTCTTAAGCATTTACCCTCATTTTGCATATCCTAAACGTCATTATCAACCCTTGGAAACCATCCTTTGCATAGTCTACCTTGCATACACCTACCTTTAGTGTCATTAACAAGTCTAAAACATAACCCTAATTGTCATTTTGCATACATTAGGTCATTTTCATCCCCTCTAGTCAAACTTCAAAACGACATCTTGTATTTGCATTTGCATAATATACCTAGGACATTTGCACTTTGCACATAAAATCCCTAATTCATTTAGCATTTCATTACATTACATAACATTCCTAAGCACTTAAAAAACCAAAAAACACTCATATCTTGCATACCCACCACTCTAAATCACTCAAAACACTCAAAATTTCCATTGTATCTGCATTCTTAGGTATCATGCCAGCACTTACTAGGACACAATCAGCTCAGAGACCCAAGGAACTCTATCAACCTTTTTTTTCTGAGGCACAAGCACAACAAAACCTCATCCAAAATAGATAAAGAACAAGAAAACCCAACAAACCTTTGACGAAGACCAAATCGAGGCATCACAACCATTACTAGCAGACCCCTTGAAAATGTCTCTGCAAGATCCTCGTAATCAAGCTATGACACAACAAACCTTAAACAATGCACCTACCATGAGATTTCCTCCAAACACTTCCCCCACACATGGGATGGTTTAGTGGAGTCTAGACTTTGAACCTATATTCGTGCCACTACCACCAGGAGAAGGAAGTGTACCAACCACACCTAAAGATGAACAATCACATTCCTTCGAATTCAACCAACCTAACACATCAAACATACAACAAGGTACTGTACACCTAAGTGATGAATCTAACATTGATTATGGCATCACTAATGAAGAAATGGCTAGGGCATGTCAAGACAATTTTTTTTGCAAGAACTTCAAATGTCTGGTAGCCCAAGAAATTGTCAAATTTAACCCAAACTTGGAAGGTCCTAAGTCCAAACATCAAACTAGCACAAATATTGAAAACATACAACCCATGATCAATTTGGACTTAGATAAGGGAAAACAACCTTTGGAGTTTTCAAACACAATAATGGCACCTATAGGGTCCCATCAAGAATCAACCATCGAAATTCTCCAAAGTACATTTGAACACATCAATGTTAACCCCTTGTTCGACGAAATACCACCAATTCCTAAATAGCCCAAAAGGACATTAAGACTTGGTTTTAGTCACATGATGCAAAAAAAAGATGCACCTAAAGGAACTTGTGCTCTAGGGATGCCAAAAATACCTTCACTGGAGGCAAATCAACAAAGTACACCTTTGCTCCTAACTTTACCAAGTGCTATGACATCAAATGCTATGGAGCCTCTCATAAGTACAACATCTGAAACATCAAGTGCAACCATCCCTATGGACATGCAAAGGAAAATTCTTATTGACATTACGCCCATTCCCAATAGGGACACATCTCAGAGTCAAGTCAATATGATGTCACAAGTAGGAACATCTAATACACAAATGTACCAAAACCACAATCCAAACATGACATTCAATTCTCAAGGACTTAGTCAACCCCCACGACAACAAAAACCTATAGTGGTACAAGGACTCCACACTTCCAATGCACAACCAAGTCTACATCCACTTAACACACATCCCACATATCAACAACAACATCAACCATAATGAAAAAAACCTCAAGTGGGGCAAACATCCAACATTCCTAATATGCAGTCCCATGTGAACCCACCTAACTTACACACAATTTATCAACAAAAATTTCAGCAGCAATTCCAAGAACAACAAACGATGTTTGCTAAACAACAAGAGCAACTCAAGCAACAGTTGGAATACCAAAGATGCCTTGAGCAACAAATCGCATACCAGCAACGTTTGTTACAACAACAACATGTGCCACAACAACCTCAACAAATACCTCTACAACAACAAGCACGAACATGGTCTCACATACAACCAACAGAGGTATCCCAACAATAACCACAACACATGACACAACAACAACACATGGTACAATAATCGCAGTCAATCCCACAACAAGTGCCACATCAAATACCACAACAAGTTCCCCAACAATAAGGACCCTTCTATCTTTGAGGTGCCAACATACCTCCACCACCTAGCGACACTTCACCAGACTCATCGGACACAAAAATGTCAAAACTGAGTAGACATAGCTCCCATCACAAAAAACAGTCTACTTACAGACACAAAAGACTTGAAGGAAAGACCACCATGCAAAACCCTAATGAAGAGCTATTACAACCATTCAAACAACTTTCCAAACAAGTCGAGGCATTGGGAGTCCAAAAGAAACAGGCTCTATATACAGAAAGGGACCTACGTCCTAACCCATTCGATAAAAGTCTGTATATGCCTCCATTCCCAAAACACTTTGAAGCTCCAAGGTTCAAAAAATACTGAGGTAAAGGAAACCCTATTGATCACATCAAAGAATTTTGTGCTTCATGTACTGAACTCAGTGATGAACCCACTTACCTTATGAGATTGTTCCCTCGTTCTCTAGGTGGGCCTACACTTGAATGGTACTCCAAACTTCCTGGTAATATCAAATCTTGGTCAGAGCTAGTAGACAAGTTCATCTCCCACTTTGCCTTCAACATTACAAATGAGGTGACACTTTCTGATTTGTGCTCAACTAAATAGAAGGTAGGAGAGCCATTCATCACATTGTTACTCTTTTGGAGAAGCCTAGTCAATCAATGCTCACTAGACATTCCTGAAGAACAACAAGTTAACTTGTGCATTGAAAACTTAGTCCCAAACTTAATGTATGAACTCAAAATTAAAATCCCAAGCACCATTTCTAAACTAATGAAAAAAGGGGCTAGTATTGAAGATGCTCTTATCCGTAAGGGAATCCTCAAGAAAAACAAGGACAACACCAATACCAACTCATCTAATGACAAGGAAAAATTTTTCTCCAAAAAAAAGAATGTGACTAATGATGGCATTGTGGATGCCCGCACAATTAGCACAACACAACCTCAATTGACTTTGAAAGGCGCAAACCCCAAAAATTCACAAACTCCTAATCAAACAACACCTCAACAATAGAAAACTGAGACTTCCACTCAAGACACACCTCAGAGACATCCTAGAACCAAGGACATAAAATTCACACCACTGGGGATACATCTTGAGACTGCATTGCAATAGTTACTAAGTAATAACTTCCTGCAGCTACCCCCAATCAAAGATGAACCATTAACTAAAGCAAATTGGTGGGATGGCAAAAATTATTGTGATTACCATCGCACCAAAGGACACAAGACTTCATCATGCTTCCAATTGAAACATGCAATAGAAGACCTTATTGATGATTTTGTAATCATGTTTGATCCATCACTGTTAGCATCTACCTCTGATCACACTATTTTCAAAGATCCTTTGGGTAATCATGACAAAGAGAAACCCTCAAGTTCAAACTCAAACTCACAAGGTAATGTGAATTACACACACACTGACTATGACTACACCATCAATTGCTTTAATTAGTCTGATTCCCACATATCCACATTCACATTGAAGGCTAAAGACCCTCGTTGTGCTGTCACTACATGTTGTGCCAAGATCACGCTACCTGGAGCCCCATCTAGACCTACTGCTTCTACTAGACTTATACCCCCTAGTAGACCTACTACTCTTACTTCATCTTATTACAGACTTGTTGAACAACTCGAAAAAACCCCTACACAAATATCCATTTTGGACCTACTACATGTATCTCCCCAACATCAGAAGATCTTGGATCAAGCCATTAAAGAGTCAGTCATCCCAGATAACATTGATGTTGCCCAGATCCAAGCCATGGTTGGGAACCTATCCGTGTCACAACATATCACTTTTTTGCCCTGAGATATTCCTAAAGACAAAACCAACCACAATGATCCCCTCCACCTCGAAGTCTTTGTCCACAATGTTAAAATCAGACATGTCTTGATAGATGGAGGTGCAAGGCTGAATATCTGTACACTTAAAGTAGTTAAAGGTTTTGGTTATTCTGAAAATGATGTGGATCCCTCTCGAAGGATCACAATCAAAGCCTATGATGATGGTGAGCGTTTCTCTATAGGGGTTATCATCTTACCTATCAGAGTTGGTCCAGCTATTGAGAACACTTTATTCTAGGTCCTAGATATAGAGATGAACTGCAATATGATACTAGGCTGCCCATGGATCCATGCTATGAAAGCAATTCCTTCTACATATCCCCAGTGCCTAAAGTTCTTCTATAATAATGTAGAGGTAACCATCCCAAGTGATCCAGATCCCTTCCAGTTCTATGCCAATCTTAGAGGAACCACTGCATACTAGGTCCCAACAAACCACATAGCAAATCCCCTAGAGTCCTCCAAGTATGTTGATCCTTCCATGCTCATGCTCGCATCCAAAGGAGAGCTTATAATACAAGACCAAGGTTGCAGTGAGTACTCCATGTCTCATGCCTTTCACATTGGGAAACTTCCTTTATCCCCCAAGTCATACGGTAAACCTTAGCTTATACAAAACAAACATAAGTGTGCACTTCAAAAGAGACCTTCTGTGGCATTCACCAGTGGAGGCGGGCTACACGAAGAACACATCTATGAAAATAACTCTACATGGATTGAAAAGGCTAAAGCAGAACAAGAAATTACTCCCATATCCCCTGATAGGTATGGACCTGGATTCACCATCATGCAAGAAAAGGGATATGATGGATGTAGTGGCCTAGGACTCCAAAAACAAGGCATTGTTCAGCCCATCACTACATCAGGATGATCTCATAGCTTGGGACTTGGATTCAAACCATTTGTTTTGGGTCTTCCTAATACTGAGTCCTCCTCATCTGAGGAGGTGAATGCTTCAAACGATGACAAGGCATCTCAGAACAACCAACTTGAACCCACCCAATCTATATCCAACATTGATGATCTTGATACCTCCCTTTATTCTTGATCATATGTTTGTGGACCTTGATAGCCTACCTATGGAAGATAAACATGTCAATCAACCTGTTACTCAAACGAATTCTTCACCTTGGATCGAAACATTCTGGGATCTAAGCCCTCCTACTTTTGAACATGATCCTGATGACATCACTGAAGCAGATATCCATATATATACCTTTGACCAAATCTTATTCAACACCGATGATGGCATTTCCTTAGTTTTCCCTAAACTTATTGATTGGGACCAACAAGGACCACCAGTGTTTGATCAATTTGAAAATGATGATGCCATCACAAAATTCTTTTAGCTCTGTGAAGATGTACCACAAGGTGATCACAAGTCTAGATTTTCCATTAATCTAAACATCATGGCATATTTTGGGGAGTCAACTCCATCTTCTAGTCACAAAATTGAGAAAATAACAAAAAAAGACACAAGTAGGTCTCTTGGTGAAAATTGAAAGGCATCATTAGACCGTGAAAAAGTAAAAATAAAGGACGTATCCGATGGTGAAAACCTCTTTGAGGCACCCAAGGATAGAAGATTGGACACACCCCCATCGAAGGAAAGATCGGCATTAATTGTGGAGATGACAGAAGAGATTAATCTGGGAACTCCTAACAACCCCAAAGTCATACACTTTGTAGCCTCATTATCACTAGAAGAGAAGGATGAATTCATCAGATTCTTTCTAGGGAGGCATATCAACTTTGCCTAGTCTTATGCAGATATGCTCGGATTAGATCCTGAACTAGTCCTTCATCACTTACCACTAAAACAAGGAATGAAACTAGTGAAGCAAAAGTTGAGGAAAATGCATCCTCAAGTTGCCCTCCTTGTCAAAGCTGAATTGAAGAAACTATTGGATGCCAGCTTCATAAGACCCATTGATTATGCAGAGTGGATATCTAATCTAGTACCAGTAAGCAAACACTTTGGGGGCATCCGGATATGCACTAATTTTTGTGATCTTAACAAGGCATGTCCCAAGGATGATTTTCCTTTACCAAACATAGATATCATTGTAGACATGATAACTGGGTATGAGATGTTATCACTAATGGATGACTTTTCTGGCTATAATAAAATAAGAATAGCCCCTAAAGATCAACACACGACAACTTTCACATGTCCTTGGGGAACATACTACTAGAATGTCATGCCATTTGGTCTTAAAAATGCCGGGGCAACATATCAAAGAGCAATTACTACAATCTTCCATGATTTCATGCACATCCTCATGGAAGACTATATTGATGACTTACTTTGCAAATCCTATAAAAGGAAAGAGCATTTGGGCATCCTAGATCAGATATTCACCAGAATGGAAAGCTATAAGCTTCGTCTAAATCCAAAAAAGTGTGTATTTGGAGTTGTCTTTGGAAAGCTCCTAGGCTACATTGTTTCTCAACGAGGCATTGAAGTGGATCCCAAGAAAGTAAAAGCAATACTTGACATGCCTCCAACAAATCTAAAAACCCTAAGAGGACTACAAGGAAGATTGTAGTCTATCTACAAATTCATTGCACAATTGGCCGATAAGTGCCACTCCTTTCAACACCTCTTACGTAAAGGAGTATCCTTTCAATGGAATAAGCAGTGCCACAAATCTTTCCAACAACTCAAGGATTATCTTCTACATCCACTAGTTTTAATGGCTCCTATTCTAGGCAAACCATTCATCTTATATATATCTTCTACAGATACAACATTAGGGGCCCTCTTAGCACAAAATGATGAACAAGGAAGAGAGCGAGCCATATATTACATCAATAGAACACTTGTGGGCTATGAGCTAAATTATTCACTAATTGAACAAGCATGCCTTGTTGTTGTCTTTGCAGCCCAAAAGCTTAGACATTACATGCTCCATTAGAAAATAATGCTCATTTCTAAGATTGACCCACTGAAATACCTCCTCAGTAGGGCTGCTCTCACAGGATGCTTAGCCAAATGGGTCATGGTCCTTAGTGAATTTGACATAGATTATGTAGACAGAAAGGCAATCAAAGGGCAAGTGATAACAGATCAATTAGTAGAAGACCCTATGTTAGATGATCATCCTATGTTGATAGACTTTCTAGATGAAGCCATATTTCACATGGATGTAGCTAATGAATGGAAGCTTTATTTTGATGGATTAGATACACGAAATGGTTCAAGAGCTGGCATTATGTTTATCACTCCTCAAGGAGACATAATCCCCAAGTCATATAGGATTGCATTCCACTATACAAACAACATAGCAGAATATGAGGCATTGATCACAGGGCTCAAGATAGCCATCCAATGGAGCATTCAACATTTACAAGTCTTTGGGGATTCCCAATTGGTTATCCACCAAGTCAATGATGACTATGAAACCAAAGATGATAAACTAATGCCGTACAAGTAGATGGTAGACTTCCTTAAGTCTAAATTTGTTACTATCTCTTTTCATCAACTACCAAGAATACACAACAAGCAAGCTGATGCTATGGCTACCATTGCTTCTATGATTGATATGACTCAAAATGTGGAATGCTGTGAATTCCTTGTTGACCAACTTTACATTCCAGCATTTGAGCTCCCCCAATCTGAGTTTGTGTGTGAACTTGTTGGTCCTAATTCTCCTTGGTATCAAGACATTTATGATTACCTACATGCCCAAATCGTACCACCCAACTTATCCAAAAATGGCTGTCGAGCCTTTATTCGTCAAGTTGCTAGATATGTCATCATCGGTGACACCCTTTACAATAGATCTTTTGACCAAACCCTTCTCAGATGCCTTGACTCGCAAGAAACTGAAACTGACTTACATGAGGTTCACGAAGGTATATGTGGAGGCCATTTCAATGGTCTGAGTCTAGCCAAGAAACTTGTTAGAGCTAGGTATTATTGGCCCATCATGGAATAGGATGCCCATGTCTTTGCCAAAACATGTCATAAGTGTCAGATACATAGCAATCTAATCCATGCACTAGCACAAGAATTGTAGCCAGTCATATCACCATGGCCCTTTTCACAATGGGCATTTGATCTTATCAGAGCTATTTCTCCTCCATCCTCTGATGGTCATAAGTTCATTATCATAGCAACAAAATATTTTACCAAGTGGGTTGAAGTTGTCCCTTTGACCTTCACCATTGGCAAGCAGATCTCAAGGTTTATTCTAAACTACATCATATGTCGGTATGGAGTCCCCTTGGCTATTATTATTGACCATGGTACTCCATTTCAAAACAAAGATGTAGAAAAGTTTTGCAAAAAGTACAACATATACCATGGATATTCTAGTATTTACCATCCACGAGGCAATGGTCAAGCATAAGCATCTAACAAGACCATCATTAAGATTCTCCAAAAGACTGTCAATGATTCGGGCCGAGACTGGCACCTCTAGCTAAATCCAGCTCTTTTGGCATATCGAACAAGTGTCTATGCTCCGACTGGGGCAACACCAGACTCTCTTTTCTATGGTACTAAGTCCATACTTCCCATTGAAGTTGAAATTCCATCATTAAGAGTATCTCTACAAGATGTTGTTGATGACAAAAACTACCAAATATCTAGACTCCATGAGTTGGAAATGCTTGATGAACGGAGACGAGCTGCCTTGACACACTTGCAAGCTTACCAAAACTAACTCAAATGGAGCTATAACAAGAAATTCTGAGGTCATCATTTTGAGGTCAGTGATCTGGTCCTAAAGATGAACTACAAGACATAACATCATAGAGAAAAACAAGGCAAATTTGAGCCAAATTGGGAAGGACCTTATGTAGTTACTGCATCTTTTGGGTCCAAAGTATATCAGCTTGCAACTCCAGAGGGTGAACCATTGCCCATGTCCATCAACAACATGCATCTTTGCAAGTACTACACTTGATTCTATCTAAAAGTCTTGAAAAAAATAAAAAAAAGGTAAAAAGTCATGAAAAAAGTTAAAAAAAAGTGAAAAAAAGTCATAAAAAAATGGATGCCTTGATAAAAACCTGGCAAACAGGCATCTTGGCACGAAAATTTGAGTCAAGAGAAAAATTCTGTCCAAAAGTGAAAACCTGGCAAACAGGCACTTTGGGCAAGTACCATGGTGAAAACCTGGCAAATAGGTGCCATGTGTAATCAGTGTTGCTCCTCCATCTATCGGGATTCCATTTGGTCTTTTCCCCCTCTATCATTCCTTGATCATATTCTTCATATTGCAAGACATCATTGGTTCCTTGACCATGGCTCATGAACTGGTTAATGTCCTTTGTTACCTTGCCTAAGCATCACCAGTCTGCACACACTCTATCATTGGCCTTTGTACATAGTTTGCGTCTTGTCTGGGGGCATATTACCTACATGGTGCATGAGTTTGAATTTGAACTAGGGGCATATCCCTAAGTGCTTTCTATCCATTGGACCTATCACATGTTAGATTGGAGCTAACACTTGTATATGCTTATATGATCCTGAAGAAATCCTAAATATTCAAATATGATCCTAAAAAAATCACTAAATATCACATAATGTCCTGAAAAAATCCTAAACATTCAAATACGATCCTGAAAAAATCACTAAAAATCACATAATGTCCTAAAAAAATCCTTAAAAATTCAAATACGATCCTGAAAAATTACTAGAAATTGTCAAAATGTCCTGAAGTAAAACCTAAAAATCATAAAATGTCCTAAAAAACTAGTCACACAAAAAAATCAAATATCCCCAAAAACCCTAAAAATCACAAAACCCATCAAAAATTTGCAATAAACCTTGTACATATTCACTATGGATAACCACCCCTTTTGTGTACACAGTTAGACTTTGTAGACTGAAACTCAAAGCACTACACTTCAATGCTAGTCACAATATCTGGACAATGTGACCAACAATCAATCCAACATGTCACTATGAACTTATCAACTGAATCCACAACCAGAACTATCACATTATCAACATGTCAAACACTATCTACACACCTAAAACATTAACAAGAATGTAATAATGGACAATAATAGTTGTTGGCTCACACTGTTTAGTGAGTGATTTATTTTTGCTTTGTTTTTCTTTGATCATGTCCCTATGCTACTCGATGATATAAATTGATCTATGAGAGTGGTCAGGATGGTTCATGGTCATCTTTTTCTATTTTTGTCTATTACAATGTACCTTTGAGAGTCTGGGGCATGTACATATGCCTTAGGAAGGACAAGGTCATTTTCTGTCTGCATCGTGCTTGTTTACGCAAAAGGCTTGCATTTGCGCTTTGGCCCTTTATGCCATGATTCGTTGCATTCTATTTGTCATATCAAAATAAAGCTCCATTTGACGTATAGTGCACTTTCTACAAGAAAAAGTCTTCCCATCATACTAACAATTCTTCATCTCATATTCTTCATCTGCTACCTTGGTCTCGTACTCTAATACACCAAAAGCATTGTCATCCTGCATTCCTGCATATGTCCAAAGTCAAAAATGACCCAAAGTAATAAACATGGCATTTATATTATATTCGTATTTCGTTGGCATCCATTTTACATTTCATTTGCATTCATTCCCTAGCATATTCACATTTCATTTGCATTCATTCCTACACCTAACATCTAATAAAAGATGGCATTTCCTACACCTAACATCTAATAAATAAACATGTGATGTCATCATATATAAGTCCACACAAAAAAGCATAAATGTATCCATATAAAACATCTAAAGAATATGCATAACATAACATATAGGCATCATAACATAAGTCATCATCTAGTCCATAACATATAGTCATCATAACATAAGTACATCCCATAAATGTCGCACAAAAGTATCAGAGTATGTGACCATGGTTTACATCAACACTAACTTCCTGTATGTGTGAACCATGAAAGAGCATAATAGAAGCCAAACATTAAAATAGAGAGGCCCCTCTATATGTGAGTCTGTCACTGTCATCTCATGCTATCCCTAGCCTCATGGCCTCTGTCCGATCTTGAGGATGATCACTTTGCTCTCTATGGTGGCCTCATAGGCCCCATCACCCTCACATTGCTCTGTGTCCTCTGTGTCCTGTGGGAATGAGATCTCGATGCATGAAAACTCTCTACTCTCTACCTTGGTGGAACCACCCTCTCATATTGATCTCACCAATACTGTGCCTCCATGTGAGCCTTGCTCATCATCATCGCTAGATCTTGAAAGTTTGCATCTTTGATGCTACTGATGAACTCTTGAGACTCCTATGCTACCATCTCTACCCTGTGCATAGCTGCATCTCTCTCAGCCCTAGCCTAGTCTCTCTCAGCCATTGCTTGATCTCTCTCCACTATAACGACATCCCTCTCTACCACAACCTAACCCAACTGAATTTGTAGCCCTCTGATCACCTCCAAGAGATCTAAATGACTAGGCCCTGTCTGTATTGGTACTAATGCTCTCTCAGTGTCATCCATAGGATCCCCCTCCACATCCATTGTAGCTACATCCCTATCCTCCCAGTAGTCATCCCTATCCCCACCCACACTCCCTCCACCATCCTCATCATCAGCTTGCTCATCATCTCCCCTTGTATCCTCTTTAACATCACCCTCATCCTCACCCTCATCATCCCCTCCATCATCCTTGTCACCCTCATCATCACCCTCATCATCCACCCTCTCATCATCCTTAGTGTCATCTCCCTCCTCATCATTGCCATCATTAAATCCCTTCGCATCCTCTCCCCCATCCTTCTCCTCCTCATCATCCTCCTTGTCCTGTGGCCTCCCTTGGGGTACTAGTACTGCTAGATCTGTCAATGGTCTTGGCTGATGCTGTGTAAACCACCTATCATATGCTGTTGTTGTACCTGCATCCACTATATTTTTTGCTACCCCCCATAGCCTCAGCTGTAACTGTGCTAACTATGCATATGCTACTTGTGTCCTCATGGGTGGTCCCCACTCTTGCACCTCTACTCTAGATTGGGAAAATAGTGCTAACCCTATAGGTACATCCTGTGTCTCCCCAAACTGTCTCTGCACCCGCTCTGCTAGGTACATCTCTATAACCAGGTGACCAATCACTGTGCACCCTATGAGGTAGTGCTCTTTCTTGCATTATGGTAAGTGGATGTCATCATCATCCCATCTAGGGAAATCTCTATAGGGTCTCCATATGAACTGAGTCATCATGTCTATCTGATGGAAAAAATACCTTGCATATCCCAATGGTCCTCGGGCTAGGACACCTCTTTAGCTGTAAGAATATGGCATATCATCCACCAACACTCGCTCTACCAGATGCCTAAATATTACAGTATGCTCATAGGCCCAAATTTGTAATAATGTGCCACTAGTGCTGAAGGATATTCCCCCTCTGTACGCTACCTGATGAAGATAATAATATAGCATCCCCAACATGCATGGGCCCCAAGAAAACATAGTGCCCTCCATGATCATCTGCTCAAGCACTCGACCCCATCCAACCAGGAATCCATGTCCCCGTCTATCAGGTATTAGAAATCCACCAATCACCCAACATATCACAACTATTAGCCACTCATGGCATGCCACTAATAAGTCCCATCCGATCTCATAGTCTCGGATCCCTAGCTCTGCATCTTCACATCCAAATAACCATTGTAGAGCTATTTTTCTTATAGCTAGGTCATATGTTGCTAACTCTCCATGGATAGGGATCCTAAGGATGCACCATACATCCTCTATTGTCAAAATCACCTCCCCGATCGGTAGGTGGAATGAACTAGTCTCTGAATGCCACCTCTCCGTCAAAGCTATCAGCAAAGCCCTATTCCCCCTCACCTCTGGCATAAACATCACATGATATAATCCTAACCCAGCCAATATCCCCCGCTCACCAGGTGTCATCTGATGACATAGTGCAAGGCTCCATGACTTATGTCCCCGTACCTGTAATAGGGGCATCTCCTCCTACATAATCACATAGCCTATGTCAACCTTCTATGGTTTTGCATCTAGTTGACCCTACTTTTGACCCAAGTTTAACTTAGTAGGACTCTAGTTTGACTAATTTTGACTTTTTTTGAGCATTTTTGACTAATTTGACTTATGTTTTGAACTCTTCCTAGGGTTTTGAACATGTTTCCCAAGTTTTAGGTCATTTCGAGGTCGTTTGCATCATTTTGACCCTATCCCTATCTGTCAGTCAAACTTTTTCCTCCATCAGAGCTAAGTTTGACCAAGTTTGACTTTTTCTAACTATCCTAGCCTTAGTTAACCTATGTTTTCAACTCTTCCTAGGGTTTTGAACATGTATTCCAAATTTTGAGTCATTTCGAGTCTGTTTGCACCCTTTCGGGCCCTTTGCACTGTTCACTATCAGCATTTACCTAAGTTTGACCTACATCTACCCTATGTTTGACCAAATTCTTAGCATTCTGACCACCTTGACTATATTTTCTCATGTTTCTAACATCCCCCAAGGGATATGCTAACTTGTACCAAGTTTTAGCTCAATCTGGGACCATTTAGACCTCGATCGGAGCCTTGGAGCATCCTAGGGTGCAGTTGGGGTTCCCATACCAACTACATCATTGATGCACTTGGAAATGCCAACTACATCATTGATGCACTTGGCTGCATTTTGGGCACATTTGGGGCGTTTGGAAGCCCTAACTGGCCCTAGGACCCTTGGTTGACCTTGTTTGACCCCATTTCCCCTCGACAGATTCCTAGGTGCCTAAAAAGCAGTTAAAAAGCATGGAAATACAACAAAAAGAAGAAAAAAGTATAAAATGACAAAGATGGCCTCGATGTATTCAACAAAGGTCCAACATATGCCTGCCGTCGGAAGGTCCGCACCTATTCACCACGATGTTGCTCCCTAGGTAGTCAATCCATCCTCCTTGCTCCAGAGCTCTTTCCTTCCAAATGAGAGAGTGAAAATGACCCTCAAACTCCACTCCAAGCCCTTTTATAACTTGTTGCTACCTAGATGGCTATGCCAAAGACCCTTTCTATGTTGGTCGTGATGCTTATTTGCACTCTGAAGGCCATAACTTTTGCATTTTAACTCTGATTTTTGATTTGTCAGTTGCTATGGCTTTTTTGTCTCATTTTTGATGAAATTGACCTATCATATGCCTATGTTGGTCAATTTCCCAAGGGGGCATAAATATATACCACATTGCTGGGGCATGCTTTTATGGCTTTTTCATTAGCATTCTTTGACACAACGCTCTAAATCACATTGTATCAAAGAGGGGCAAAATGTAGGTGCTCAAAAATGGTTCACATCTATGATTTCATCACTTCTTCATACTAATTTGTCCAATTTTCTCATTCTAGTAACTCGGATCTTTTGGCCAGATTGACCATATTTCGTCATTTGTATCCCCTTTCACATCAATTTCATATCAACTCAGAATCACATCAAATCAACTCAAAACCATTTCAAATCAACTTAGAATCACCCCAAATCAACTCAAAATCACTCAAAATTAGTCCTAATCAACTCGAAACATATCAAACATCTCAAATCAATCATAATTTATCCAACTCCTAGGTATTGTTGTGGCTTCTAGTGCCTTGGAAACCTATCAACCTATCAATCTTCTCAATTTGACCTTAGTACTGTCACGACTCTTAGTGCTAGGTCAAACTATCATTTATCCCATTTGATCTTTGACATTGTTGAGGCTTTCAATGTCAAATCGTGGCATTATCAACCATTTTAATAATATTGACAGTGTCCATCGATATTATTATGATCAAACCTTTTTCAATCAATTTCAATCTTGTAGCATTTACAATGTCAGTTAAATGTTACATATCAATCAATTCATGTCATGTGTCCTTGGCATGTTATCAATTTTGATCTATCAATCAATTTGACCATGGCTTTGGTCTATCTATCATCATCTTATTCGATATCCATTATCATTACATTTTCATCAAAGAATATTGTCGCACTTATTTAATCAATTTGGCCAACCATTTACTAATTTTCTCTATAGGATTAAATAACCCATAATTTAATTCTATTATTCCTTCTAATTATTCTTCCTAATTATCATCCTCAATTAATTAATTTAATTAATTAATTGATTCATTATCTGCAAACCATGGAAATTCACAATTTCCTAAGTTCCATTTTCCATCATTAATTCAATTTTCTACTAATTCTTATTTTGTGGAATAAAATGATTTTTTAATTCAAATATTCCATAAAATATTGCATCATCATGAAACTTGGATATGACACGTCGTGGATTCTCCTTTGACACTTGGATAAGATATTTCATAACCAAATATTCTTATTCTCTTATGCACATCCTTATTTGGCTTATTCGTCATAGATTCTTGGCTTTAAGTGGGTTGAGGTGTCTTATGACACATCATAGACTCTCTTCCACATTTAGCCAAGTTTGAGTTTCATGTGTCATAGAATCTTACAATTGGCATATTTTGTGATATGCGTCATGGATTCTCAAAGGAATCTCTTGCTAGATCACATATCTGTGGGTGACAAATCCAATGCTCTCATCCTCCATGTCAATTATAAAATGGACACTCTTTCTCTCATTTCGGGTCCTTGAATCCTTGAAGTCTTAAGTCCTTGAATCCTTAGCTTCTTTGCATTTTTACACCATCTTCTCTCAAGCTTAAATCACAACTTCAAGTATTCTCATGGCATTATCCACATCATAGACTTTTGCTTCAATTTTGTGTGCACTATAGGCAACTTTGGAGCTACAATCATTTGGAGAAGAAAGAAGGACATGGGAGCTACAAATGAAAGAGCGGGTTTTATTGCTTTCTTTATTAGTTTGGCTTTCATGGTAGACTAGTGGGTGCTAACATATGATTATTGAGTTTTGTGATTTGGTCATAGTGTGTTATGCATTTAACCCATTTTCTAGTCCTACATTAGCATTTCTATGAGGGGGGTGGATTTGAAGGGTTCAACTTGGGGGCAAGGGTATGTTATTCTTGGTTCTACTGACCTACCCATTAGCTTTTTCTCAAGCTCAATTTTCCTCTTTACCTCTTTATTGTAGGCATCCACAACTGCCTCATACTTTCTCTGTAGCTCAATCATTTCCTTTTCCTCCCTCTTTGCAGTAGCCAACGCAAATTGAGAGTAATCTACATTCATGTGAGCTACCTACACATGTGAGGTATCAAAAACTCTCCTTACAATGATATTCCCTGTTAGTCTTAAATCATCACACTATGATGGAACAACCCTGGATCCTCTTCTTAATGAACACATGACAAGAGAAGCTTGGTCATTACTTATTGCAGTTCCCAAGAACTCCTTTTTATTTGGACCTTACAATCCCAAATTATTTGACATAGAATTGAAAGTCAAAGCATCAACGATGTCCAAATTGGGCAATAATAAAATATTTGTAGCCTTTACCATCTGTGCCCCTTCTTTAGGGGTTATATTTTAGAACTCTTGAATCATTTGTTCCTTTATTTGATTTTTAATGGAGGCTTCATCCATTTCTGCATGCTCTATTTTCATATTCTTACATCTTTCCTCAAAATTTCTCATGTTTGTCCTCCAAGCAAATTGGTGGAAAGCCCTAGACTTTACAAAAGTGTCATCAGATAAAAATTGTTGATTGGCTTGTTCTAAAACAAGATCCTATTCCCTTCCCATGAAATCTGCTACAGTCAACTCAAAATTTAGCACAGGAGGCTTCTGGGGGTTCTTTTCATCAATCTCGGCTTGGGTAACAAAAAGTCCACCTTGTGATCCAATTTGTTCAATTTGTTCATCAATGAGCTGCTCCTCCTCAATTCTCATGGGGGTTTGGGAAGGTGAGTAACTCTCATCATGTGGTTCCTCTTCTCTTATTATCTTTCTCCTCTTAGGAGAAGGTTCAGGAGGCCTTTCTTCTAAAACAACACTAGTAGATTCAACTATATGTTTTACTTTATCCACAATGGGCCTTTGATCTTGAATGAGAGTATATCCTAACCTCCTTTGAACAACTAGTGGGCCTGCCCCTATATTAGGAGTGTAGCCCAATGTCCTCATTATTTCCCTGGTCTTATCTGGAAAAGAATCAATGAAATATTGCTTTTTCTTTTAGTAAATGTATTCATAAGCTTATTAATTTTATCTGCAGTAGTTACAACATTACTTAGAGGGTTGTAATCTTTGTCAAGATAATTAATGAAACTTAAAACTTTTGAATAGACTCTCCATTTTTCTTTCTTTGTTTCTAGCTCCTGCAGAGAGTACTCATTCCTTATTACATCTTCAGGGAAATAAAATTGATTCTCAACTAGACAAAGCTTGATGCTATGCCTAAGAGCCAAATTAAAGAAACCTTCTACATCACAAAAATGAGGGTGAGATATTGCCATCTTATACTGATCCAAAAATTTGTAGAGGAAGACCCATCCTTCCTTGGTTATTACAAAGTGTTGGGCTACTGTGCAAGTGGGAAAAATTGATCCTGGTCCCCTTTTGTGCAAAATGGCTTCTTCTACTCCTCCTAACTACCACAAGAATTTAGTTACTCCTACCTTTAAGGGCACTTGGTAAGGTAGTACATGAGGTGTTCCCTTGAATCCATAAATTTTGATAATAGTTGAAACTGAGTATGGGATGATATCTCCCCAATTATGTGAAACCTTTAGATTATGGGGTTTATCCATAGGCCTAACAAGGTGCATTATTTCCTTCGGGACCCTGGGATTGTCACTCAATATGAGGCACCTCAGTTTGGAGGTGAGGTAACTGTCAAATCTACCGAAACTAGCATTTTCTACTTCCCCAGTCATATCTACACTCCACAATTGAATTGGGAGTGCTTCCCCATCTTGTTCTCTTTTCAAAACCATTTCTTTACCAGATTATGTAGCCCCCTTAAACATAAACATGTGCATCAACAGAGAGTAATGGCCCCAAGCCTTCTCCACCTTGCCCTTAGCAATCCCAACCAATCCACTGTGAATCTCATCGGCCAAGTAAGAAGCAAAATCAAAAATTATTTCCACGCTGAAAAAGGAGATTTGAGTAATCATAAACATGAAACTCACAAGGATAAAATCTTCTTCACCCTCTCCAAAAACTTTGCATAGGCTCCTATATATCTCTACTGCCATCGCATTGAAGCATGCTTTCTTGAAAGGTTCTTTAGAGGATGATGTTATTGCTGGTAGGGTTCCAATTCTTCCAATGTGGGACTTTAGTGCACTTTTGTCTAACTATATCCTTCTTTGACATATATTCTTTTTCTAAATCTGTCAAATTAATGGGCACATGATACCTAGTGAGAGGTCCCAAACAAAAAAATTCCCTAATCACTTCTAGACTGATAGTGATTAGAATTTCACCATGTACTCTTCTCACTACCGTAGTAGCTTGATCATAATTCTTTGGAACGACCTCAAGGAGATCATAATCCATAAACACACTAGGAGAAACTAGCTTACCTAGGTCAAAATTCTATATATTGGCATGTGGGGAAAACAGTTTCCTTTTTGCAAACCATTTCTTGAACAAATTTAAACCAGTTTGTGAGGTTTGAGGATCTTGGACCCAATTACCCTTATCATACAACCCATCTGCTATCCTCAACCTAGGGTTTAATGAGGTCAACTTTTTAACTTGCACTATCTCTACAGTAGACTCAGGAAGCAACTCAAGCAAATCATCATGTACATTTCTATCCAAATAATTTACTTGACCTAAAAACTCCTTCTTCGGAGGAATCTTTGATTATGCTTTATAGAACTAAAATACTTATAGAGATTACATTAGGATTACTTACTTGAATTCTATCCTCGTTTTCCTCTATATTTCTGCAAATTTTTCACGAAGAAACTACTTCACAATCTTGCCAAACTTCAGCATGATTTTCTTCAGTAAGTGCTTCTACTCAGGAAAGGCTTGAAATTTTTGTTTGTGTAAGGTGAGACTGATAAAATCTTCTCTATTATACTCTTATTTTCCTCACATGTGAAGCTTTCATGTCTAATTAATACACAAAGTGGCACCACCTTTTTTGTTTAAATCTGCACCATTGATCTTTAAAAATCCTATGATCATGGTATACAGAGAAATACAACTTGGTGTTCCACTTGACAAGTTGACCAGTCAATCCAATGAAAACTGCACACGTACATAGCTCCTTCCTTGATGGCTTTTCCATTTGGAAACACTGGCAACTAAGAAGACGTGTCAACAGGTCGCTACTTCGCTATACATAAAGAATGAGCACCTTGCCATAGTGAAGCAGTGACAGCAATTGATTTGATCTTGATCTTGTGGATGATATGTTATTGGATTGCTTATAAGAATAGTGGTGGGCCCTATATTCGCTACCTCGCTATAAATATCCTCCAAGCAACTCTTCATGGTGAGATAGCGATGATTGTTGATCTGAGATCAAATCAAAGGTAAAGAAACTACACAAAGTACCCTAAAATATGGTCGGTCCCATACTCTCTATGTCACATAGATTAAACAACTTGCAACTTTCCATAGCGAGATTGCAAGGACTATTGATTCTAGTTTGATTTGATGATCAGGATCCCTTATTTTCTTTATGAATGGGGCGTGGGTCTGGGGCACTGATGACATAGGAAATTCTACTTTGCTGGCACCCAACAAGACCTTACTTTTAATCCTAGTCACCCTTCCATGTTACTCGAGGTCCCAACGGTTGTTCTTTTCACAATGCCTTGCTACTTCGCTAACGGTGAGATGTCAAATTTTTTTGATAGCGAGGTAGCGAGCTCTGGTGACTTTAATAAAGCTTGGCTCTAAGAGAATAAAAACCCATCAAATCACCATCGCTCCTACTAACTACTTCTGACAATAGCAGTTATTAATTGTTATGCCACCTAGATAGACTATGGTTACTGAGAAACTTGGAGGCCACCGTGTCTTTAATTTAACAGCACCTCGCTACTTCTCTAATGGAAAGATGCTTAGTTTTTCCAATAGCGAGGTAGCGAGGCATCAGGAAGATGTTTATTTCGGTGCTAACTTCTGGCTGCTTCTACTGGGTCCTTTTTCCTATTTTGATGGTACTTACAAGGTGCACGTGATTGAAAAGTCATCCAGGAAAAAAATCTCTGACTATCCTATCTTCATTTTACGGTGCCATTCTATAAACTTTTTGGCACTTGCTACCTTGCTATGTATAAAAAGTGCTCATCCTTTTATAGCGAGGTAGCGACAATGGTAGATCTATTCAAATCAAATGGTAAGGAACCTGAGAGGAAAGGTTACTTGAGGGTGTGGGAATTCTTTTAATGAAAATAGAATACTCGCCCAATTTTTAAAAAAAGGTTTCACACTCAAAAATTACAAAAGGAATGAGACAAAGGGTTTTAACAATTTTTTTCAAAGGTTAAAAAATTTGGATGACCAAAGACCATAAACCCTATTCACCATTAATGGATACAATCTGAATTTTTATACCTGGACAAAGGAATTTTATCATGCAAAAATTCAAACCAACAGTGGCTCTATCTAGTGACATTAAATTCTCTAGATTCAAATGAGGGCTTAGAATTTCTTGGGGAAGCAAACCAACCAAGCTCCCTACAAACCAACCACTACTAAGAGAACAACACACACAGGAAAACTATGCACATGAAACTATACAAAGACAAAAGGATGTACACATATTCACAAGAAACCCTAAACTATTGTTCATGGAAAAACAAGTATTTCAACAGAAATACCTCTTCAAGAACTATCCATGAACCGGTAGTTCAAGAATATTGTTTGATAAATCTTTAAGAATATAGGAGTCTTCTCCCCCTAAATTTACAATCAGATAAGGACCTAACTAGATAGGATCAAATTTACCATGTTTTCCTTTATCCTCCATTCTGACATTCCACATTAAGACTAGTTCTCCATCTTCAAACTTTTTGCTTACTGTCATTTTATCATAGAGTGTCTTAACTTGCAGTTGCAACCTTTGGTTATGGAGAGATGCTTCCTTTCTAGTTTTTGCTAATCCTACAAGTTCATCCAGCCTTTCTTGCATGTCATTAGTAATATCTTCATCATATAACTGAATGTAATTGTAGAGTCCTACCAAGTTGTTCTGAGGCATCCTGGCCCGAATTCCATATACTAGATCAAATGGTGCCCCACCAATAGCCTTTTTAATAGTCACCCTATCAACCCATATGGCTAATTGCAATTTAGAATCCCAAGCTTTCTTATTATCATCTAATGTCCTTTTTATTATTTTCAACAAACTCTTATTTGTGGACTTAGCTTGTCCATTTCCTTGTGGATGATATGGGGAAGATGTTGATCTAGTGATTCCATATTTTTCATAGAATTTCTTGAATTCTTCAGACTAAAGCACATTGCATTATCTATTACAATCTTTTGAGGACAACCAAATATGGAAATAATGTTATTCATCAAGAAATTGTTGACAACTTTACTTGTTGCATTCCTTGTGGGGATAGCCTCTACCCACTTTGTAAAATAGTCAGTAGCAACTAAGATTCAGGAATAGCCAGTGCTAGATTTGGGAGAAATTTCACCTATGAAATCCATACCCCATTGTTGAAAAGGTGCTTGGACCTCAACAGGCTTTAGTGGAGTATTAACTAAGAATTTTAGTTTTCTAGCAAATCTTTGACAGACATCACATTTTCTAATCATGATTTGAGCATCCTTGAAAAGAGAGGGCCACCAAAATCCAGCTCTCACCACCTTATGTGCAGTGGTCTTGGCCATATAGTGTCCTCCACAAAATTCAGAATGCATTTTGTTTAAAACTTCTTTTGCCTTTTCTTGATCAATACATTTTATTAACACTCCCTCAAAATTTCTCCATCATAGACCACCTTTGACAATTATGTATCTGAGGGCTTGCAATTTAGTATTCCTTTTTTCATTTTTTGTCAAATGGGAAGGAGCTTCCATGTGTTGAAGATAATAGATAACATTTACATACCAATCACAATGATCCATGACACATAAGTCAGATCTGAGGTCATCAACTACCATATTTATCTGATTAGCATCCAAATTAGATTCAGCCATGAGTTTAGCCAAACCTTGATCTCTTACCAAATTAGTTATCTGTATTTCAATATTGAATTCTTGGATCCTATTGATCCATCTACACCTTCTTCCCGACACTTCTTGTTAAGAAAATATATCTTTCACTATAGCACTAAGTACAAAGGCAATAACAATAACACCTACCAAGTAGCATCTAAAAGCCTTCACAACTTTTACTAAAGCATATGCCTATTTTTCATTTATCTCATATTTTAATTCAGTAGGTTGCAGTGACTTATTGAAAAAAGCAATGGGTTGTTCATATCCTTCTTCATTTTTTTGCAACAAGACTGTAGCTATAGTGTGAAAGGAAGCAAAAGAAAATATGTGCATGGGTTTTGTGTATTCTAGAGTTCTTAGTACTGGAGCATTTTTTATTGCAGTTTTAATATCCTAGAATGCTTGTGAAGGCTCACCATTCCAATCTATAATAGCTCCCTTCTTGAGCATCTTTGAGACAGGTCTACTAATTTCAACAAAGTTAGTAACAAACCTTCTAATAAAATTAACTTGGCCAAATAAAGATTGAATTCCTTTCACATTCTTGGGCTTAGGCACCTTATCAATGGCTTCCACTCTTTCAGGGTCTATCTTCACACCATCTTTAGACACTATATGTCCTAGCAATCTGCCTTCTGTCACCCCAAATGTACATTTCTTTGGGTTCAAGGATACTCCATATTCCAAAGCTTTGGTAAAAATTTTCTTCAAATTCCTATAGTGATCCTCAGCCTTCTTAGAATAGGCTATAAGATCATCTTGCTATACAACCATAAATTTGTTGATATAATCATGAAATGCCACATCCATGGCTCTTTGGAAAGTAGCTCCTGCATTAATCAAGCCAAATGGCATCCTTACATATACATATGTTCCCCATGGGGTTGTGAAAGTTGTCTTAAATTGTTCATTTTCCTTTACCAGAACTTGATTGTACCCAGAGAAACCATCCATCATGGACATTAGCTTAGAACTAGTTACTTGCTGCAACATGGCTTCCATATTTGGTAATCCATAATTATCCTTCAAGGGCATTGCAATGTTCAAATTCTTGAAATCCACACATAATCTTATGTCTCCATTTTTCTTTTTGACAGGTACCAAATTTGAAACCTAGGTGGAATGTCTAATTGGTTTGATTATCCCACCATCCCTTAACTTCATCAATTCTTCTTGCATTTTGGGAGCTAGGGTAAGATTTACTGGTCTTTGTTTCTATCTGAAAGGTTTTACGTTATCCTTTAGTGGTATGACATGTTGGAAAAAATCTTCCCTATAAGCCTTAAGGTCATCATATGACCATGCAAAAACATCTTTATACTTCTTAAGCAAGTCAAATAATGGTTTTTTGATTTCAACAGGCAGATTTTGGCCAATATAAACTTTTTTGGGAGCTTCATCAATACCAAGGTTTATCTCTTCTAATTCTTGAGGCTTAGGGTCCTTAACTCCTAGTTTGACTCTATCCTAATTATCAAAAATACTTTCCAAAACCACTAACCCCTTAGGCACCTTGTTGGTTTTCAACTACATAATCTCTTGGCCAAAAATGGTTTCCTTACCATTTATAGTTTCAATTAAATTATTGCAATCCATTTCTTGACCATGGTATTTGTCTTCACTTAACAAAATTTTTATAATGTCTTTATCATCTTCAAATACTTTCCAATTTTCAATATTATTAGGTATCGAAGGTCTACTTTGTACTTCAATTTGAGAAATTCCTGCAAATGATATCTCCTTAGGTTTGATTGGTACATTTGTTAATAAACCAACCATCTTATTCTGGGTCCTATCTCTCCATGAGCTACCAAATGCATCAAAAGATTCTATCTGGTCCCAAACAACATTTCTATACTGCTTTAATCTCTTATTCTTGGATGCATAGGTTTCTTTTATCTGAGAGATAACTAGTTCAAAATCCCCTATGACATGCAATTTTTTAATCCCATGATGTGTAGCAACTTTCAATCCTAGCAACAAGGTCTCATACTCTGCTATGTTATTTGTGCAAGAAAACTTTAAAGTGAATGAGTATCTAAAAGTATTTTTCTTAGGAGAAACAAAAACTACCTCTGCCCCTGCACCCTCTTTTGAGCTGGCCCCATCAAAAAAATTGTCCATAATATTGATGATTTCATAAACATTCAACTTCATGTTCAATTACAATAGGAAAATTCTCAACTTCTTGAATAATCAATTCAACTCTGAATGCATTCACACCAATATCTAAGAAACAAGTGGCATCTTTGTCAATTTCTTCCCCTAAAATGTGACTAACCCTAGGATTTCTATTTACCTTGATAGCTTTATCTCCGATGTGAAAAGTAGCATAGGTTAAGTCACATTGCAGACTACCTCCCATAGCAGAACTCCATTTTCTAGAAAGAAACATTCCATAGTGTGGAGGTATATCCACTACAAGGACTGACATAGTCAGTTCCACTTCTAGGTAGGCAGCTAGTCTAAATGGTAAAGCAATGATAGTCCCTATGACTAGAACTTCCCTAGCATCCATACCTCGACATCTTCCTTGCTTAGTGTCTACTTTCAGACCTAATGCTTCCATTATCTTGAAGGGAATGATAGTATTAGAGGCTCTTGAATCTATCATGCAATTTTTTAGGGTCTTTCCATTTATGATCAGACTAAGGAAAAATGGGTCAATATCCTCTATATATGCCACTGAGGAATCATCTAAAAACATTTGGGGAATCTGAGATATGATACCACTATCCTCTACTACTAATGGGGTTTGTTGGATAACACTTTGTTCTACAACAATATTGTTGTTTCCTATCCCTCCCAACCATGATAAAGCCTTGCTTTTATGCTCTTCAATTCTAAGAAGTTCAGACAAAGGTACTTTTACAGTTATTTGGGACAGCATGGATATCATATCAATAGGTTCAAAAATAGCAGGTTTTACAAGAATACCTAGAGTTGAAGTCTGTTGAACAGTAGACACCACTATTTGCTTGATAGTATCAGGTCTTGATTTCTTTGCTTGCACAACTTCTTTTGTTGTTTCATTTGTTTGAAATTGAACCTTCTTTTTTGGTTCCCACTTCTTAGCCTTGTTATCTTTGATCTTAGGCACATCTATATTGACCTTCTTATTTTCATCATTCATCTTATGTGTAATATATTTGATGAATACATTGGATGGCTTTCTTGCATCATTATTTACTATTCTATTTCTCAAATTGTAGTTACTATGAACTTGGGAAATCATTTCAGCTATGATTCTATTAATCTCCTCTTTGGATGGCATTCTTAAGCTTATGTGACCTACATTAGAAGATGTAACACATACCTTATCTTCATCATAACCTTCATCATCTGAAAACACTTGCTAATGATGTAAATGATAAGCAATTCTCTGATTGGTAATATCAATTTCAAGTTCCTCAGAATTAGAATCTATAAAATCATCACACATGCTTACCATATTGCAACTTATATCATCATGGATTTTCTCTTCATTTTCTTCTTCAAGTTGCACAACTTGATCCGGAGAAAATGATTGAGCAACAACACAATAATTAGAAGAATGAGGTGATTGACATACAATGCACCATGGTACATCATCATTCATATTTACAGTGTTTCTTTGTAGGGGGTTTGGGGTACTCTTATCCTTCACATTTTGTGTCTGGATAGGAACTGGCCTACCATCTTTCCACTGGGTAGTGTAAGGGTAATTTTGCATTCTAGGCTATCTATTGAAACTCCTATTATTCATAGGGGTTTTCTCAACAACATTTGGCTTATTGAAATTAGTGGGATTCATCTTCTTCAGCAATTCCAAAACCTGGCCTATTGTAGGTTCTTCTAGCTTTTTTCCTATAGGATTTTTATCACCCTCCCTTTTGTTATTATTCTTGGGATTGAAAAGCTTTGGGTCATCTCTTCTACCCATTTTTCTATATGCCTTCCTATTATTTTCTATATTTACTGCAACTTTATATGCATCCCTTAAAGTTTTGGGATCCTTATCCCACAATTGGTAAGCCATTTTGCTAACAAAAGCATTAAAATATGTCGTAAGACAAACATCCTTATTCAATCTCATGACCTGAAACAATCTATACATACCTTTCTTGAATCTCACATTGAAATCAAATGTAGATTCATTTGGGTTTTTCTTGATGTTATTGAATTCATTCAACATGAACCCAACATTAGTATTATCTCCATATTGCTTTTTAAATAATTTCTCCAAATCACTCCATGAGGTGATACTATCATTTGGCAGCCTTCTGAACCAATCCTTTGCATCCTCAATTAGTGAATGAACAAACAACTTCATGACCACATCGTCATGTTCAACATCATAATCATTTAACATATCTACGAAAATTCTCAAATGTTCTTCACTAGTAACAACATTATTCCCAAAGAACTTAACCGCATTGTTTCTTAAATCAAACGATATGGGATGTGGAGCACTAGGAATACTAGCAAATGATATTTGTCTATACTTTTTGAGGTATATAGGTTTCTTCTAGAAACCAAGAACATTTGAGGTACTCTCTATGTTAGCTTGGTTTAGAGGAGTGGCTTAGGATTGTTGGGATTGTTGAGGTTGGACAATAGGGACTTGAGTATAAGTAGTGGATGATGAGGCATGAGCAGACTAATATATTCCTTGCATTGAAACTATTGGTCCAGAGGGAGGTATAGAAGCTGAAGCTGGGAGGGATAAATTTGGCCATGAGGCTAATGCAAAATTAGTTTTAATAAACTGAATTTTTCTCCTAGTTTCTGCTACTTGAGCTTCATTCTCCACCTTCTCAAGTTCTTTCGTAAGATCTTCCTTCTCTTTTCTAGCCTTTTCTAGGTCTAAATCTAACTTTGACATAGAAGGTTTTGTGGATTTTCTTGGTTGAGCTTGAGGCTCATTTATTTGGACTCCTATAGCTTTACCCTTTCCTTTGTGTGCAACTTTCACTATGGGTTCTACATGATTTACTTGAATAGGTTTATAGTCTTGGACTTGAGCAATAACTGGTACTTGCTTTTAATTTAGGCATTTTTCTTGTTCTTGAACTTTAGCTCTCAGACTATCTACGTATCCAAAAACATTAGTATGGAGAGTCATAGTTTTTTCTTCTAACTTTTTATTTAGCTCCTTCAAGGTAGTCATCCTTCTCAACAAAGAATCTCTTTCTATTATGGCATCCAAGGTGGCTTGCTCCTCTTTTTCAAGATGAATATGTTTAGCTTCTTCCTCAACAACCCATTTCTTTAGAAATCCTATCTTAGATTGCACTTCTTTAGGGTCTACAAAAGTAGCTTCTGAATTAGCAAGGTCATCCAGATCTATAAGATTTGGTTCTTTATATGGGGCTGCTTTGGGATTAAAAGGATCATCAAGTGAACTCCTAAATCCTAGCCTATAGTTCATATTTGCTATGAGATCTGGCCTTGGTGAAACATTTCCTACTAGTGACATATCTTTATCTTGATATGCTCTTTCATCTGGTACTCGGGTAGTAAATGTCTCTCCTAAGAGTCTTGTAGTTTCTGATTCAGAGTTGAGTGAAGAGGACTCTCTCCCTATCATTGGTTGATACTGGGAATTGATGGATACACTACCTCTGGGTTTCTAGGTAGGATTTGGATCTATCCTTTTCTTATTTAGGTTCTTCCTACCACCTTTTGGTAAATTAGTACACATTGGTTCGTCAGGATGAGTTGTTGTGTAAGCTCTTGTGTTTCTCCTTTTGTTAGCCATACTCACTATTTATAAAATTAGCACTAGCTCTACAACCTTGACTGAGTCACCACCCTTTTCTTGGGAAAATACACGATTACAATTACTCCTAACTTTGAGGAAAAACACAATTAGAGATAGAAATATCAAATACAAATGGACCAATCACTAATATTGTATGATTGCAACTCTTGCTTGTTAGATAAGACACTTGGAAAAATTGGATACGTCAGTGTGTCACGTGGTATTTGGGTTTTTCTTCTTTCTTTTTTAAATTCTCAAAGTTTATCAGTAAGGCACCCTCTTAAAACCCACGAGTAGTACTAAACAGTCTGACACACACGTACATAGTAGGACCAAAGAAAACTATAGTTGTTTTCATACAAACATTGGACAACTCCCCAATAGAGTCACCATTTTGTTGGAATTTTAAAACTACTAAGCAACAAAATGATCAATACCAAAATGATATCACTCACACAATCTAAGGATTAGCCAATTCCTATTAACATTATATGTGCAAACGATTTGGACCCAACTTCAACAAAACCAAGGGTGGTTTTCTACTCTTTAGGCTCTGCAAAACCAAGGTGGGTAGACCCAGGGATGATTCAAGACTAGGAAACACTATATGATAATTATTTTAGTTTCATTTTGATTCTCATCTCAAATCCTCAAATACATGCATAATTCTTGACAGTTTGATAAACACATCCCATATAATAGATCTAGCCAAAATTCTTCTATAGATCTGCACGTGTTCTTAGCAATAGCAGCTAACTGAAGCTAAAACATTCCATGCAAACAAGCACTAACCAACTTTGAAGATCTTGAGGAAATAAAAGTAAAATTGATTATAATTCTGCATTTGAAAACCATTTATGATATATTCCTCTTCTAGCTGAATCAATTTGAATAGTGCCTAATCCATTAGGGTTCAGAGTCTACTACAAATCCATAGATCTAATTTGTTTCCTTACAAAAAATATTATTAGCAATTCTTATCAGAACTCATCATTCAAAAAATCCTTCCTACTACTGTAGCAACCTTATCAAATTCATCAAAGCTTTTACTTAATCCATTGAACTAATAGCAGTGGTGAATAGATATACAACCTAACTGGATTGCATTCAATTGCACAAGCCTTTACTCATACAATATCAAGATGATAGAGTAACTAAAATGAGACAAAATTTAGAAAGAACTGATATGGGGATAGCTCATAATTTGTATTCATTTTCTTTGAAAATTGTATACATTTGCAGTAAACTCAGAATGACCTTAGGAAAAACATAGAGATCATTCTATATTAATGCATTCTCAGGAAGTAATAGAGATAATACATCATAAAACTTGGTCAAACATTAGACCGAAAAAAAACTAAGTATATCATCTAGAAACAATAGAAATTAGACCCCTCTCTAGCCCTAGAATGTCACTTATATAATGTGAGATGCAACAAACTTTAGGCTAAGAGAAAATGATAGGTATCCTTTACAAGAGATAATTATATACACCTATCATAAAATGACAAAAATGTGGGTAACAGAAGATGTCTAGATTAAACATTCCTTTTGGTGGGTCTAATTCTATCACATCCTCTATTGTTGTTGATTTGGCTGCTATTCTGATCCCTCTTTGTATGCAACTACCAAGCTAGCCAATGACAAAGTTTGTCCTAATGATTGCAACTTAGTCTCCACTTGTGGGTTTTCACCATCTTTATCTTGTATAGTGGGAATAACTTCTACTTTCCCCTCTTCTTTGGTTGTATTAGTGTCCTATGAGCCTGGGCCTACAACTGAAAGTAACTGATCATTCTTTTCTTCTTCTCCCTGCTAGCCTTGTGTAGTGATGGTGTCAATGATTTGGATCTCATCACCCTGCACCTCATCGCTGTCAATTTCTACTTCCTCAAACTATTCATCAGGAGCCATTTTTGCCATCCACTTGTCAAACAATGTGTCATTAGGCTAATTGAATTGCAAAATATCACTTTGCCTCTTGAGTACATACTTAGTGTCATTATCAATAGCAAAAAAATCCTATTTTAAAGAATCAAAGAATATTTGGGCCTTCACCATTTCTTTCATTTTGGTAGCCCACCATGCATGCCTTATTTCATTTATAATTCTATTCATCTTTAAACAAAAAATATCATGAAGTTCCTTCGCCCATTCATCTTTGTTTTTCAAATTATTTCTTTTATCTAGGGCATGAGGAAACAAACTGAATTTTTGGCTCTTCTACTTGTTCAAGTAGCCTACTATTATTCTCTGTAAATGAATCCTTTTATTGTCAAAATCAGCAAGATCAAAAACAATATCAAAGTTTTTTCAATTTTATCATAAGAATTCTTTATGACAGAGAAACACAAAAATGTCATTTATTTCTCCCTTCTCACCCATTTATTCACGATAGGCTTTAAAGCCTCATCATTGGCTTTCAATTCCTCCCAGATATTGATCACTTTGGCCAACTGATCATGAATTAGTGGCCATTCAACTTTGTCCCCCAAATATGTCAGAGCTTTTCATAATTTATATTCATATTTTGCCTCCAACTCTACATGTAGGGCCCACAGTTTACCCTTTTCTTCTTCAAAATCTTTAACAGTGTAGTACTGTGGTATTTGGAGTGTATCTAGTATTTCTATGAGGGGGGTGGATTTGAAGGGTTCAATTGTGGGGTGAGGGTATGTTATTCTTGGTGCTGCTAACCCACCCATTAGCTTGTTCTCAAGCTCAATTCTCCTCTTTACCTCTTTATTGTAGGCATCCACAACTACCTCATACTTTCTCTGTAGTTCAATCATTTCCTTTTCCTCCCTCTCTACAGTAGCCAAGGAAAATTGAGAGTAATCTACATTCATGTGAGCTGCCTGTACATGTGAGGTATCAACAACTCTCCTCACAATGATATTCCCTGTTAGTCCTGAATCATCAGGCTATGATGGAACAACCCTGGATCCTCTTCTTAATGACCACATGACAAGAGCAGCTTGGTCATTACTCAATGAAGTTCCCAAGAACTCCTTTTTATTTGGATCTTGCAATCCCAAATTAGTTGACACAGAATTAAAAATCAAAGCATCAACGATGTCCAAATTGGGCAATAATAAAATATTTGCAGCCTTTACCATTTGTATCCCTTCTTCAGGGGTTATGTTTTGGAACTCTTGAATCATTTGTTCCTTTATTATATTTTGAATGGAGGCTTCATCCATTTTTGGATGCTCTGTTTTCATATTCTTACATCTTTCCTCAAAATTGCTCATGTTTTCCCTCCAAGAAAATTGGTGGAAAGCCCTAGACTTTACAAAACTATCATCAGACAAAAATTTATGACTGGCTTGTTCCAAAACATGATCCAATTCCCTTCCACTGAAATCTTCTATAGTCAACTCAAAACTTGGCACATGAGGCTCCTGGGGGTTCCCTTCATCAAACTCTTTATGGGTAACAAAAAATCCCCCTTGTGATCCAATTTGTTCAATTTTTTCATCAGTGAGCTCCTCCTCCTCAATTCTCATGGGGGTTTGGGATGGTGAGTAACTCTCATCATGTGGTTCCTCTTCCCTTATTATCTTTCTCCTCTTAGGAGAAGGTTTAAGAGGCGTTTCTTCAAAAACAACACTAGTAGATTCAACTATCTATTTTCCTTTATCCACAATGGGCCTTTGATCTTGTATGACAATATATCCTGACCTCCTTTGAACAACTAGTGGGTCTGTCCCTATATTAGGAGTGAAGCCCAGTCTCCTCATTATTTCTCTAGCCTTATCTGGTAAAGAATCAATGAAATATTGCTTTTTCTCATTCATCACCTCTATTATTTCAGGGAATGTATTCATAAGCTTATTAATTTGATTTTCAATAGTTATAGCATTACTTAGAGGGTTGTAATCTTTGTCAAAACAATTAATGAAACTCAAAACTTTTGAATAGACTCTCCATTTTTCTTTCTTTGTTTCTTGCTCCTATAGAGAGTACTCATTCCTTATTAGATCTTCACGGAAATAAAATTCATGCTCAACTGGACAAAGCTTGATCCTATGACTAAGAGCCAAATTAAAGAAACCTTCTACATCAAAAAAATGAGGGTGAGATGCTACCATCATATACTATTCCAAAAATTTGTAGAGGAAGACCCAGCCTTCCTTGGTTATTACAAACTAGTGGGCTACTGTAAGTGGGAAAAATTGATCTTGTTCCCCTTTTGTACAAAAAGGATTCTTCTACTCCTCCCAACTACCACAAGAATTTAGCTACTCCTACCTTTAAGGGCACCTGGTAAGGTAGTACATGAGGTGTTCCCTTGAATCCATAAATTTTGATAACAGTTGAAACTGAATATGGGATGATATCTCCCCAATTATGTGAAACCTTCAAATTATGGGGTTTATCCATAGGCCTAACAAGGTGCATTAGTGCCTTAGGGACCCTTGGATTGTCACCAAATATGAGGCACCTCAGTTTGGAGGTTAAGTACTTGTCAAATCTAACAAAACTAGCATTTTCTCCTTCCCTAGTCATATCTGCACTCCACAATTGAACTAGCAGTGCTTCCCCCTCTTGTTCTTTGTTCAAAACCATTTCTTTACCAAAGTATGTAGTCCCCTTAAATAGAAACATGTGCATCAATAGAGAGTAATGGACCCAAGCCTTCTCCACTGTGAATCTCATCAGCCAAGTAAGAAGCAAAATAAAATATTATTTCCACGCTGAAAAAGGAGATTTGAGTAATCATATACATGGAACGCATAGGGATAAAATCTTCTTCACCCTCTATAAAAACTTTGCACAGGGTCCTGTATATCTCTACTGCCCTAGCATTGAAGCATGCTTTCTTCAAAGGTTCTTTAGAGGATGATGTTATTGCTGGTAGGGTTCCAATTCTACCAATGTGGGCCTTCATTGCACCTTGTCTAACTATATCCTTCTTTAACATATATTCTTTTTCTAAATCTATCAAATTAATGGGCACATGTTACCTAGTGAGAGGTCCCAAATGAAAAACTTCCCTAATCTCTTCTGGACTGATGGTGATAAGAATTTCATCATCTAATCTTCTCACTACTCTAGTGGCTTGATCATAATTCTTTGCCACGGCCTCAAGGAGATCATAATCCACAAACACACTAGGAACAGTTAGCTTACCCAATTCAAAATTCCATATATTGGCATGTGGGGCAAACAATTTCCTTTCTGCAAACCATTTCTTGAACAAATTGAAACTAGTTTGCCAGGTTTGAGCATCTTGGACCCAATTACCCTTATCATACAACCCATTTGCTATCCTTAACCTAGGGTTTAACGAGGTCAACTTTTTAACTTGCATTGTCTCTACAGTAGAATCAGGAAGCAACTCAAGCAAATCATCATGTACATTTCTATCCAAATAATTTACTTGACCTAAAATCTCCTTCTTCGAAGGTATCTTTGATTATGCTTTACAAAAATGAAATACTTACAGAGATTACAGTAAGATTACTTACTTGAATTCTGTCATCATTTTCCTCTATATTTGTCCAAATTTTTTGCAAACAAACTGCTTCACAATCTTGCCAAACTTCAGGACGATTTTTTTCAGTAATTGCTTCTACTTAGGAAAGGCTCAAAATCTTTGTTTGTGTAAGGTGAGATTGATAAAATCTTCTGTATTATACTCTATTTGTCCTCACATGCGAAGATTTCATGTCTAATTAATACACAGAGTGGCACCACCTTCTATGTTTAAATTTGTGCCGTCGATCTTTAAAAATCCTATGATCATGGGATACGGAGAAAGACAACTTGGCTAGCCAATCCAATGAAAACTACACACATACACAACTCCTTCCTTGATGGCTTTTCTATTTGGACCCACTAGCGACTGAGGACACATGTCAATAGGTCACTACTTCGCTATACATAAAGAATGAGCACCTTGCCATAGCGAAGTAACAATAGCCATTGATTCAATCTTGATCTTGTGGATGATATGTTACTATGTTGCTTATAAGAATAGTGGTGGGCCCTATATTCGCTACCTCGCTATAAATATCCTCTGAGCAACTCTTCATGGTGAGATAGCGATGATCATTGATCTGAGATCAAATTAAAGATAAAGAAACTACACAAAGTACCCTAAATGGTGGTGGGTCCCATACTTGCTATGTCACATAGATTAAACAACTTGCAACTTTCCATAATGAGATATCGAGGATTGTTGATTCTAGTTTGATCTGATGATCAGGATCCCTTATTTTCTTTAAGAATGGGGCATGGGTCCAGGGCACTGATGACGTAGGAAATTCTACACTACTGGCACCCAACAAGACCTTACTTTTAATCCTAGCCACCCTTCCACATTACTTGAGGTCCCACTAATTGTTCTTTTCACGATGCCTCGCTACTTTGCTAACGGTGAGATTTCAAATTTTTTCAATAGCGAGGTAGCAAGCTCTGGTGACTTTAATAAAACTCAACACCAGGAGAATAAAAACCCATCAAATCACCATGACTCCTACTAACTACTTTTGACAATAGCAGTTATTAATCGTCATGCCACCTAGATAGACTATGGTTATCGAGAAACTTGGACACGACCGTGTCTTTGATTTCACAACACCTCGCTACTTCACTAACAACAAGATGCTTAGTTTTTTTGATAGTGAGGTAGTGAGGTATCAGAAAGACCTTTATTCTGGCATTGACTTCTGGCTACTTCTATTGGGTCCCTTTTCCTATTCTAATGGTACTTACAAGGTGCACGTGACTGAAAAGTCAGCCCAAAAAAATCCTCGACCATCGTATCTTCATTTTACGGTCCCATTTTATAAACTTTTTGGCATTCGCTACCTCGGTATGTATAAAACGTGCTCATCCTTTTATAGCAAGGTAGCGACAATGGTAGATCTATTCAAATCAGACAATGAGGAACCTGAAAGGAAAGGTTACTTGAGGGCATGGGAAAAATTTAAAAGAAAATGGAATATTTGCCCAATTTTTTATAAAAGTTTTTGCACCCAAAAATTACAAAAGGAATGAGACAAAAGGTTTTAACAATTTTTTTCAAAGGTTAACAAATTTGGATGACCAAAGACCATAAAACCTATTCACCATTAATGGATACAATCTGGATTTTTATACCTGGACAAAGGAATTTTATCATGTGAAAATTCGAACCAACACATTTCTCACATATTTTATTTAGAATTTTAATAATATAGTATTTAAATCTTAATTCTACATTTGAATTGATCATTTCTATCCTTGAGATAGCTTGTCTATGGAACTTTTATATTCTAAAGCGAATCATATGTTAACATGTTATAAAGATGTAATAGCAAAAACATGATAACAAAAAAAATCACTATTTGACAAGATAATGAAAAGAAAAAAAGATGCCAAAATCCATAACTAAAAAATATATAATATTATATTAGCAACATCTATATAGAGACTTATATCAAAATTGATTAGCATTCAAGTACGACATTTTGAAAAGAAAACCTGTAAAAGATATATTTAAAATATTGTTTGCCACTATTTTATTTCTTACAAATTGTTTTCCTATTTAAATTTAGTATTAGTTTGAAAGATAACTTCTTCTTTTTTTTCATTAGAGCTAATATTCGTACCATTTCATATACTGTCTACGTAAGGATTGACTCTTGATTACAATATCTGAACAATCGTATCTAGAGTTAGATCTAGTTTTCTTGTGTTGTGTTATATGACTATGCATATAGTTTTTTTCCCCCTCCATCTATGTCATCTTTTAACTTGAAGATGTCTCCTCTAAGTAGCTGAATATGGATTTCGTGACCATTAAATATACATCTAGCATCATATCCTATGGCCTCTTATTTTCCTATAGCTTTTCATTTGTTTTCTCCTGATATGTTTCATTGCTTTTGGAATGTTTACCGACTTCTTCCCCATGGACTAATAATGATCCTAGATTTCCAAAAGCTTGTCAATTTCCTTGGCTTTGGATGGTCCTTTTTTTACCTCAAGCTTGCATAGCATATGGACTTTGACATGGCCGATGTAAATATGTTTGATGTTAAAAGAAGCTATGATCTTGCCTATCATCTAGCCTTCGCTAAGACCTGGTCATAGACTAGCTACTATAGATGTTACGATCATAGTCTTTCTTCTCTCACACCATTATATGAATACTTTTTTGATATTATGGTATCAATGTTTATATATCTAGGCACAAAAAGGATAATAACTTTAGTAGTGTGACATGGTTCTATATCTTATGGCAATTTCCATTCCTGCCACAATCTTTACCCATTTAATCGCCATGGACTAATAAATATCCTAGGTTCTAAAAAGCTTTTCCAGCTACTTGCCTCTACTTAACCCTTTTCGTATCTCATTGTTGCAGAATATGTCATCTTGAACATGTGCGATGCAAATATATTTCACTATAAAAGAAGTTGTATATTCGATAATAACATAGTCTTCCACTAAACCTATTAGAAGAGTAGTTCCTTTATATGTATAGATCGTAATTTGATTTCCTTAGAAGAGAATCTATAGTCTATTCAAATATTATGCTATGCTTGTTCATATATGTAAGCACAGAGATGTTAATAAACTTAATTTTGTCAAATAGTTTTATTTATCATCTGCTCCTTTGTATTCTTGTTCCTAAGATTTATGCAATATGTTAGTCCTAGGAACACTATAGAATGTGTCAATGTCTTGTGCTAGTTTAAATAATCATCTACATTCCAATGAAGAAGCATCACTCTATAGGCATATTCAGAATACTGAAATGAAGATTATAGTCTATATGAATGACTAGAAATATGGCTCATTCTATTCTCCTATATCTAAATGGTGCATCTATAAGATACATATCATACATCTTATAGAATTCATTGGACATAGCTTATGTAAATGCATCGATGTCAAATAATTTTTTCTTGTAGATAATGTCTTCTTTAGACATGATTGTGGATTAGCATGTCTTTTTCTTGAATGGATCAAAACCTTTAGCATAGCATAGCTTTCTGTTAATATTTCTGCACAGAAAGTAAGCATGTTGTCTCTCCACTTGTAGAGTTGACAAATTTTTTTCCTTTCTTTCTTGTAGGTAGCTAGCATAGGAAGCTTGTTGTAGCTCATTCTTATCTTCAACACAGACTTATTTTATTTTCCCTTCATCCATTAAATGGTGAATACAAGTTTGGCTAGCTCAATTATAGCAAGCCAGGGATCAGGAAGTCCACTGATACTAGACAAGTCCAAATCAAAGACCAAGTCTCAAGCTATATCAATTGATGATGCTCTTGAAAACATACAATGCTTTCGAATTAGCTCATTTAACTACATGCTAGTGATTGTTTATTTGATACAATACAAGTATTGCTTCATTGTCAATATACATGTGCTGAACTATGTAATGGACTTGTCGATTATTTCTTGCACTTGCTTCACCACGGTCCTACTATAGCGGAAAACTCTCTCTTGCATGAGCTTCATCCTTCACTACTCTATGATTTGCATAAAGTAACTGACCATGTGGCAAACCTGCACAGAATACATCTCTCTGTGTCTGAAACCAACTCGCTAGGTGAATCAGGTCTCTTTGGCTTGACATCCCCATATGTATCTAGTCATCTACACACAAAAAACCATACCTCCATTTCAATAAAGATGCACCTCATTCTACAATATCAATCCTCTTCCATGACATCACTTTGTTGGCTAGGCACTATGAACCTATCTTCTCAAGACTAAGTACATACAACATAATACGAAGTATAGAACAACAAATGCCAACTTTATCATGTCCTATACCAAATATTGGAGACATAACTGAAGCAGAGTTAGCTTCAATTGGTCTAAAACAATCTCCTAAATTTACTTCTCTATATGGTGAAAGCATGTTTGTAGCTATAGCTTTCTTGGTCGACAACCAGTTCGATGCCATTGCATTGCACTTGTTCATGGCTCAATCATGGGCCAATGCACTAAAAATTAAGGACAAATATGCATTGCATTGTTTCCATATCAACAATGAATCTTCCATCTTAGATAATGAATTGCTGTCTCAATCACACACACTAGTTCGAAATCTAGGACTAGAATATGCGAAAAGAAACTTGGAAGGCTCTCCAGTGTGCTTGCTATGGCTTTCACTTATATTCAACATTGCAATAAACATATGACAATCAAATCCGTTGTCTAAGGTGCTCCCCTACTGCAATTGTCTTGAACCAAGCACATCTATTGACTTGATCTATTTTGAGGATACAATAGGCCATTGCCATTATGCACCACTCAAATAGAAGGATTGACTCTTTAATGAGCCCAAATCAACTACACATATTCTTGTCCAAGATGGAAAAATTGTATCTCAAACAAGGAAACAAAAATCACCCTATGCAATGACATTAGGGGTTCCTACTTCTACACCTATAGTTGGCACCAATGTCAAGGTTCATTGTTCACTAAGACATTTGAAAGTGATAATTTGCAATAGAAATCAACCACCAACAAACTTGAATTGGAACCAAACATTTCCCCTTGAGTAGGTCATCAAAGAAGAAAGGACAACAACAATTTCCAGCAAAAAATACGTCTTTTGCAGGCCACATAAAAGACATCTAGCTACATCCTCCCATCAACAACTATCACAAAAAAAAACACAACATAAATCAATTCAACAATATCTACATGAAATAAATGATACGCCAACTAAAGCTTGCACAATATGAAAAATTTACTGCTTCAACAAGGATACCTACAAAGTCACTGATGCATTTGTCAACACATTCTCCATGCTTGGACTTCAGCCAGCTACAAAGGTAATTGCTACAAATGATCTCGTATACAGACGTTGTGTATATGCCATTCTAGATGGCAATATCCTTGATTATGCTACACCATGGAACATTAGCCAAAATAAACTGAACCATGTAATACAGATATTGACTAGTCTAGAAGAAAGACTTGTCTCCTTGCATATTTCTTTTGCCCATATTAGAAAATTGGGTTACAAAAGAGCACAGTATGGCTTAAATGGTACAATAATCAATGTTCCTATTGATTTCTATAAGGTGCAACATGCATTGCCTAGAGACATTTATGAGGCAAATACTATTGCAGTTAGACTTAAGCACAAATTACACTATGAAAATGCATATGCACAAGGGAATGTCAGACCTAGTCATGTCATGAATGCGTTAACAATATTGTAAAAAAAACCCTTATATATGAAGGAAAACATCTCTATCAACCAAGATTGGGAATGTCTATTTGAATATAAGAAGATGCAACAACAAACAAATACCGTTATAGATGGCAAAATAGATGGCGATGATAATATCCTTGAAGATGAAGATGAAACTGAACCTAAATCACTTATACATTGGTTTAATGAATCGCATGCAATTAATGATCTTGGTTTGACTATTGTCAAAATTGCACCGACAGAAGGCTTCAAAACTTTAGGCATTTTCCAAGATACCTACTCAGAAGAAATGAACTTCCCAACATTATTTTTTGGATCCCCATGAGCAGAAGAAATAGGAAAAAAATTTAGCTACCAAAAAATTGCTAGGTGGGAGCTTATGCATAAAGACAACGACTTCTCAACACATATAACAAATATTTTCTTCAAATCTATCAAAATAATAATCCAACAGATATCATAAGTGGCATGGGTTTGTATAAGAAAGGTTGAATTAAAAGGTAAGAAACTAAATGCAAGGGATGTGCAAGATCCTAAGAAGTTAGAAAAGATTTTGAGATCTCCAATAGGGTTTAGATCACTCAAAAGTATTCGTATGTCTCCCAACTACTTACACAATACAAGGAAAAATATCTTTGCTATGATTCAACAACTTGGCCCTCCAACCTTTTTGGTTACATTAATGAGTGCTGAACACTTTTGGCAGCCACTATGCAATGCATTCCAACATATCCCTAATACACAACAATGAAGCCAACATGAATCCATGGAAGATAAAGACTTGGACTTTGAAATAAGGAAAAAATCAATAATCTACAGTCGCTATTTCAATCACAAGGTTCATGCATTTCAGAAAATGATGCTAAAAAATGATTCCTTGTTCAAAAAAGTATCTAATTTCTTCTTTGTAACTGAATTCCAAAACCAAGGCAATGAACATGTCCACTTCATGTTATGGATCCAAGGTGCACTTATCTTTGGACATTGCAACAACATTAACATAGAGGATTTTATTGACAAGTACATTTCATTTGACTCTACATTATTAGATCCACATCTTCACAAGATACAAACTCACCACCACACAAAAAAATGCAAAAATTATAGAGCATCTAATTGTAGATTTAGCTTTCCCTTTCCTCCAATGAGACAAACAACAATATTGGAGCCATTACTAAATACTGATCCTGTGCTTATAGATAGATCAAAGCAGTTCTTCAAACAATTAGAAACCAAACATTACACAAAGAAAATTGCATTTGACAATTTCCTTGACAAATTCCAACTTCAAGAAGCCAATTACATTCTCATCTTGTAGGCATCATTGTCTCAAAACACTGTCTTCCTCAAAAGGCATCAAATTGACATATGGACAAATTCATTTTCCAAAGAAGAACCTGCACTATGGTATGCGAATACAGACACACAATTTATCCTTGATGAATATGCTGCTACATATACTATTCGTCATACATGATGAAGCAAGATAAGAAATTTTCATGAGCATTTAACCAAATACACAAACAATGCACCTATGTCTATAATGAAAAGGCACACTTCATATGCAAATTAGAAAACACGTTGCTAAATTACCAATAAATGTCTAGCCGTCAAGTAGTCCATATTGCAATGTCCTTACCATTGCAGAGAAGCTCGTGCAGTACCATATTCATCGAAACCTCTCCACCGAAAATGAGAATTGGTATGCTTAAAATTCCCAAGCTATTAGCAAAAGAGAAGGATGACTCTGAAAATATCATGTATGCATCTGCAATAGACAAGTACATAGGATGACCAAACTTTCTTGAACAAATTTCTCTTGCAGAATATACAAGTTTTTACCCAAACAACCCTGCAAAGCCTAACAAAAGAATGAGAGCACGCATCATATGCTACATACGATATAACTCGCACACTGATTATGAAATTTTTTGTCAAGATAAACTCATGCTTTATATCCCTTTCATGACTAGTGAAGCCTCATTGTTGACTAGGCACACATCATGGGCTTCAACATTCAACACACACAAAGTCCACATTGCTCGAACTAAAAAATAATTCACATCACCAACTGACAGAAAATGGGGTGACATTGATGAAGCTGCAACAGAAGCTACTAAAAATAGAAACATCACAGAAGACTTTGACATTGCCCATGCAGAGACAAAGATGCATACAAAAATTGAGAAGTACAACATTATGTCTGACATGAAACATATAAGAGCCTTAGAAAACATGCATGCCAATAGATCCTTATTGTTCTCAAAAATTCTGCACCCATTTGTTCTTCCCAATGAAGAATACTTTAGCTTACGAAGACAACTTAATGAAGAGCAACAATCAATAGTGAAAGATGTTCTTATGAAAAAGAGATTGGCATTTGAAAAACCCCACTACTTGTTCTTAATAGGAGGGGCTAGAACTGGTAAAACATTTACAGCTAAAGTCCTCTTCCAAGAAATTATTCAAATCTACAATAAGGAACTAAATAGTGACCTGTACAAGCCCAAAGGCATTATTGTTGCCTCCACAGGGAAAGCTGCATTCAATGTAGGTGGCATAACTGCACATTCTATCTTTCATTTTCCATGTAACTCTTCAAAGATGTTGCCATTGGACTCAAACACTCTTGATAGCTTAAGCAAAAAATTAGATCAACTTCAAGTCTTGCTTATTGATGAGGTGTCATTGATTGGTTCACGAATGCTATATTATATTGATACAAGACTTCACCAAATCAAACATACACCAACAAAACCATTTGGTAGTGTTAACATCTTATTCTATGGTGACTTTTATCAAGCATAGCTTGTATGTGATAATTGATTTTTTGAATAGCCAACAATACACGGTCAACAAATGCCATACACATTTTGGATAGACAATGTCGTATGCTTTGATCTGAACATTGTTGTGATACAAACAAACAAACACTTCATATCTATGCTCAATCATGCACGCACTGGTGAAAAAAATGATGCAGATCTTAGCTACTTGAATATGACATGTTGCAAAATAGCTCCTAATGACCCTAAATTCCCATACTTGTTCCATAGAAACTCCACTATTTTTGAGCATAATAGATAGATGTTGAACCTTTTTCCTGGTACAATTTATATGCTTGAAGCTGTTGATGAAGTAGAGTCGCCTATTGAGCATCTCCATCCCTAGATTCAAAAATTTTCATTGCCTACTATCCTATATCTTAAGATAGGCATCTTAGTCAAGCTAATAGGTGCTAATCTTGACACACAAGATGGACTAGTCAATGGTGTTGATGGTGTATTCCAACTACATACAAAAAATGACAAAGACATTCTATGGATTGAATTCAACGACACTACAATTGGCATATTGCGATGCAAGAAAATGCAACACTTATACACAAGTTCTATTTCACCTTCTTAGACCCCATTTATGAGAATAGCCAAGAAAAAGAAAACTTCTGCTAAATTTATTACATGGAAACAATTCCCTCTCCAATTGGCATCTACATGAACTATTCATAGAGCACATGGTTTGACAATGGATGGACTCACCTTTGATCCTCAGAAAGTATACCAGCATGGTCTAACCTACACAACCCTTTCTCCTGTACAAATAATTGAGACATTATATTTGATACATAGACTAGAACATCAAAATTTTAAAGTCTCACCAAAAGTAGACAATGAAATAGAATGGCTTCAAAATCAAGCAACATGGAAAATTCAACAGAGCCTACCACTACTACCAATGCTCCATCTTATCATATGCTCATTAAATACTCACAACCTTCCACAACATGTAGCTGAAATTTCTCACAACCATGACTTGATCAAAGAAAATGTATTGTGCCTGCAAGAAATAAGATATAACACCAATGCACATCTCCCAATGCTACATGAACTGTACAATTGCTACTCTTCATTTTCTATTCATGGTATTATGACTACTTGTATGAAAAAAACTACAATACTCAATACGAATTTTTTTGCAACAAACTATTTGGAGTCATTTACAATTGATATATTACATCTTGGCCATGCCATCCAAATTAGTAATGCTTATATTAGACCAGGTGCACCTATCAATGACATATCAAGCCTAATGCTTAATACTTTCATGTCATTGTCAGCAACGTCAAAAGCTATCATTATAGGAGACTTCAACATCGACATGCTACAACCTAGTAAAAGGAAAAATATTCTTGTAGAGCTGATGCAACAATACAAATTCTCTTTAATTGTTGACAAAGCAACAACATTTGTAGGTACTTTACTAGATCACTTCTAGATCTATAATATAAATGAAGACTTTGCAAGATTTGTTCTCCTTGATACATATTGGTCAAATCATCTTGTAGTTTCTCTACAAGTCTAGTTCTAAACTACAAAGCTCATGTTTACCCTCACACTTGATTACATTCTTTACTCATGCATAAGAAAATGAATATCTCTTACAACTTTCTGAATTCTTGCACAACGTTCTCTAATACAATCTCTTCAAACTCCTTCTTTATGTCAAAAGTGTTATGTAACTACTAATATTTGTCTCTAATACATATATTCAAGTTAGGCTAAATTACGATATGTATGGAGATAAGGCTACTGGTAGAGCTCCATGTCCTATTTATAGTGGAACAATTCTCATTCTTGAACCATTTCAAAGCTACTGCATACTGCTTTGATTTTTTCTAGGCTCATACTGCTATTCTACGCATACGATAGTAGCCTGGAAGCCTATTAAATCATTGAACATCTTCATGAAGAAATGAATCACCAAGATGAACTAACAGGAGGAGACATTAACCAGCCAAAAGAAACTGACAATATATGGCATTTATAAGTGTTTTGAATCAATACCTTGATCGCAAATAAAATATAAGTGGTAGTCCAGAACAAGGCCGACGAACAAGCAGCAATTAAATAACAACAAATATGAAAACCACTGCATTCTATTAAAGGAAACTGCTATTTATATTGTGCTTTTTTTAAGACATTTCTTTTCTCGAAGACCAATTTTCCCCTTTCCAAGCACATAAATCTATCTTCAGTCGTCAACTAATCATCTTGTTTTGTAATGCATATGGAAGCATGAATCTATACTAATATTTGTCTGCTCAAAAGTCAATCTTATAAGAAATTATACTTTGCCAAAATCGTAGACTTATTGGTGTTCTTCAAATATCAATATAATTATTAAAGGACATCATTGTAACATACAAATTTAAATAGCATCCATAGAATGGATTATGATTTAAGATATAAGTTTCAGTTTGACAAAGCCTTTGAGTTCTATAGATGCAAATTATGTAGAATGCAATGGATAGATTATGATTCTAAAACTCTAAGCTGAAAGTTTAAGTCAACCCAACAATATATCAGATTATTAATCTAACATAGAAATAGTTTACTTCATATGTTGTCATCCAAAAAGAGACATATTCTGTTATAATAGTTGAAAGGTGTTCGTTTGTAACCATTTCAAGCTTTGAAGTATATTTCAGCTTTTCCTGCATATCTTGTCATAGTCATAGCTAGGAAAAAGGACATTATAAATAAACTAAGTCTTCCTTTCAACTGTTGGCTATATTTTTGTATAAAGTATTGAAGAAGTTGATAAGTAGGTGCTCTTCAAGTTGTGTCTGCCTGACTATGATATCTCAAATAGCCAATTTCCTTGATGTAAACTTCATCCCTACATTTTCTCATATTTAAAATGAATGGTCCACTAACCACTCATTATATTTAAGGATTGGATATCTAATTCATTTAACAGATGTCAGAGGTAAAATTCATCCAGCTAATATAGGCTTTTCTTCCACTTAAGACTCATTACATATAAAAGTCCCCCATTTGAAATAAAGTTCAAATAACTAAATTCAATCATAACATGTAGCCCATTTATAGTTATAATGAAAACCTAGTTCAACATTAACGTCCGTTGTTTGCATACTTATACTCTTATATCTACAAAGTTGGGGCAACACAAAATAGTAAGACATCTAAAAATGCTGGGAAAAAGCCTAGATTTGATGCTATTGTCTCACTACTATAAATGATTCAAATAGAGTACTAACATATCAGCTGATAGTTGTTACTTCTTTAGCATGAAGCATATAGAGGCCATAGTGAATTCAAAGAGAGGATTTCATTTTCCTTGTTCCACTTTCAGATGCTAATCAATGTTACTGCAGTGCACCAAATATCTTTTTGTATGTTCCAAGTCTTCATTTATTTCTTTCATCCTTCTTGTGTTGTGATAGACTCTTAATTTGACCTACTATTGTCTTATGGAAAATGGTGAAACAATCTTTCACCATTTTCCTCTACCTCTAAGATCTAATTTTTATACCCAACATGGGAAATGATTTTTTTTTCATATCTTTACTATCCCAAAACACATTAAGTAGGCTTGAGTTGTAATTTTTTTATTCCAGCATCTCATATTCTGAAGTCTTGACTTGCTCATCCTTAGTGGATATGGAATTCTGCCATATGAGAATTTTCTTATCCTTAGTGCCAAGGATTTTGGGCTTTTTTGGATGTTACTTTCTTGTACTTTTACATGTGTACCTATAGGTAGGAGTTTCTTCGATTATCATCTTATAGCCTTGAACATAGATGGTTTCTTTGCACACTTGTATTATTACATTTGTCCAGATTTGTGATTTTTTCACTCAAATATTGATAGCTAATGTAATTTACATTTAGCTTTGTAAAGGTTTTTAGAAATAATAATGCCTTTGATGATTTATAAATATTATTAATAATAGGGAAAAATAATTTGGCTTGTGATTTTATTCGTTCTCCTTAACATTTGAAAGTAGCTATGTTTATTATGCATATATATGCAATCCTCTATTTTTGTCCATACTTTGTTCTTTGAGGATAGAATTTGAACCTATCCACACCTCTTCCAATGATATGTATGTGAAAAAAACAAGTTGATTTTAAATACACATGCTAGCTTAGGATCACTTTTCCACCATACCAGTAGGTTAACAAATGTTTGAGGTCACACTCCATGATTCATCATGGAGATGACGAGATAAGTGATGGGTGACCTATATATGACATAGGCTCTAAAGATAGAATATTTCCTAACAACTTTAGTCCAAGTAGAATAGACAAAGATTATTTCTAGACTACAAATAAACATTTTCCTAGTGGTGATGGTATTTCTGACATTGCGATTCAACAACTTCTAGTGGCCAGTTCCTTTGACAGTGGGAATATTGATGATGCATCTATACTTTAACCCACTAACACCTATCCTAAGTGGTGGATTAGCAAATGTATTGATTTCAGAACCAACTATGTTGATTTAAAGAAGTTCAGAAGTTACTAAAGCAATTGATAAGAATGATGAAGCTAAAGAAAATGGGCTTCATCAGATACTATAGTATTTAGGTTTTTGTCCTGTTGCCATTGGTGTGTTGACTGGTTTGGAGTCTTCCAATCCAAATGTTCTGAGTATCTCTTTGATCTATTTTGATTGTGTTATGAATATGCCATGTTTTAGTTGATGTACTTGCAATCCTACAAAGAACTTGATTTCTCCAAACATAGACATCTCAAACTCATGTTTCATTTTTTCAGCAAAAATTTTGCAAAGTACTTCCTTTCCTCCAAAAACTATGTCATCCACAAAGATTCAGATACAAGGATATCCTTACCTTCTTTTGATTTGATGTACATGTTGCTATTATCATCATTTCTTTCAAATCCTATTTGTGCTAGATACTTGTGAAGTCTCTCATACCAAGCTCTAGGGGCTTGCTTTATTCCATATAGAGCCTTATGCAATTTGCATACCTTGTTTTTGTTATCTTCATCAACAAATCCTTCTGGTTGCTCTATGTAGACTTCCTCTTCAAGCATACCATTTAGAAATGCGGACTTAACATCCATCTGATAGACTTTAAATCCTTTGAAGGCTGCATATGCCAGTAAGGACCTTACTCCTTCTATTCTTGCAACTAGAGCAAAAGCTTCTCCATAATCTAGTCCTTCTTCTTGTGCATACCCTTTACAAACTAGTTTTTCCTTGTTCCTTGTGATTTCTCCATTCTTATCTAACTTGATTCTAAACACCCACTTGGTTCCAATCACATTCTTATCAGCTGGTCTTGAGACAAAGGTCCATGTCTTGTTCTTTTCTATTTGTTCTATTTCTTCTTTCATAGCATTGTACCAGTTACCATATTTTATGGCTTCACTTACTACTTTTGGTTCTATTTTGCTGAGAAGACATGTCTCACTTCTGAGTCTATTCCTTGTCATTGGTCCTGCCTCTTTATTTCCAATAATTTGATCTGTAGGGTGATGTCTTTTCACATACTTTGCCAATACTGGTTTTTTCCTTGTTTGCATGTTGTCTCTTTCAGAATTTGAATCTTCATGTATATTTTCATCAGGTATTTGTTCATTTCCTTCATGTTGGCTATTCTTAGAATCTAAATGAATAGTCTTTGCATTCTAAAGCTCGGCTTTTGAATGTGTCTGTTGTCTGGCATTCACTATCTGTGACTCGACAAATATTGGATTTTGTTACTGATTGTCATTCTGAGTTGCAACTTTGCCATTATTAGGCATTCCTTCATAAAAGTATACAAAGGTCTTGTATTCTTCTACTTTCTTGGGGTCTTCAATACTTTGAACTTCTGCAAGCTCATCAAACTTCACATTTGTGCTTTCTACTACTTTGTTAGTGTTAACATTCAAGCTCTTATAAGCTTTGCTTCTAGTAGAATAACCAAGAAATGTGCCTTCCTCACTCTTCATATCAAACTTTCCATTTCTAGACTCTTTATATATATAGTATTTTCATTTAAATATTTTGAAATGTTTTATATTAGGAGAATGCCCATACCATAATTCAAAAGCTGTTGCATTTGTACCTTTCTTGACTTGAACTCTGTTGAGTGTGTAGACTGTAGTACTTACAAATTCTCTCTAGTAATTGACTGTAGTGAGGGGTCTTGCAGGGTCTACATGATCAACTAAGATTGCTCAGTCTATGCATAGTCACCTATTGATCTGAGGTGTAGCTTCATCAAACTTTTCCATGCAACAAAGTTGTCTTTGTTCAGCTTGGGAACTTCTCTCTTGGACATCTTGATCTTCTTGCTACTAGTACCTTGAAACAAATCACCAGTGTGCTCTGATACCAATTTTTAGAATTCTTTAGAATAACTGAGAGGGGGGGTGAATCAGTTATTCAAGGTCCAATGATGTCCAATACAACTTTTTATTCTAATCCTTAATGGCACATAACTGAAATTATCATGCATGCAATTAAACATTGAACGATCATGAAAAGTAAACATGCATCACACCATAACACTAAGGATTTTGATGACCCAGAAACCCTCCAGGAATAAGAAGGTAAAATTGGGGTGGGGATGATACCTACAAAATAACTGTGTAATTGATTTCAACCACTTTTGATGGTCTGCCCTGTTAAAGGCTAGCCCTATTAAAGGCTACAACACATTGTTAAATGTGACCTTGTTAAAGGATTTCTACACCCTGTTAGGAGTGTGCCCTATTAGAGGACTTAAGAACATTCAACTTGGAATGTCACCCTATTAAAGGATTTACATAGAGCTATTAGGCTCACCTAAGTCCATGGGATTTATAGTCACCTTCTCAAAAGAATTTTTCATCCCTCTCTAAGGATCTCCTATCCTCTTCTTAAGGATATCTTATTTTTCTCCTAAGAATCTCTTGAGGATCTCTTTATCCTTCTCCTAGGGATCTCTTTATCCTTTTCCTGAGGCTTATCCACCTAGCTGTTAAGCTAACATAGCAATGTAGGATTTCAATATCTAATACAATGGTAAGAAAGTATTAGAATGGTTTTGACCTGATACAGATTGCAACTTCAACCTTGCAAATTTCAGATCACTCTTCAGTCCTTTTCTTTGCTTGGCTTTCCTCCCTTGTAGTGCTGACAGCTTGTTCACCCTTCAAGATCTATTTCCTTGAGTTCTTCCACTTGTTATGCCAATGCTCTCTATTTTCACTTGATCAACTCAGAGCCTTGATGCTCAGTTCTTACTCCTCTTAGCTTTTTCACTCGACCACACTTATGACCAACTCCCTCTCATACATGCGCATTTGATCTCTGACCTATAACTCCTTATATAGAAGTTCTATTCTTAATTTCCCGCTCAAATCTTAATTTGATCTTGAGAAAAAGGTATTGTTTTCCTTCCAAATTGTTTCTTCTAGAAACTTCATGATAAATCCATTAGCATTCACCTTGAAATGGTTTGCATGGTTTACATAAAATTCTATGACATCTACTCATCATCCTTATCATCCAACTAATTCAAAAAATTTGATGTAACAAACTTATTGTTACTAATTTGGAAAATCTTTGACTAAACAAATAATGCAACAACTCGGCATCATTGGTTTATTGATGCTCGGTTCCTTCTGTGTTACTTGGCTTCTATTGTTATTTATTGGCACTCAACACCTATAGCATTTTTTCTTTTCTCGGCACTTGTAGTCACTCGGCACTTCATCTTCACTTGGCTCCTATATCTTTCTTGGCACCTGTATCTTTCTCGGCACTTGATCTTCACTCGGCACCTAAAGGATTGCTTGGCACACACTAAAGTTGAACTTGCTCGACTTCAACTGAGAATCTACTCGGCTCTAACTAGCTTTCTCGGTTCTCTCTAATGAACTTAGTTAGGCTTTACAAATGACTTAGTTAAATCTTACAAATAACTTGATTTCTCCAAACATAGACATCTCAAACTCATGTTTCATTTTGTCAGCAAAACTTTTGCAAAGTACTTCCTTTCCTCAAAAAACTATGTCATCCACAAATATTTCAGATACAAGGATATCCTTACCTTCTTCTAATTTGATGTAGATGTCATTGTTATGATCAATTCTTTCAAATCCTATTTGTATTAGATACTTGTGAAGTCTCTCATACCAAGCTCTAGGGTCTTGCTTTAATCCATATAGAGCCTTATGCAATTTGCAAACCTTGTTTTTGTTATCTTCATCAACAAATCCTTCTGGTTGCTCTATGTAGACTTCCTCTTCAAGTATACCATTCAGAAATGTGGACTTAACATCCATCTGATAGACTTTAAATCCTTTGAAGGCTGCATATGCCAATAAGGTCCTTACCCCTTCCATTCTTGCAACTGGAGCAAAAGTTTCTCCATAATCTAGTCCTTCTTCTTGTGCATACCCTTTACAAACTAGTCTTGCCTTGTTCCTTGTGATTTCACCATTCTCATCTAATTTGTTTCTAAACACCCACTTGGTTCCAATCACATTTTTGTTAGCTGGTCTTGAGACTAAGGTCCATGTCTTGTTCTTTTCTATTTGTTCTATTTCTTCTTTCATAGCATTATACTAGTCACCATCTTTTATGGCTTCACTTACTATTTTTGGTTCCATTTTGCTAAGTGGACATGTCTCACTTCTGAGTCTATTCCTTGTCATTGGTTCTGCCTCTTTATTTCCAATAATTTGATCTGCAGCATGATGTCTTTTCACATACTTTGCCAATACTGGTTCTTTCCTTGTTTGCATGTTGTCTCTTTCAGAATTTGAATCTTCATGTATATTTTCATCAGGTATTTGTTCATTTCTTTCATGTTGGCTATTCTCAGAATTTGAATGAACAGTCTTTGCATTCTACAGCTTAGATTCTGAATGTGTCTGTTGTTCGGCATTCACTGTCTATGACTCGGCAGATACTGGATTTTGTTGCCGATTGTCATTCTGAGTTGCAACTTTGCCATTATTAGGCATTCCTTCATAAAAGTATACAAAGGTCTTGTATTCTTCTGCTTTCTTGGGGTCCTCAATACTTTGAACTCCTGTAAGCTCATCAAACATCACATTTGTGCTTTCTACTACTTTGTTAGTGTTAACATTCAAGCACTTATAAGCTTTGCATTTAGTAGAATAACCAAGAAATGTGCCTTCCTCACTCGTTGTATCAAACTTTCCATTTCTAGACTCTTTATATATATATCATTTGCACCCAAATATTTTGAAATGTTTTATATTAGGAGAATGCACATACCATAATTCAAAAGGTGTTGCATTTGTACCTTTCTTAACTTGAACTCTATTGAGTGTGTAGACTGCAGTACTTACAAATCCTCCCCAGTACTTGACTGCAACATTTTTCTCCATCATTAAGGTCTTGGCACAGTCAATAAATGATCTATTCTTTCTCTCTGCTATACCATTCTGAGGTGGAGTCCTAGGTGCTGATGTTTGCCTTTTGATTCCTCTTTCATTCCAGAATTCTTCAAATTCTCTTGATGTGAATTCACCTCCTCTATCAGATCTGAGACATTTTAGGCTCTTCCTAGTCTCTTTCTCTACTCTAGCTAAGTACTATTTGAACATTTGAAATGCATTTGATTTTTGTTTCAGGAACATGACTATCATCATCCTTGAATAGTCATCTACAAATAGCATTATTTATCTGTCACCTTTGTAGCTTTGCACTTCAATAGGACCACACAGGTCAATATGAACTAGCTGTAATACTTCATTAGAAGTATAAGCCTTTCTTTTGAAAGTTGACTTGGTCATCTTCCCTAGTTGGCATTGTTTGCACATGGTGTTATTAGGTTTCTTCAACTTTGGTAGACCTCTAACTTTCTTCATTTTTCTGATGCTTATCAGATTGTCAAAATTTACATGACATAGCCTCTTGTGCCATAACCATACATCATCAATTTGAACAATGAGACAAGAAGCATCTTCCATGTCTAGATAAAACAAATTACTCCTAGTCTGATCACCTTTTCCTATTAGACTTCCTTGAGAACCATAGATCTTGGCAATTCCATTTCCAAATTCAACCTTGTATCCTATGTTTCCTAACTGTGAGACACTTAACAAGTTATAATTTAGGCCTTCAACATACTATGCATTATCACATGTTATCCTTTCAGTAAGCTTGATACTACCTTTCCCTTTGATTTGACATGGTGCATTGTTACCAAATCTAACACTATTTTCTTCATATTGAGTAAAGGTAATGAACTTACTTTTGTCTCTAGTCATGTGATGAGAGCATCCGCTGTCTATGATCCATTTGTCATTTTTGTTCATGGAGGTTACCAGGGCAGTTGCTTCATCTTCATTAGATTCATCTTTCATAGCCACATAGACCACTTCATCATCATTCTCGTCAGATTCTTCTTCAATAATGTAGCATCTTTTGCCTTTACCTCTATAGTCCTTGTTGTCCTCTTTCTTGTTCTTGAAGTTTCCTCCATCCTTGTAATTTTTCTTTTGTGTGCATCTGGTTGCAATGTGACCAACTTCATTACAATTATAAAAAATGATTGGTAGCTTACCTTTGAATTTGCCTCTTCCTCTATGAAATCTTCTTGCTAGTAATGCCTCCAATTGGTCTACATCATCTTCATCAATTCTGCTGTCACTGGATACATACTTTTCTTTTCCATTCTTTTTCTTTGTTTGCACCTCATCATTGTCTTTTATCGTCATCTTGGCTTTGAATGCAGATTCAAAGTTTTTTGGCTTGTAGTTGTCAAATTTAGATAGATCAAAGGCAACGAGTCTTCCAATTATTCCTTCAAATGACAATGCATTTCCTAGTACACAACTTAATTCTTGGATGGCTAATACTCTTATAGCATAGATAGGAAGCGAAGTTCTTAAGTATTTGCTACATACTATTTCTTCTACTAACTGTCCTCCTAGGCATCTTATTGCACTTACCACTTCTTTCATCCTTGCACCATATTGAGTAGCATTCTCTCCTTCTTCCATTTTTATGTCATCAAACTTTCCTCTTAGGCTCTCTCTTTTGGCTCTCTGACATTATCATCTCCTCCATAGATTCTTGACAATGTTTCCCACATCTGATGTGAGTATCACATCCTTTGATGTCATCATACTCAACATAGCTTAGTGCTGAAGCAATATCTAACATCGCTTGATTGTACTCCTTCTTCTTGCTCATGTCATCTATAGTGAGAGGTCCTACAGGGTCTACATGATCAACTAAGATTGAGGTATGTGCATAGTCACCTATTGATCTGAGGCGTAGCTTCACCAAACTTTGCCATGCAACAAAGTTGTCTTTGTTCAGCTTGGGAACTTCTCTCTTGGACATCTTAATCTTCCTGCTACTAGTACCTTGAAACAAATCACCAGTATGCTCTAATACCAATTGTTAAAATTCTTTAGAATATTTGAGAGGGTGGGTGAATCAGTTATTCAAGGTCCAATGATGTCCAATACAACTTTTTCTTCTAATCCTTAATGACACATAACTGAAATTATCATGCATGCAATTAAACATTGAATGATCATGAAAAGTAAACATGCATCACACCATACAACTAAGGATTTTGATGACCCAAAAACCCTCTAGGAATAAGAAGGTAAAATTGGGGTGGGGATGATACCCACAAAATAACTGCACAATTGATTTCAACCACTTTTGATGGTCTGCCCTATTAAAGGCTACAACACATTGTTAAATGTGACCCTGTTAAAGGATTTCTACACCCTATTAGGAGTGTGCCTTATTAGAGGACTTAAGAACATTCAACTTGGAATGTCGCCTTGTTAAAGGATTTACATAGAGCTATTAGGCTCACCCAAGTCCATGGCATTTACAGTCACCTTCTCAAAAGAATCTTTCATCCCTCTCTAAGGATCTCCTATCCTCTTCCTAAGGATCTCTTATCCTTCTCCTAAGGATCTCTTTATGCTTCTCCCGAGGATCTCTTTATCCTTCTCCTAGGGATCTCTTTATCCTTTTCCTGAGGCTTATCCATCTAGCTGTTAAGATAACCTAGCAATGTAGGATTTCAATATCTAATACAATGGTAAGAAAGTATTAGATGAGTTTTGACCTGATATAGATTGCAACTTCAACCTTTCAGATTTCAAATTGCTCTTCAGTCCTTTTCTTTGCTTAGCTTTCCTCCCTTGCAGTGCTGACAGGTTGTTCGCCCTTCAAGATCTGTCTCCTTGAGTTCTTCCACTTGTTATGCCAATGCTCTCTATGGTCACTTGATCAACTTAGAGCCTTGATGCTCAGTTCTTACTCCTCTTGGCTTCTTCACTCGACCACACTTATGACCAACTCCCTCTCATACATGCGCATTTGATCTCTGACCTGTAACTCCTTATATAGAAGTTTTGTTCTTAATTTTTTGCTCAAATCTTAATTTGATCTTGAGAAAATGGTATTGTTTTCCCTCCAAATTGTTTCTTCTAGAAACTTCATGATAAATCCATTAGCATTCACCTTGAAATGATTTGCATGGTTTACATAAATTTTTGTAACATCTACTCATCATCCTTATCATCCAACTAATTCATAAAATTTGATGTAACAAACTTATCGTTGCTGATCTAGCGAATCTTTGACTAAACAAATAATGCAACAACTTGACATCATTGGTTTACTAATGCTCGGCTCCTTCTGTGTTACTCGGCTTCTATTTTTATTTACTGGCGCTTGTCACCTATATCATTTTTTCTTTGCTCGGCACTTGTAGTCACTCGACACTTGATCTTCACTCGACTCCTGTATCTTGCTTGACACTTGTATCTTTCTCGGCACTTGATCTTCACTCAACACTTGAAGGGTTGCTTGGCACACACTAAAGTTGAACTTGCTCGGCTTCAACTGAGAATCTGCTTGGCTCTAACTAGCTTGCTTAGCTCTCTCCAATGAACTTAGTTAGGCTTTACAAATGACTTAGTTAAATCTTACATCTTTGATGTGTCTCAGTGTGTCCATCCTCTGTGTCTTAGAGTATGTCATCAATACACTATTTCATCAATGACTTAGTTGATCCTTATACTTCATTACAACATCTTAATTTCAACCTTTCTCTAGGTACTCTAATTACATCTTATTGATTGCCACCTCCTTGTCAATCAACCAATTGATAGTATTTGGATCACTTAAGAAATTGTCATTCCTACAAGTAGCAAGTTTGACATCAATGACAAAACAATGATTAAAAAAATTCTTTATCAGTTCCATTATTCTTCATTCATGATCTTTTCAATCATTTCCAACATTGCATTCCCTACTGACTGACACATTCATTTAAATTGTAGGTCACCATTCCTGAATTCCATGCACAAGCTTTTATAGCAGTACAAAAAATCCTACATACTACCACAACACCCCTCCTCCTCTTGAAAAATGTCATTTGCAATGGGCCTAGAGGCACAAACAACCTTAAAACAACACCATCAACATACATAGACAACTTGAACGATGAAAGAACAATAAAGGCTTTAGAAGACATACTCTCTTGCAATATCCAGGTAGCTGACAAAACTATACAATCTAACCACTGATCTTCTAACCATATTCCACTTGTAAGACATTTCTAGGTAACAAAAATTTTTTCCCCACTTTGCTATGTCACAGGAACACTTCAGGCAAAAAATGCTTACCTACAACCATACCAACTACTTTGCACAAAATGCAACCAGCCAACTTCATTGCTGGTATTGTCAGACCAGACAACTGCACATTGTCTTCCATGTGGCCAAGTCACATCCTTCACCTATGCACCTTTTCTACACTGCACAATAGAAACTAACATTGGCATTGTTGACTGTACCATAATTGGGAAATTGCTTCAAGAATGCTTGCCATAGCTTGCAAGCATACCATTCGACACCTACAAGAAAAATCTCTCAATAGTCGTGTACCTACTTCGAACATTCAAAATACAAGGCACCTTTTCTATTGCCATGAATGATAGTATCAACTCCATTATAGGAGAAAGCACCAATGTAAGCTGCAACTAATTCATCTTCCTTTTCCTTTTGATGTGTCAATAATTAATTTACCTTCCCTGCTTCTCCACTAAACAAAGCCCCACTTTGGAATATTTTGCAGGTCAGCTCAGGTTTATAGACCACATGCCACGTTTTCAAATCTTTGCAAGGCTTCAATATACCTTGTCACATCAAATGGACTGCAGAATTTGGACATCTGTTAGAGCCAATATTTTTGACAAATATTCCTACTATATGACAATTTTTTTGCCTCATATAAAACACTTCGAATAACAATATATATGACAAAGATAATTTTGAATCATAAACAAAGCCTTCACAATTTTGGTGGCCTATGTTGAGGCATATAGAAATAATTTTTGAGTCAAACATATAAAGTATAAAATTTTGCTTCCTATAGGAAAATGTTTTCTACATTCAAACTGTACTTCCTCATTAAAGTACTCAAACAAATTTATATACTATTCTTGCTAATAGTTTATTTTATCTCATTTCACAATGTTGATGTTATGCCTCTTTACTAATCTTCTTTTAAGCATTATACAAAGTCAATTAGGAAATTAAAACAATTATAATTATAATTCCTAGTCAAATTAAGAGTTTTCATTGTTATTTTCCTTCTTGTTGACCTTGTGTTCCATGAGCTTTAGGTTATATTTGGGACCTTTCTAGGAAAATTTTCATATGTTATCATAATGATTGGATTGATTGCATTAAAATTAGAGCTCTTTTGGTGGATGTTGGTTAATTGTTCTTCATTTATTCATGATGGAGTATTATTCTCTGTACTGGTACCAATAAATTTAAGGCACGTGAGGTTGTTGTATATGCTTGCCCATCGTCAATAAGGTGTACACGATAAAATGTTGTATTTCTCTTAAACTATTTGTCCTATATTATGTTCTCTGACAATCTTTTCCACTGATTGGACCCTGATGAAACAGTAGGAGTTTCACCAACCTTGCCCAAAACACATATCATTATGTAAATAAAAGAACATTGAGACAAATCCAATCTAGGATATATTCTGTCCATTCTACTAATTATGTTACTACCAAATAAATCTGCATTTCAGCATGAGCTTGTGCCTATTTTTGTTCTTTCATTTCAGTTTTTTAGGTGCCTATGAAAACTACACTTAGTTTTGGCAATGCAACAGATGTAATATATGAAGAGACACACAAAGTTGAACCAGATTTATTAGTTTTGGAAAGCCATGGGTGCAATGCCTTAAACACTTCTGGTATTCTTGTTCTAATTTCAGTCTTTTTCTTTGTTCTTTCCCCTTCCTATGCAAGATATGTTGATATTTGTCAAATTTCATGTTTGCAGGTCATCTTTTAGGAGTGTAAGCAATTACTGTGCATAGAATGCCAAGTGCCAAGTTATGATTATAAAACATATAAAGAAATATGACAATATGCTCAAACAGGGTTGCAGTGTAGTATTTCTCATAATTATGTTAATTATTGTTAGTTGGACAGTTGTTATTTCTGACCTGAAAATAGCAGTTGTATTCATGGGTAGCTTGGACAGTTGTTCGTCCTTATCTATGTATAGCAGCATTAGTTATGGGTAGTTTGGACAGTTGTTTGTCCACTTGCCGAGAATTAGTAAATGGTTGTTGCAAGGATAATTATTTACTAATTTTAGTGATTCCCTTTTGGACACCTTGCAACCAATTCTATTATTGGCTGTCGAGTTGTCTTAATCTCAGCCGTTGGTTTACCAACAGAAGTAGTATAAAAGGAGGTCAGGGGGGCATTTGGAGAATATGAAGTTTTGGAGAAATGTTTGCAGTGTTAGCAAATAGTTGCAGTGTTAGCAAGGGTGCAATGTTAGTGCGGGAATAGCAGTGGAGAATATTAGTAGAAGAAATTAGGAGGTTGTCTGAGTTCTACCAGTGAGAGGCAAGGAATTTTGTATCTCTTAATTTGCTAAAGTTTAATATAATTTTTCATCTGTAGAACTGGTTTTCCCTTAGGGGTTTTTCCAGGGACAATTTGTCTGAAAATATTGTGTTCATTGTGTTGTTCATTTCTTTCCGTATTTTATAAGTGAAGTTGTAGTTGTGTTATTTTTCAATATTAGCTGGGAATTTGTTTTCAGTAGTTTAATAATCGTTTACGATAGGAGATTAATAATCAGTGACTGCAATAGTTAGATTTTTCACAAATTATCATGGTGAGCTATAGTTTTTTCTCATGTGTATTTGATCTTAACTTCACTTGTACTTATTTTATTCACTGATCTATTCAATATTTGTTTATGCCTTGGTCTCAACACCTATAGTTCATCCATCAGGATAGTATGTGGGCAAACCTGTTGATCATTGCAAACTTGTTCCACAAAATGGAATCTCTGAGCACCAAAATAACACTTTCTATTCAACCTCTTCCCAGATCTAGGTCACACCAACAAAAATATGCTTACCTCAGGAGTGGACTTATTAATTTTTCAACTACTGCTAATATCTAATGCTTATTTAGGATCTACATATAATTTCTAATCTACTCGAATGAAGAAAAATTAGAAGCTTAGGATTGTATTGGGGGAGATGGAACTACTCTATTGGGAGAGTAGTCTGTTAGTTTTTTTGTTATAAAACACATAATAGAAGTGACGGGTCATTGATGGTGGCTTGTATTTTGCTTGTGCAAGAGTTCTCAAGTTCTTATCTGGATTATGCAGTAGTGAAAATTTTCGAGATAGATTAATTTGACATTGTCATAAGCATCATTGCATCAAAGGGGGTGCTAGTTGAGCACCAGCAAAGGTATTATCCAATAATGTGTCGTGTCTCCAAAGCCTCAGTCGAAACTATTATTGCATTTTGTAATAAATCAAATATAATGAAAATTCATTACAGTAAAGGTTTTTTCTAGAATTGGCTCGAGAATCTGTTATTTACTGATTCAGAAAGTGCTATCTAATGTCCCACAAAATTTGTGCAAGAGCATTCACCTATTTTGATTTAATTGCCATCTATGTGCATTTCCATATGGGCCTTGATTTCAATATTTCAAAATACTAATATCAAATATAGTAATATTATAATTAAAGTGGTTAGTGGCACTAGGAGAAAGTTTGTCATCATAAACAAAATGTAGTACTCAAATGTCGTCATCCCCAACTATTTAGATCACCTGATCCGAATATGATGGAGTCTGTTCGCAGCACTAGATTCTTCAATACACTCCATTTTACACTATTCCTTAGATTTGAAGAATCTGTCTCCACCATTAATCTACAGTATCCATAATTTACCTCGATACCGGAAACCACAGCGTAATGCTAGTTTAGTTTCTATTAATGCCATTAGTGCTAGTTTTCTATAAACTGTAAACCGCTTCATATTGTTGTGATTAATTTTAAAGCAATTGGAAACGTTATTGTACACTTTTATATGCCCGAGACACCTAATTGTATAATGCCCAAAAATAGTGTAAAGAACTGATGTGAGGATGGGCAGTTTTCCTGCTCTTAAATAAGAAAAATTAAGGTTGTAGCATTTTTAGTCAGTCTAGACTATTTAATACATTTGGTCTCGACAACAGTCATTAGTGAGTATTGCTTAAGTAGTTCAAGTTTTTCTACGTCTTTAACAAACATTAGTTCTCTATCAGTACGAGTCAACATATGGTAACTATGCTATAGCCAATGTTCAAATTAAGTTGTATTAGAGTGGTATCACAAGTTATTGTTGTATTCCCAATGGATGAGTTGATGAAGTAAGTCAATGTACATAGTGGCGAATAATGTAGAAGAAGTCTAGATATGTTACCCATTTCTCTTATGGCTTGAATTCACAAGTTAATTAGAACTCATGTTCATTTTTTCCATGATTATACCATTGCAATGTTTGGAATTTAGCTATAAAATTTGCACTAAACAAAGTTCAACTGTAGAATGAGTCAACAATAGACAACATCACTTATGGAGAACAATGAAAGTTCAATTATAGCATTGTGCTTTCTCACAGATAAGAGTAGTATAAAATCTCCATATACAAGACCTCACAAGAAATGTTGATTAGAAAGTAAAATAACACAGAAAAATTAATGCCTAATTAGTAGATGAGAAAAGGAGTTAGATCAATGAAACGATATTCTAAGCCTCAAAGGCCTTGCATGATGAGTTCCAATGAAGTAAATTTTTTTACCTGTCATAAGTCCCTTTCAAATGTCATAGAGAATTATTTTGAAGTGTAACATATTATAATAGTTTTCATGGTATTATCTTGGAAGCCCCTCTTTTGTTTTAGTCTTTTAGATTGTAGAAGTCAGCATGATAAGAATGATCAAATTTGTTAATAAGAGGAAGATTAAAGAAATATTTCTCTATAACTAGAATAGTTTAGACATAACAGACAAACAAATCCCTTAAAGAAGCACCATCAAAAGTACAATGAAGAGATCATAGAAAAGTCTTGAAGAGCTCATAAATTCACAATTTTTCTTAACACCATGAGCATCCAATAAAAGATAGAAGTTTCAGTCATATAGCCCAACATTTGTATATTATACGAAATCTATCTAAACAAACATATAAAAATTCTTGCTCAAGGTTTGAACATGCCAAGAACATCATATTTTAAACAATATTAGAGATGGATATTGTGTTAACATTGTGTCTATACATGAATCTGGTATCTCTTAAATATTTAATGCATTGAACACAATGCTAACTATTTTATAAAATAATTTTAGTAAATTTTAAAACATATATATATATACTTTTGTTTTATTAACTAAATTAAATTAGATATTTATAATTTTAGGTTTATTCTATATTGTAATTCTATTTCAATACATATATGGTCAAGAATATTTATATTAAATCTTTATTATCACATTCTTCATTTATGGTTGCATAAATTTTGATCTATTGTGATAAACCAGTTTTCAGATTAGAGTGCGTTTTTGGTTCTTAATTTGTGTGATGATATTTTTCATCTTATACCAATTCTGACGTACTGTTCCTTTTGGTGGATATGCCACAATTTTTAAATCCAATTTTCTGAAAAGTTAGGGCTTCCGTATTTTATTTCTGTCTTTTGTTATTTTGTTTTCTTTCGAGTGTTTTTACAACTCAAACCCAGAAATATACTCCAAATATTGAAAATTGGGTAAATCCTGACTAATTGAGAAATTCTCGCTTTTTTATTCTGCTAATATTTGTTGAGGAAAGTTATATGCGATTTACAGTGTTCAATTTGTAGTCATGAAAATATAATTCAATAGAGACGAGGTTTCTATTGAAAGCCCTACAAATCGGCAAAAATCTAAAATACTTTTTAGTTATCCTTTTCAAACATGTAAGACATGGTTTATAAATAATCAATCACAGATTTGTTCTTGCGTGAGTGAATGATATAGGCGTTTGGCTGAGATTGAACTAGCAGAAGTCACTATAATAAGATTGTTGTTTGTAAATCTGATCTACGAATATATCATTTATTTAAATCGAATAAAATAAAAAATATAAAGTTAAATTGAACTGTATAAGAGGACTGAAAATATTACGAAGTAGCAGCTGAACATTACATGATAGCAGTAATGACAGCTATAAGAAACTAGCTGCATAACCCACCATAAAATGCCAAAAATTCGCATCTGTATTTTCATATATGAAATAAAATTTACATGTTTAATTGTGTGGCTAATAGTATTATTACGCAACTCCACATTACGTAGAGCTTTTTTCTAATTTACTTTTCGTTAAAATATATATCACAATGATATTGACTAGATACCTAGTCAAATGCCAAATGAAACAATTTGAAAACAATAAATCCTAATCAATTGTCCTTTTAGTTGAAGGCCAGCAATTTTTATAAACAAAAATCAAATTGGAGACGTTGCCTCTTCAAAATTTTGAGATACTTCCATGATATCTTAACTTTGCATATTTCTAAAGTTTAACTTAGAAGTTACAATTATAAAGTTTTATGGTTCTCTTTCTATGACAGTTCTCTTTTATGCTTATGCCATTTGGAAATATGAATAATTTTCTATGAGTAATTGGTTTCTGATTCTCAACTTTGTAAGAGACTCCCTGTGTTAATTATTGTTAGTTGGACAGCTGTTATTTCTGACCCGGAAATAGCAGCACTATTTATGGGTAGCTTGGACAGCTGTTCGTCCTTATCTATGAATAGCGGTTGTATTTATGGGTGGTTTGGACAGCTGTTTGTCCACTTGCCAAAAATTAGTAAATGGTTATTATTTACTAATTTTAGAGATTCTCTTTTGGACACCTTGCAACCAATTCTATTATTGGCTGTTGAGTTGTCTTAATCTCAGCCGTTGGTTTGATTTAATCTCGGTCGTTGGTTTACCAACGAGAGTAGTATAAAAAGGGGTCTAGGGGGCATTTGGAGAGTAAGCGAAGAAGCTTTGGTGAAACAGTTTGCAGTGTTAGCAAACAGTCTTGCAGTGTTAGCAAGGGCACAGTGAGGAAGCTTTTGGAGAAGCAGTTTGCAGTGTTAGCAAACAGTCTTGCAGTATTAGCAAGGAAGCTTTTGGAGAAGTAGTTTGCAGTGTTAGCAAACAGTCTTGCAGTGTTAGCAAGGGCACAGTGTGAAGCTTTGGTGAAGCAGTTTGCAGTGTTAGCAAACAGTCTTGCAGTGTTAGCAAGGGCACAGGAAGAAGCTTTTGTGAAGCAGTTTGCAGTGTTAGCAAACAGTCTTGCAGTGTTAGCAAGGGCGCAGTGTTAGCGCAGGGATAGCAGTGAGAAATATCAGAAAGAGAAATTAGGAGGTTGTCGGAGTTCTGCCAGTGTGAGGCATGGAATTTTGTATCTCTTGATTTGCTGAAGTTTAATATAATTTCTCATCTGTAGAACTGGTTTTCCCTTAGGGGTTTTTCCAGGGACAATTTGTCCAAAAATATTGTGTTGATTCTGTTGCGCATTTCTTTCCGTATTTTAAGTGAAGTTGCAATTGTGTTATTTTTCGATATTAGCTGGGAATTTATTTTCAGTAGTTGAATAATCATTTGTGATAGGAGATTAATAATCAGTGACTGCAATAGTTTGATTTTTCACATGGTATTAGAGCATTGTTAAGGATAGAAGAGTTTTTCCCTAGGAAAGAAATTTTGATCTCTTTAGATTTATTATTGCTTTAAACCCTTGAGATGGCTTCAGCTGGTTTGAGAGATCAGGATAGATTGGATGGTGCCTCAAATTTTGGTGTCTGGAAGGCCAGAATTTCTTTATTGTTGGAAGAGAATGGTATCAAGGATTATGCTACCAGTGGTGTACCTGTACCAACGGATGCAACACAGCTTGCAGCATATAGGAAGGACGATGCCAAAGCGAGGAGAATTATCCTTGATGGTGTCAAGGATCATATTGTTCCACATATCTCGGAGCTAGATACAGCAAAGAAGATGTGGGACGCCATTCTAAATCTGTACCAGAATGCTACCACTAACAGGAAGTTGATTCTCAGAGAGAAGCTAAAGAATACCCGGATGAATCAGGGAGAAGACGTCACAAGTTACCTCACCAGGCTCAGACTTGTCAAGGATGAGTTAGCAGCTGTTGGAGATAGCCCTAGTGATGATGAGCTAGTGAGAATAGCCCTAAATGGGTTTACTAAACAATGGAGTGTCTTTGTTCAAGTTGTCAGTGGACGAGATACTTTACCGAGTTGGGATCGACTATGGACTGATTTCGCTCAGGAGGAGTTTAGACTAAGTCTTGTCAATGGGGCCAACAAGAGTCAGAAAAATGAGGTGGAACAAGAGAACGTTGCCCTAGCGGGTAAAGGGAAAGCAAAGAAGGGATCTAGCAAAGGATCAAATTCACAAAGTGAAAAGAAGAAGAAGGACCTTTCTAAGGTTAAGTGCTTTGGATGTCATGAGTTTGGCCACTATGTCAGTGATTGCCCAAAAAGCAAAAAGGGTAAGAAGCAGGTGGCAGCTTCAGCAAGTGCAGAAGAACTCTCCAGCAGAATGGAAGATGAGTTTGCACTCATAGCTTGTATGGTTAGCTCAACCTCACAGTGTGTTTGGTATATAGATAGTGGGGAGTCATTTCATATGACAGGAGTTAGAGAGTACTTCTCCAGTTACAAGGAGGAGGACACCAACATCCAGATTTCTATGGGAAACTTGTCCAAACTCAACCCTGTTGGGAAAGGGACTGTTCAGTTTCAAAGGGAGAATGGAAAGATAATTCCTCTTCATGATGTGTTATATGTGTTGGGCTTAGGTATGAATTTGATTTCTGTATCTGTTCTTCAGGATAGGGGGTATAATGTACTCTTTAGAGGGACAGATGTGTTGATTAAGCACAAGGATTGGAAATCACCCATAACTATTGGAGTTAGGAGTGGTCGCCTTTATAGATTGCAGTTTGATACTCCTAAGGCACTTATGAGCAACAATAATCCTAGAGATCTTGGAGAGCTATGGCATAGGAGGTTGGGCCATATTCATCATGGAGCACTTAGATTGCTTCGTGAGACAGTGACAGGTGTTTCGGATGTGAGCACAGAGCATGACGATACATCTAAGGAGAAAGATGTAGATCCCACTTTATATAGACAGTTGATTGGTTCACTTATGTATTTGGTCAACACTAGACCAGATATAGCATTTGCAGTAAACTCTCTTAGTCAGTTCATGGTTGAACCAAAGAGAATGCATTGGAGAGCGGCTAAGCATGTGCTACGTTACTTGTGTGGTACAGTCGAGTATGGGATCAGATATGTTCGAGGTGAAGGTATCAGGTTGATAGGCTATACTGACGCAGATTGGGCAGGAAGTACAACAGACAAAAGGAGCACTTCAGGGTGTTGTTTCAGCTTGGGATCAGGAGTTGTATCTTGGTTCAGCAGGAAGCAGAAGTCTGTGGCTCTAAGTTCAGCAGAAGCAGAATACATAGCAGCTAGCATGGCGACATGTGAAGCTATATGGCTTCGGAAGTTGTTAGTAGCCTTGTTTGGTCAGAAGGTTGAGACTACTGTGATACATTGTGACAATCAGAGTTGCATCAAGTTGTCTGAAAATCCAGATGATAGGTCTAAACATATAGATATCAGATATCACTTCATCAGAGATTGTGCACAAAGGGATACTCAGGAGTTTGTGGGAGCTCTTAGGAAGAGTACTAGACAACGAAGACAACCAGCCAAGTTCAATGACTATGTTAGTCAGTTGGTAGATAGTGAGCCTTCTAGCTATCAAGAAGCTGCAAAACATCAGGTATGGCGAGATGCTATGGTTGAGGAATATTCTTCAATAATGCAGAATGATGTGTGGGAGGTAGTACCTAGACCAACAGATAGGGCTGTAGTTGGATCATGCTGGATTTATAAGATAAAGCACGATGCAGATGGTAGCATCGAGAAATACAAGGCTAGGTTTGTGGCAAAGGGGTTCTCTCAGAAGGAGGGAATAGACTATGAGGAGACATTTGCTCCAGTTGCCAGGTATACTTCTATACGAGCTGTAATCTCACTTGCAGCATAGATGGGATGGCAGATCCATCAAATGGATGTCAAGACAGCATTCCTCAATGGTGAGTTGAAGGAGGAGGTATACATAGAACAACCAGAAGGCTTTGTAGCACACAGCAAAGAGACCCACGTGTGCAGATTGAAGAAAGTTGTTCGACTACAATACATACCTATAGATGAGCAGGTAGCAGACATTCTGATGAAGGCTTTGGGAAAGGCCAAATTTATCTTCTTCAGAGATAAGATGGGTGTCATGCAGAACAGCTTCCTCGCTAAGAGGGAGTGTTAATTATTGTTAGTCGGACAACTGTTATTTCTGACCCGAAAATAGCAGCACTATTTATGGGTAGCTTGGACAGCTGTTCGTCCTTATCTATGAATAGCAGTTGTATTTATGGGTGGTTTGGACAGCTGTTTGTCCACTTGCCAAAAATTAGTAAATGGTTATTATTTACTAATTTTAGAGATTCTCTTTTGGACACCTTGCAACCAATTCTATTATTGGTTGTTGAGTTGTCTTAATCTCAGCCGTTGGTTTGATTTAATCTCGGTCGTTGGTTTACCAATGAGAGTAGTATAAAAAGGGGTCTCGGGGGCATTTGGAGAGTAAGCGAAGAAGCTTTGGTGAAACAGTTTGCAGTGTTAGCAAACAGTCTTGCAGTGTTAGCAAGGGCACAGTGAGGAAGCTTTTGGAGAAGCAGTTTGCAATGTTAGCAAACAGTCTTGCAGTATTAGCAAGGAAGCTTTTGGAGAAGCAGTTTGCAGTGTTAGCAAACAGTCTTGCAGTGTTAGCAAGGGCACAGTGTGAAGCTTTGGTGAAGCAGTTTGCAGTGTTAGCAAACAGTCTTGCAGTGTTAGCAAGGGCACAGGAAGAAGCTTTTGTGAAGCAGTTTGCAGTGTTAGCAAACAGTCTTGCAGTGTTAGCAAGGGCGCAGTGTTAGCGCAGGGATAGTAGTGAGAAATATCAGCGGGAGAAATTAGGAGGTTGTCGGAGTTCTGCCAGTGTGAGGCAAGGAATTTTGTATCTCTTGATTTGCTGAAGTTTAATATAATTTCTCATCTGTAGAACTGGTTTTCCCTTAGGGGTTTTTCCAGGGACAATTTGTCCGAAAATATTGTGTTGATTCTGTTGCGCATTTCTTTCCGTATTTTAAGTGAAGTTGCAGTTGTGTTATTTTTCGATATTAGCTGGGAATTTATTTTCAGCAGTTGAATAATCATTTGTGATAGGAGATTAATAATCAGTGACTGCAATAGTTTGATTTTTCACACCCTGCTCGAAATATGTATACAAAGAATATATATGAGCATAATAACATATATTTTCCTTTTTTCTGATTTTTATGTGGGTTTCTAATTAGGATCATTGGAAATTTGCATTTTCCTTTCCAGTTTTAGCCACCACACTACTTCAATTTGCTCCAGTGACCAAATTTTCTTTTCCACTCCTGTTATCTCATTATTCCGAATCATGAAAATTCAGGAATATATAAGAAAACATTTATCCCATCAAGAGTCTTATCTTGATGATAATGGATCATGAATATAATAGATTCAATATGAGATCATTGCGTTTAATGGATGTCATGTCTTAGCAAATTGTAATTTTTGCTATCCTCAATTTCAATTCAACAGTAGCTACGTCTTGGGAAATAAGTTTTCTGTGGGCTTATTACAAGTGTGTAAATGAAATGAAGCATGCAACTCACCAATGTTGCAATGAATACACCTATTTTGTATCTCACATAAAATGAAAATAAAACACAGAAATAAAATAAAACAATAAAAACTTATCATATAAAAAGTACATACATGGTTCAATCACCTATTTGTTCAAGTTGGAAAATTGATGTTTTCTTTATTACATGTTACAAACACTGCAAACACTATTAAGCAAAATGGCTAGGATTTTACTTGCAAACATTGTTAAGCTATTTTGCATGGTTGGGTAAAGTAGTTTGCATTTGTACTTTAGACTAGATAGTTTATAATTGTGGACTAGGTTAACCAATTGAGAATTTTTAGATATGGGGAGAAAAAAGATAATTATTTTGGAAAAGATTTTAAAACACCAACCTACTAAGAAACCTTTGGACTCTTTTGTGTTCCCATTCAAGTTTGTGACGGTCATTATATCTCACACAAATGAATTTATAGACAATTAAATTAATGTGCACTGCTAACTAATGTGTATTCTGTATTCTTTACCTATTTAAATTTAGTATTAGTTTCCAGCATAATTTCTTTTTTGATTCATTATAGCTAATATTCCTAACAATTCATATACCACCTACATGAAATGAGACCATACATTTTCAACTACATTTCAATTTACATATATACTCTCCCATTTTGTACTACATTTGAAATCACATATATACTCTCCTTTGCACATTCCCCAATATACTAACTACTCATAGGTCCCATATACTATCCCCTAATAATTCACATTTCTTCCATCTTATGCCAATAGGCAGGGACTCCTGCTTGCATAGAGCTCTTGTTTTAAAAAGAAATATGTAGAGCCTATATGGCAATTCCACCCTAAGTTTGAAAGACGCTGATGATTGATTTGCAAGGATAAAAAATTTCAAATAAATGAACATCATACTCCCATTCCTACTTAATGCTTCCTTTATTAAAAAATTGGGAATAAAAAAGTATATGTTTAATTTGAAGATATTTTTTTATAGTAAATTTATTATCAAAGTTCAAATATATATGAGGGCTGAATACAAATTAACAAATTAACATTGATGTCACATCAATGGGGAATCTAGGATAAGATTGTGTAGGATGTGTGATCATAAACTCTAGGAAGAAAACATTATAAGGATGGTAAGAAATAGACTAGATCAAGCTTTGAATAATGGGTTGTATTTTCAAGTGACAATGTTAGGGTTCAATTTGGTTTGAAAATTAGGTTACCAAAGATTATACCAAGAAGGTGATTTCCAATTCATTGTGAATGAAATCTATATGAGCCAAGTCCAAAATACTAAATTGGGTGGGTGGTTATGTCAAATCAAGGAAAAGATGAGTTCATTGGTGAATTTTTTAGCATTTCACATTTACCATGAGGGAAATGATGTTGCATGTTAAAGTTAGAATTATATTTGATTTGATGATGGAAAGTGCAAAGGGGACATCAATAAATGAATGAAATACATTATGTTTCCATGGTGTCACTTTCATCTTAAACCTATGCTAGAATTAGAATATGGAATAGAGAATTTATGAGACAGTGTTACACTCATGATAGGTACAATTTCACACACTTCCATGATAACGCTAAGGTCAATTAGCATCCAATAGAAAGGTAGCACCACTACATACCTTGTAGTAGTTACAGTGAATTTCTTTATCTATTTGAAAGTCAAGAAAATAACACGTGTCATTGTCAAATGACACATGTCATTATTGAATGACATGTTTGAATGAAGATTCTTGGAGGTGTTTGAAAAAAGAGTACAGGTGGGTGTTGCATGCCTTAAGACTAGTGATGGGGGATAAATACCTAAGTGGGAATGATTAGGTATTGTGTGAATTAGAATATCACATCCATGTTCATCTCCATGTTGTCCTATGATGAGACAATGAAGAAGATGATGAAATCTCTCACAAGTAGAATACTTTTTTCTTGGTGACCTCTAGAGGTTTGAGAGGAATTATATAACCCAAATCTAAGGGTGAGTTCTAACACTAGAAAAAATCATGGGGCAAAAATCTAAATGATGAGGATTATGTTCCATTGGAGGTGTTTGTGGTGTGGGGAGCTGGCACATGGATATGGTAGAGCAAAGGCATCAAGTCCAAGTGGACATCAGTTTCTTGGAAGGCTATGTGAAAGTAATTGAGGTAGGGGATGGAACTTGGATGAATACATTGACTAAAGAAGAGAGTGACATTGTCGAGGAGGAGGATGTCAGAAAGTCAAAAGATGGATTTATTAGGTACATATAAAGTTATAGCACATATGATATTAGTTTATAGGTGATTTTAGTAGTTTATTGTCTTTTTCTATGTTCATAGATGGCTACAAGGGTGTTAATAAAAATTGGTAGTCTAAAGGGATAATTGTTTGTCATATTTTGGTAGTTTCTAGAGATACATTTCTTACTTTCTACTCATTCAAGGGCTATAAATGTATTCACTTTTATATTTTAATAGATATGAGTGTGACCCCAATAGGTTACATTTACATATTATAAAATATGTATATTTTAATTTAGTAAAATCTATATAATGTAGTATAAATTAATTTCAATTAATTACATGAGAGTGATAAAAATGATAATTGAATAATTGATTATAAATTTAGAAATATAATGTGAGGGGTGTGATATGTTGTCACATAAAATGATCTACTATTTTTTTTTTAGTTGAATTTCTATTTTTCATTATCGTACATTAAAATCACAACTCGATAAACTCTATTGTTGGTTAAGTCCACAAATCTAGGTAAATTTTGCAAGCAAAAACCTATCATTTAATCTAGAGATATGATATTTTTTATTATATAAGGATCCTTTATGATTTACCTAATATCTTACTTTTCTCAAATAATTATCATGGATTGTTGACTATTATATAAATACCCAAGAGAAATTATCAAATAATAAGGGTCATGTCCTCTTAGGTTGACTCTATTGATAGGAAACACTTTATCATTGTAGAAATGTTCAATGAGAATAATATATTTGTTTTTGTTATTCCTATTTTGATTCCTTGTTTACAACAATCGATGTGTTCCTAGAATGATATGTATGATCAATTATATAAGTCATGGACATGGATGGATGATAAAGTATGAAAATCTAATGTATTTGAATACAATAATATAGAAGTCAATTGTGTAATGCATTTAAAAACTTATCCTACAGAAGGAAATAAATTTTAATTTTGATTTTGACTCAAAGGTGTATTTATGGGTGCATGCTAGATTCAAATAGTGTGTAATTTTATATGGATTCATGGATGTGACATATCTCATGGTAGGATAACCTGTTAAGATGATGTTGGAACCTTCTAGTAACGAGTCATACAACTAAAAGAAAAGATACAATAGAAACAACAATATTTTATTAATAGGAGTTCCAATTCTTGAAAATTATTGTTCAATTGTATATTGTCTTTGATGTTACACAAAATGTCAAGTCTTTGCTAGTCAATGTCTATTGAGCTCACTCGGGCGATGAAGAAATTTTCTAGTGTCTGTTAAGTGTTGTAGAGATAATCAAGTTGATACAGAGTTGGTGTCTACCGAGCTCACTCAAGCACCAAAGAGAAGTTGACATGTAGTCAGTGTCTACCAAGTTCACTCAGACACCAAAGAGAAGTTGGCTTGGATTCAGTGTCTACTGAGCTCACTTGGGCACCAAAGAGAAGTTGGCCTAGAACTAATGTTAACTGAGCTCACTAGTTACCAAAGGAAATTCAATTTAGGATGCAATGTTAACTAAGTTCACTTGGTTACCAAAGGAAAGTATTGTTTGAGTTAGTGTTGACTGAGCTGGATCAGCTAATGAAGGATTTTCTTGTATAGGCATATTGAGTCAGTTGGATTATTTTATTAGTTCAAGCTAACTTAAGGTTTGAGTATTGAATGTATATAAGTATGTTCAAGCTGACTTGACAAGGTAACTCATATAAGTATAAGGTCAAGTTGAGAGTTGAAGAAGACAATATGTAGAATAGAAAAAGATGAATAAAGGATGTGAATTAGAAGACTAAGAAGAGTATCCTAGTTGACTGAGCTATAAAGAACAATCTAATCAAGGAGGATCGAGTAATTAAGCCACAATAGAGATCTGAAATCAGCAAGTCACTTGCATCAACAATTAGGTCAAGTCATTATTACTCTCTAATAATTGTAGTAGTGTATCAAATCTCCTAACAAATCTATCTTAAGAGCTATTTGTCAAATCCTCTAACAAGGTGACATTTCTAGATTGAAGTGTCCAAAGACCTCTAACAAGGCCACTCCTAATAGTGTGATCTAAATCCTCTAACAAGGTCACACCTAGTAGCGTGTTTTGTAATCTTTAACATGGTTGGCTCCTAATAGGGCTCACTTCAGAAGAGTGAAAAATAGTAATTAGTTGGAATTGGTAGTTTTCCCAAATTGGGTTTCCATGTTAAATCTTGGTGTATCATGTGTTCATGTTATTTGCTTTATGTTTCTACAACCAAGTTAATTAAGGTTAATCACACTTAATATCATATGGTTTGCATGCTTAGTGTTAACCAAGTAATAGTGTATATATTTAGTATTAACCAAGTGTTTACTAAGTGGCAATCATTATTAGTGTAAACCGAGTTACTATGTTTACCGAGTGATTTAGTGCTAACTAAGTTACAAAAAAGTTTTGATTTTGGTTTTGTATTAACATCTAAAGGGAATTGGATTTGTTTTTGTGGTAACTAATTCACCCCTCCCATCTTAGTTACTCATCTTACATTTCCAACAATTGGTATCAGAGCATTTGGAGATTGTAAATAAGGTTTTAAGGACCTAAGATAAAGTTCAAGATGTCTTACAAAAGGGAAATTCCTAAGTTGAACAGAGATAACTTCAAAGCATGGTAGAAAATCATGAAGCTACATTTAGCAATCATTGGAGACCTAGGCTTGAAATATCTGAACACCAAGTATAAGGCACCTACTAGAACTTTTATTGTGGAAGAAATTATAGAAAAGAAGAATCATAATATTATGATGATTGATATAGCCTTTACTCTCAATTATGCTAAATTTGATGAAGCCAAAGATTGTGCTACTACTCATAAGATGTGGATCAAGCTAAAAGATATCGATGGAGCAGATGCCAATGTGAGAAGAGCCAAGGTAGAAAGTCTTAGAGGTCAATTTGATCAAATGAAGATGAGAAAAGATAAAAACATTATAAAATATAGTGAAAGAATCAAAGAAAGTGTATGTGCAATCAAAGCCTCAGGAAGAGAGATAGATTATGTAGTAGTGGTAAGAAAAGTACTCAAAACTCATCTTCTTATTTATGTAATTAGAGTTTCAACAATTCAAGAGGTAAGATGTGATCCCAAAAATGATATAACTTTGGATGCACTAGTGGGAAGGTTGATAGCCTTTGAGTTAGATAACTATGATAACTATGTTCCTAACTCTGGTGACATTGAGTTTGCATTTCAAACTAATCTTTCACTCAAAAAGAAAGGTGGAAAATATGAAGGCAAGCAGTCTAACAATGAAGATGAGGAAGATTCTGATGATGATCTTGAAACCATTTAAGCATTACTTACAAGAAGATTTCCTAAAGGCAAAGGAAAGTACAAAGGAAAATACCTCTACTCTATTTTTCTTGTGAAGAAGTTGTTCACATTGCTGTAAGGTGTCCAAACAAAGAAGGCAAAAAAGAAAAGAAGTACATCAAGTACAAAGGCAAGAAAGATTTCAAAATCTACAAGGATAACAAGGATAAAGGTAAGAAATCTTTTTACATGGCTAAAAATTCTAATAGTAGTGATGAAGATGAAATGGTTTACATTACTATCAAAGATGAATCAGATGATGAAAATGACAAGATGGCCTTCATTTCTCATATTAGCAAGAATGGCACATGGATCATAGAGAGTTTTTTCTCTCACCACATTTTGAAAACTAAAATGGACCACCATGGACTCAAGATGAGCCAAAATGTGTTTCAATGGTGTCGATCACATTAGGAAGCTGAAGAGAACTACCACTAACCATGTCATGGGCTATCATAATATATAGATCCTAGGGACTCACACTATAGAAAGAAATGGTTCATATTGGTGGAATTGAAAGACAAGGATGCAATTTTATAACTAGATATAGAGTAAAAACACTAGATGGTCTTTGTACTCAACTTGCTTCCACATTTGAAAGATACTAAAAAATGAAAAGCAATGCATATACAATTATATGCAAAAAAAAAAGGAGGACTACCTATATCAGATAGCTCTTTAGACAAAGTGTTTGTATTCTAAGTGTAAGAAGAAATCAAAATGACACTACTGAATCAAACATATTACATAAAAAAACATACTCAAGCAAATACTCAAAATTACATAAGACTATCGGCGTAACCCCTTGTACCATCAAAGGTGCAAGTGCTAGTTATTTTATGTTATTGTTTTCTAGGGAGAGGGGATTGCTAGGAATATTTGAGGGGATTATTTTAATGGTTTGTATTGGAGTCTTTGACAACATTTTCTAGAGAGTGAAATACATTCTCACATCACTTTTTTCTTATGATGTCATATTAATGTTTTCCATGTAATCAATTAGATTAATGAACCTGTTTAAACCACTTAAACAATGAACTTAATACATAAAATGCATTAGAAATAAGATCAATATGAATCTATTAGACTAATCTTTACTATGAATAATTAAACTTGAATGCCATCTATTGATAACCTAATGCTTGGTAGAATTTATGTACATCAACAATTTAATTGTAATACAATATCTTGTATTTCTTAATGATTCAATTTAGCATAAGACAATAATGAATAGTCATTGCATAAGTATTAAACCATGGACTATCCCTTGAAAGACATATTTTCACATTTCATCTATGACTATTCTAATGTATCAATCCTTCCATTTCAATACAACTAATAAATGTGATTGATCTTACAATGCAACTACCTACATTGATCTCCTAAGTTTATCATTCCTTCAAGAAGTTACACTTCACAATAATGTTCATAAGAGGGACATTCCACCCTCACAACTAAAATACACAGCAACATAGTTGGAGATTCTTCTTGTAAGTGCATCATATAACTACAAGATACCACACCAATGCATTAAGCAATCCAAGTTTTTTTTTACCTTTGCTCCCTTAAGCACGAAATCTACAAATACAAAATAAAAAACAACAAGGGCCATGGATACTCTCCTCTCAACCATAGGCCTCCAAAGAGACCACCCCTGAGCAAGGGGAACACAAAGATCAAATGGGATACCACATACAATCTTGCAAATGCATAAACATCACAATAAAATACTAGAACAATCCCAACCCAAGGTATTCTCACAATGGTTCACAAATGGAACCATAAACTTGGGGTGAAGGTGTGCTTTTCAAATAGGAGACTTGCCATATCAAACAATATTTGCAATAAACAATTTCCATGCCCTTTTGGAGCATTCATAATCAGTAATTTCCATCCCCTTTCAGGGCTTTCACAATCAGCAAATGTTCATGCCCTTTTGGGGCTTTCCCAATCATCCTCCTCTTCACAATAAATTTCCAAACACACTACCATCAACTATAGCTTTCTTGGAGCCAATAGTCCATAAACTTCCTCTCTCCACCATACATCCCTTATCACCCCCAAAGAAAGATATGAATGATTATGGCATACAATGGAGCCCATACTCCAAGGTTCTCAACTACATTGTCAAGCCCAAATAAGCCCTTCACCCTGAAATTCTCTTCCCTTCCCAAAGGATGAGTGAAGTCCTCACCCATAAACATCAATGTAAAACTAATAAATACATTTAAAATAAGAAATATAAAATATTTGACTCTATATTTGAACTTGTTAAGAAAAATAGATTGTGATAATTAATATTGATTAGACATTCATTTTTGTCCAAAGTGGTGTGAGGTGGAAGATAAAATGATAATTTTTTTGAAAAATCCAATCAACTTGTCACAAATGCGGAAAGGATAAAGTTGTAATTAATGCATTTATTAATGCATGACAGACTTGTTAGAAAATGTTTTTATTTTTGTTGAAGAAAAATGAATTACCAAAAATAGTATGGTCCAATAGAATGAATTAAAAATGTGATTTATAAAATAATGAAAAAATAGAAAAAGATATAAACATTTTAGTTTTCTTTTAATCTTTTAAATTCTATGAGTTGATTGGTCAATTGAATTAAAAAATTGAGTTGAATGAAACCATCAATGACCCTTTCATTTGAATGGTGCTATTATATATGCAGTTTGAATAAATTCCTTACGTTGTTAAGATGCACTTGATTATTTTTTATAGTTGTAAAAAGTAAAGAAAAGATGCCAAATTGTTGGCTGCAGAGAAGAGATGGAATATTTACCACACTACTTATATTCATAGCCTTTTACAATTTCCAGAAACAAAATGCACCTCAAATATAGTGCCTACCCCTAGTATACTTTTCAGTTATTATTGTCAAACTCTTTTAGGCCAGCTTTATGTTTGTGTTTGATGATCAATGACATTTTCTTTCTAGATTGTTGGATATTATTTCATACTCAGTTGATTATATAATAAGTTACTTTGGTACTAGTTATTTCATGTATGCATTATTCTTCGATGATGATGATTGTATACAATGATTCCAATTATTTCATGATGATAGTTAGATGGATTATTTATATGTGCTTTCTATGGATACTTACCCAATACTTGCATTTGTATGGTGTACCTATATGTTTTACTTTATGTATGATGTTTCTGATATGATTAAGGGAGGGAGTCGTAGTCGCTAGTAGGATCTACACAATGCACCACTTCTTGTTATTGCATGTTTAGTTTAGAATATGTGTGTATGTACATGCGTGAATTATATGTAGATTGTAGGTACTAGGTATCGACTTCCCTGAATTTCCAAGATGAGCGTACCCTATCACAGTATCTCAATGGTAAAAGAGGGGAGATAATTCTTGAGTCCAAATCCTAAACTTAAGCCAATTTCCCTAGAAAGTAGGACAGGTATATGAGTTGTCTACCCTTCAAAATTTGTCAAGTAACATAAATTTGTGATTATAACCCTTGAGTTTGATCTAGTTATCTATACTTTATTATAGGTTTTCATAGTTCATCTTGTGGATCTGTGATGATTTTCTATAATAATTAAATTAAATTAAAAGACTATTTAATGATTTAATTTAATGAAAATTTTATTAAGAAAATTTAATATTTAATTAATTGAAAAATTAATTAAATAAAAAGAATTAAATTTAAAGATATAGTTAAAATTCTAATTTTTGCATAATAATATTTATTTAATTTAATAATAAAATATTTACGTGTTTTATTTTTAAAATAAACTCTAAATATTATTATTAGTTAAATTAATAAATATTTTATATAAAAAAAATGTTTCAAGAATTAATTAGAGAAAGAAATAAATAGATTTAATAAAGATATTTTAATTAAATTGCAAAAGATTGCACATGAAAATTAAAATATAGTAAAATAATAAAGGATAAAGGGTTTTTGCGCAATTGCACAATCGAAGCCCTAAATTGGGGAAAAAACTCTTTATTAGAGATTTAGAGTTTATTTCTCGATTACCAGGATTTAGAGGAGCAATTTCTGAGAAGAAGGGTTTCAGAAGAAAATGGAATACATGTGTGCTCCGTGCATTGTTTAATTAGCATCAAATCCAGGTAGAATCTTGTGGGTTATTTGCATAGTAGTTTTCCATTCTTCGAATTCTTGTCTTCTTCGTGTCTAGATAAATTTATTTTCAAAATTTTTAGTTTGGTTGAAACCCTTGTGTTGAAATTTACTGCTCTTTGTTCTTAAATATGTCTATGAATGAATGAATTAAATTGAAGCCTTGTTCTAAATTTTAATTGTTCTTCATTATGAGATTATCTGTATATGAGAATTGAGATTTTAGAAACTCTCATTTTGTTAATTTAATATAATGGTATTTTACTCGGTAGGGTTTGGAAAAGAAATCAATTTATAAAATGCAAAAAATTTGATTAGTTATTTGGGTTTTCCCTATCAGATCTAATTCATAATTTTATATTAAAAAATAAGAAAATATATGTTAATAAAAATTATCACAGTAAATTATTATTATTATTATTATTATTTTGATCTATAAGAGGCCAAAGCCAAGGCTAATTATTATTATTTGTTGTGATTAATTATTTCAATTATTAGTTAATCTTGAGTAGATTTGAACCCAAGACCTCCCAATTAAGAGGCTCACAATTTACCATTGTACTTTAGGCTCTTGCCTATCATAGTAAATTATTTACTGTGGTAATTTTTATCACATATAATTTTTTATAAAAAATCATCAAATTGAAATCGTAATTGGGGAGGGGGGGGGGATCTACGATTTTGGTTTGTTTAATAATAATAATAAAAAAAAAAAACTGTGAGTGGGAGGTGGGCCATCACCTCCCACCTCCCCTCCTCTTCTTTTTCCCACATCGACAATTTTTGCTGAGCACATGACAGACCTATTGCTGATGCAACAGTACTCTATTGCGACTATAGTTGGCTGCTACAGTGACCTTTTAAAGGCAAGCCAGTGGGCCTCTAAACTCACATGTTTTAATATGATTTTTTAGATAGTTTTTTCTTAATAATTTAAAATTATTAAATTAGTATAATTTATTAAATATTTAAATTTAGATTTAGATTAATGTTAAATTATATATATATATATATATATATATATATATATATATATATATATATATATAAAATCAGTAAATGGGCAAAGCCTTCTATTATATTATATTAATAAAGTTAAAATGGTTACAGGAATTTCTTTGTTCTAACGAGCATTGGTAGGAAAGAATGGAGTAAGAAAACCTCTAGTCTTGCCTGGGACCGAAGTTCTACATTATACATAAGTAAAAGGGGCATACCCCAGTGTAAAATAATCAAACAATTTGACATGATAATTACAAAAAATATGCTTGAAAGAGTTGTTCTTTTTAATCCATTTGAGCTCTGGATGTTGCATAATATGAGTTAAGCTATACATCTTGATATTTATAAGACATCACAAATTAAACATCAAGCAATGTTAATAATTAGAAAAAAAACATGATTTAACATATATCATAATGTGTTAGTGCATTAAAGAATTTGAAGGGAGCATAACCCAACAAATAGCAGTTGAAAATTAGCGCTCAGAATGCTTCCATAAGACTAAAATTAGAAAGTAAGCTATATCATATAGGGTAGAACAGTCAAGGAAAAAATGTTGTATATTCCAAACATAGTTGAAGAAAAAATGGTCTACTAAAAAAAAAACATGTTTAATTATTATAGAAAGGTATCAAATACCATATGTGGAAAATGTCGATCTAAAAAAGAAAGGATGACACGTGTGATAATGATAGTAGAACTGAAAAAATAGACCAAAAAGAGATCTGCGAGCCTAGATCACAAAGGCCATTAATACCAACTCATGAATGTGAGAGAAATAAATAACGAGTAATGATCATAATATATTCTTGAAATCAATTTTTATAGAGAAAAACTATATGAAAGCTAAGCAACGAACAAATGGGAAGACTGCTTATAAAATGTAGCCTTACAACTAACTTATACATGATTTTAAATTTGCAAAGGGAAAGTAGGCAGCTAAAGTAGAAAAACTAAACCTAGATGTAGATTCTATACCCTATACTTAACTGGATCAGATTAATACAACAAAATTGACCCAAACCTATAACTATAGTTATCAATTCTATTTCTTAAAAACCATTATAATCTCTGAAGCTTCATGTAGATTTTTGGCCTTTGAACCTGATGGAACGTCATAGGTAGTCCTACCTCTATTGGATTTATCATGATTTAGGAGATAGAATTCCACATTTTCTAAGCTAGAGAGGTCCACATTTGGATGGATGTATGCATCATAGGCCCGTAGATAATTCAAGAGCTATTCTCTACTAGGATTCTCAATAATTCCTCTCCATCTCAACAAGAAGTTGATGCTTGCTTCCAACCTAGACCACTCTCTAAAAAATTGAATGTTATCTCTGATGACCAGACACAGATGCCTATGGCTACGTGCAAGTTCTAGGCTTCCCAATTCATGTTCCATGTAAGCTTCTAGAAGGGGGATTTGCAACCTTTCATCAATGTTAGCTACCACGATCTCTAGCCCTATCAACCAACAGGGGTCAAAAAGGTTGTAGCTGAGCCTAACAATGTCCCATTTCTCAACCCTTGCCCTAGCAAGGCAGCCTACCCATTGCCCCAGAATGTCACTATTTGTTCTCCATGAATAATCGTAGTTGAAAACCCCCTCACCCAAAGCTCTACTAACTACAATTTGACTGATGTCATCTATTGGCCAAAAGATCCTATTCCATCTTTCTTGTTTAACAGGACCACAGAAAGCCATAGTGTGATTTTTGAAAGCATGATATAGACAAATATTAGTATCCATGGAGAAACAATGTTAGAAACCTAAGAGCTACAATGAAGATTAAAGATTCAAAGCAAAATCCACTAATTATAGATTTTGGAAGGAAAAATCTAAAACCCAAAATGATGACATAGTCACCCAAAAGGGTTTCGAAATGTCACTCAATTTCATAATTAAGCAGATTTTTATGCACGATTGAAAGATATGTATCATAATCTGGTAGGGGGCCCAATTCAATGATAACTAAAATCATTATATTGTAAGAAGTTGGGAGGGATAAAAAATACATTAAAAAGTTATCCTAGATCACTTTGATTAAATATTAATTGATTTTCTCCATAAGTGCCTTTATTTGCTAGGCTATCTGCCTCCAGGTTTCCTTCTCGGTAGATATGCAAGAATCTTACCTCTTCAAATTTTTCTAAAAGTTTAAGGATTGTTTCTAGTTTGGAGTTTATGATCTAGTTTGGCATTCCCCATTTCTTGAGAGAATTTAATATTATCTATGAGTCTCCTTCAATTATAATCTTTTTAATTTTAAGGCTACTACATATTTTTAGACCTTCTTCTATCGCTTCTAATTCTGCTAAGTTATTGGTTGTTACTCCCAGTGGCTTAGTCCATTTTGCTAGCTAGTTTCCTGATTCTTCCCTAACAATACATCCTATGCCTGCCTTGCCTGGATTGCCTCTAGAAACTTCGTTGAAATTTAGTTTCTTCCATCCTATCAGTGGTGGTTCCCATTTACATGCTTACCTAGCTAAATTATTTTTCTTCTTGTAAGAGAGAGGAGGATTTATGATGAGAGGCCATAGTTTTTTAATCTCTACATCCCATTCTATAAATGATCCTTCTTCTTTTGGTCTTTTCCTTAGGTCACTATTCATAACTTCCATGATAGTGACTTCAATTTTTGTGAGGAGAGTTTGCAAATTAAGATCTTGATCTTGAAAAATGCGTCAATTTCTTTCTTTCCAAATCTCCTAGGTTAGGATTGCTTGGGTGATATTCCAAAGTTTCCCATATATATTATTAGGGGGGTCTTTTAGCCACTAATTAGGTGATCTAGCCAATTACCAGCTAAGGGGAATGTCCACTTGAGTTTGTATTTGAGCCACCTCCAACATTCCTAAGTGTATCTACAAAGATATAAGAGATGTTCTATTGTTTCTTCACTTTCTTTACATAGTATGCATCTTGAGGAACCTTCGAGAACCATTTTTTAAATTTTTTCTATTGTTAGTATTCTCTTCTGCATGGCTGCCCAAAGAAATATATTTTCTTTGGGAAGCCCTACTAAATCCTAGCATAGGTTTATTGGGAGGGTGCTAACATTCCATCTCTGAGAATTTGTGATTATTCTATACCCTTCATTGACTTTATAGGTTCCATCCTTAGAGGCTGCCCAAATTAGTTTGTCCTCCCTATTTTTAATTGAAATCAGATTTTTTTTAAGGATGTATTCTAGAATATCTTGATCTACCTGGTTGAGCCCACAGTTAGTGAGGGGTTTCTATTTCCAACTCTTTTCTAACTTAGAGTAGAATTCTTGTATATAGTTTTTCACTTTTGAACCCCATACTGTCTTGAGGTGAGTTATAGCTTCAAGGGTAATTTTTGATTTGTTAATAGGTGGATGTCCATTCCATGAGTCCTCCTAGAATAGAGCTTCATATCCTTTCCCAATATCCCATGTAAGGTATTTGGATATCAGATGTCCACAATTGACGAGGAAGTTCCAACCTGCTAAGCCTTTAGGGGGCCCTCTAATTCTAAATAAGGAGGTGCTATCTGATGAGTTGAGGTATTTGTTAAAAATAATTTTGGCCCATTTTCTATCCTATTCTTGATACAGTCTCCAAACTTGTTTAGCTCCTAATGCTTCGTTCTACAACTCTAGGTTTTTGATTCCTAGGTCCCCAACTTCTTTGGGTTTACAAATTTTGTCCCAGTTGAGTAGAGCTACCTTCTTTTTATCCTCTAATCCATTCCAAAAGAAGCCTCAAATTTTCTTTTGAATTTTTAAGTTTATGTTCTTAAGTAATTGTGTGTAGGAGAGTTGATAGGGGGGAATAGCCAATAAAACAACTTTAATTTTAGTAGTTCTCCCAGCCGTGGTCAACCATCTTCCTTTCCAAGTCTCTGTTTGGTTATCAATTTTCCCTAGGATGTGCTCCCATCCTAGGTTAGTCTTGTTACCTTTGTCTAGGAAAATTCCTAATATTTAAATGGTAAAGTGTTCATTTTGAATCCTAATTTGTTGCATATCAGGTGTTCTCTTTCCTCTGGTGTATTTAAGAAGAAGATTTCTTATTTTTTCACATTAATTCTTTGGCCCAATGCTTTAGTATATGTTTCTAGAATATTTTGCATGTCTTTAGCCTCATTCAGAGTGTTGATTCTTGCTAGGATTGTGTCGTGTTGCCCCACTTTTTAGTCCCGTAGTAATTTGGCAAAGTAAATGTTTCATCATATTTGGTCTTGTCAAGTCAATAAGTCTTTCCTCTTTAGGTGATGATTGTCTCCATCGGGTTTCCATCTTTCCCCCTTCTCGCACATTGTATAGCTGGATGGGTTTTCCTCATGGTCATAGTTCATTTGGGTAGTCTAGATCCTTACTCGATGGAGATTCTCAAAGGATACTACTTTAGATAAATTTACTTGCAGATTATACGAACCAAATATGAAGAAAGATGAAGGGGCAGTAATTTCAGTTTTGCCTTCTCCTTTTGTGGATTTTTGCACTTTGAAGGTAAAATTCCGCAATGAGTTTTAAATATGATTTGCAGATTTCAAAATGGAAAGGTGAGTGAAGTTATAGACGAGTCAGTTGATTATCATCATATTCTAGCACGGGAATCATTCAGAAATTGCCAAAGTGTTCAGAAAAGGCATTGGCAGAAAACTCAGAACTGACTTCCCATCCTGCGGATATTCGTAGCCGAAAGGTGAAACTCCACCAAAAATGTAAATGCAGTCTACTGGATGAATTTAGAAAGAAGAGTTATGTTTTGCTTAAGATCATCTAAAAGTTTGGGATGTTTCAGTGATATGAATGATTTAAAACCTATTGAGATAAGTAAAAGGAAGATTTGCGGAAAACTGAAAAATAGCTTCTCCTTTTACAAGCTTTCGCACCAAGAAGTCAATTTTTCGAACAGGCATAGCTAAAGAAAGTAAAGGAAGTCAGTGGGCCCCACCTCCATTGGTGAAGTACTTTTTCTATTCTCCGAAGGCTTAAAGCGAAATAGTTAAGACAGAAAAAACTAAACGGAGGCTTCGCGAAAAATTAGAAATTGCCTCCTCCTTTGCAGAGTCTCTACCTTCAGAGGCGATTTTCCGCATTGTCCAGAAAATTAATCTTGCAGGCTTGGTTATGTAACAAATTAATCACTAGAAGCCTAAAGGATACAAGGAAAGTAAATACTCACATCTGAAAAGGATTCTAAATGCAGAATCGAGCTGAGCGGATTTCACCCTAGGGAGTACTCCGTTTTGGTTTTTTCAAAACGAGGTTAAAATGGGGAAGTAAGTCAGTAATAAAGGAAGTTACCATTAAGCCAACGGAAAAGTGAAAAGACATGGAGGAACCCGTTATAATCATCAGTCTAACGGATTAATCATTTATTTCGCTTGTGTGGCGCGGATCCTAAAAACTTAACGGGTAAATTGTGGTTTCTATATAAAGAATAGTATAACCGATTTTCAAATTACCATTTTCTTGCTTTGAATCGTTATGCTGTTAAATTGAACATTGCTAATACAGTACACGCAAAGCTATTTCTCACAATCATTTACATTCTCAAGTTTCATAGTCTACATATGTTTGATTAAATGGCTCGTTTCTCTGGATTTGATGGTTTGGGTGGAGTCCGATCAACATGGCAGAACATCACAGATACTTCACTCCGCTTTTATAATATTCTAGATTTTTAGAGTAGCATAAGGACTAAACCAATTCATGCTATTACTGAGAAGCTCCGCAGGAGTGGATTGGTGGAGGAAGCTGGATTTCCTGTGGTAGTTCAAGCTCAGGAGTTGATTGTAGAGTGTATCAATCATTACAATCCAGACACTAAGCAGATTTTGTTGCCCGATCAGAGTGTATTAATTTCAGTTGATAGGCAAGCAGTGGTGAACTGTTTATGAATCCTAGAACATGAGGAGTTCTCCACACTGACAGTTGGAGGAGCCATATCAGAATTCTCTTTGAAAAAGATGGTATGGAGGAAAGAAATCATGAAGTCTTGGTTCTAGAAACTGAGGGGAGTCAAGAGTAAGGTTCATAAAACCCTTTTTGGCACTAATCTTAAGCCAGAGATTATGGATATTATGGTTCTTTTGCATCGACTCAAAGGTGAGGCAGATGCCTTTAATTTTGTAGATCAATATTTTTTCTTGGAGCAAATTATTTGCTCGGATTCACAGTATATTGACTGGGAATTTGAGGTCAGTGAGAAATTATCTAGGGCTCTCAGTGCAACCAAGTTTTATAATTCATTTTATATGTCTTCCTTTCTGATATATATGCTGGCTTCCTTACAGCTATGGCCAGGCCTCCCTAGAATTGAGGATGCGCCAGAAAATGTTAAAAGTTATGAATTTTACCCATGCTTGCAGCTACAAAATAGCTATACATATTTTATCAGAGTTAATGATGCATTCACTATGAGAATTTGCAAGGAACTTCAAGGGTGTCTGGAGCAGAGATTCAGCCCAAAAGCAATGGTGGTAATCAGTCAGTTTGGTTGCTTTTTTATACAATTCTCATCTTTCTCCTATTTGCGTCTTGCAACATTCGATGGTTTTCCCTTGAAGATGCCTAGATACTTGGATGACATGATCATGTTGATGGAGATCGTGAGACAGGCTCTCCAAGTGAACGGGTTAAGTGCCAAACTGCGAAAGAAGGGATATGAATTCCCTATGAAGGTTGGAGCTTACAGTTGCGAATCTAGGTCAGATGCTAAGGACATGGTAAAAGTGTTTGAAGGAAGATTCAAATTATAAGAGTATGAAGTTTTGAGACCCATGTTTGACCCGAATGGGTATACTTGAGATGTGCTTCAGATTGGAGACACGATCAAACATATCACCACCATAGAAGACTACTAGGAAAATTGTAAAGATGAGCTTGAGAGTAGAGATCATGCCTTTTCTAGATTCACGGTGGATCAGGTAAGAACTTATGGTATCAATTTGGATATAGAAGGGCTAGAGGATGATGGCTAGAATATGTATAGCAATACATATTTAACAAGGTTGAGAAATGTCCCAGGCAGTTCAAAGCCCTACACTAATATAGATGAAGATCTCGATGTTATGGTGGCTAGGATCATCAAAAGAATAGGAAAATGGGTAGAGTGGACAGCCAAGAAGGACCGAAGTAAGCGAAAAACTTCTCAGCAATCTCCAACCCCTGCCACTCCCACTTCTTCTCATAGTGCCACACCCAATGTATCAATATCAGCCACTCGAGGACTAGCTATGCCCACAAGAGGAGGAGATCAGCCACCTGAGAAGAAAATTCCTATATCTCTGAAATGTCAAGGTGGCTCTCTGCTAGTTATTGGGACCCAGTCTACTGATGAAGAAAAAGAGACTGATAAGGAAAAAGATAGTGGTGCTCCTCCAATCTTCATTCCTCACATTTCCCCATCTCCATCTCCACAGAATACACCTGTCCCTTCTCCTCATACTACACCACTTCCATCTCCTCATCATAGTCCTATTCTATCTGAGAAGACTCCCATTTTGTAGCCATTTGGTTCTCCAATTCAGGTAGTAGAGGTTAAAGATGAAGACTCTAGTAGTAGTGAATCCACTGAATTGGACAAGGCTGAAGGAGGAACACAAGGGGAGGAAAAAGATCCAAGCTCATCTAGACTTCTTTCAAGAGATTCAAAGAATCCTTTCTCCATGAAAATAATGATGAAGACTCCAACGAAGAAGAAGATGTTTAGCATCGAATCATTAGGAGCAACTTCTAAGGTAATTGGAACAGAGTCCTAGCTTGAAGACTCACTGGAAAGAAAAAGGAAAAGGAAAGATGAACATATTCCTACAAGGGAGATTGTATCTTAGGCAGTTCGCTCTGGTTCTGCCATGGTAAAGGTCAAGAAGCAGAAAACTTTGTCAATTCTGGGGCAAGATCCAGAAATAGGACATCTGACCATGGAGATTGCCAAACCCAGTAAGGCAGGGCGAATTGAAGACCTGAATCCTGGAGATTTTACTCTGCATTCCATTGATCTTGGAGAAGCCAAGCACAATACAAAGGTGGGCCTATGGAGATCGGGTAATGAGATCATAGAAAATCAATTGGAAGATCTCAAGTTGTCAAAAATCAGAATGAAATCTGAGATAGAAGAGCTTAAGAGGTTCATTAGGCAGTTAGTTGTCCCATTGGCAACTATTACCTGTGTACCTGCTACTAAAAATCCCACGACAGAGGAAGTACAAGCCTTCATCTCCCAGTTGCAAAAAGATCAACATTTTGGTCAGATCGAAAAGGAATGGATTGACAAGCTCAATTCGGATGGACTTATGTTGATTGATCAAATTGGAAATATTATCATTCAACTAGAGACTGAGAATGATAACCTCATATCTAATCAACATACTCTGGCCACTGAGAGAGGAAGATGTGAAGAGTGTGTTTCCCTTCTGAAGATGATTATTCAGATGAAGGCAAAAGAAGCAGTTGAAGCGAAGATTCTGAAGAAGGGTAATGAGCCCCTGTTTGAATGGCTTCAAGGTATGCAATTCAAATAGGAGATGATTGGAATAGAAGTAATGAAAAATAACTTCTCTGTATATTTGAGTAACCTGTCAAGCATCACTCCTAATAATCAAAATAGAATAACAGATTTACAGAGTTTGAGCGGATGCATACATGTGGCAACTGAAGAATTAAAAAGTCAAATGAATTCTGTAAAAGAATTAGCTCGAGAGCATTCAAAATGTCTCTTAAGATTCACCAATGTACACATGTCTAGAAATGATGAGCTAATTCCTATTATAGTTGCTGCCAAGGCATATAGAGAAAAAATGGAAAAGGGGAAAAGGTCAAAATAATGTCTCTTTTTTATTTTCTTTTGATTTTGTAAATGAAAAATTAACTTCTTGTCATTTGTCTTCTGAGGAGATGAACCGATTGGTATTCCTATTGTAATGGTCATCTCTCATCTCTATATGTATAGGGCTAAATGATTAATGAAGGGTCGGCAAATTTTTGGTGTGAATCTTGTTGCAGAGACAACTAAGCTTTGTGCCATTTCTTCACTGTTTGCTTTCTTCTTTTGTATGTTATATTTCCATAAATGTTAAGTTGAAGTAATTAAGTGAACAAAGTTTCATTTTGTTAAGAGAACTGGTAAAGCAATCAGAGAGTTGAAACAAGTCATGGGAAATATTTCCGTTAAGTGTTTTGTTTGTATGCATTCCATCCTATTTCTTCTTAATCGTTGTGATATTTTGTTGTGCATCAGAAGTCATAAGACTGTGAGGGTTCAAACATCTATTAGTTGTTTCATCTGCATAGTTAAGCTTGCATTGCATTTCATATTTGCATCTATCATGATTGCTTTGTTGAGAAATTCATAAGAGTGTGAAGATCACAACACAACATTTTTGCATCTAATTTCCGCTTGAGATTTCACTTGCCTGGGTGGAACTCGGTTTTCCTCTACTGTTCTCCGGTTAAGAACATACCCCGCAATAGGAATTAGAGATAAAAAAAATTCATTGCATATCATTTCATAAGGGAGTTGTACCTTCCAATATAGAGGAAATCTATCAATCTCATAATAGATTATCCAACTGTTGGCATCTAATTGTTCTTTCAGAATTGGGCATTTGGAGAGTTTATTTAAAAGGACAATCTGTTTACCAACAGATTTTTGGCAACTCTGCTAGGGAAACAAACAGTCGCTTGATCAGAAAAACCTATGTCATGAGGAAAAATGGTACTACCTCATGAAAACATGGTTTCAGTGCTCCAACCTAACCTTGGTTTTCAAGACGACCAAGAGGATATTATTTCATCCCTAAATACTTTTGTTTGGAGACACAGAAGAAATATTGTACACTATCAGAATGCTAGCCAGGTATTAGAGGAAGAAGAAAGAAGAGCTAAAGACTTGGAATGACCTGTTCAAATGAGAGAGATCTGGAGAGCAGAAAGATAACTCAGACAATAGGCTCAGAGATAAACTAAACCCAGCATCCTGGAAAGGTTCTTAAGAAGTACCAAGGAACAAGGTGGGCGAGACCCCATTTTTGATAAGCTTACAGAACTTGGCTTTCCCATCTTGGAAGTTCCAAAGTGGAAAGGTGAACAGAAGAGTCAAAGTAGACCACCTTCCCATGTTCGGAATCAGAACACTGGTGCTTCTCAGTCTACTTGTCAGGTATTGGCCTTACATGGAATCACCACTCCCTCTGTTGTTAATTTTCCTCCGTTTGTTGCTAGAACAATCATGGCTGCTCCATGGGCCGCAACGACAGGACCATTAGCATTAAATGCTTATCACCCACTTCCATCGGGTTCAAGGAAGAATTTTCCAAAATTCTTGGGTGACGGGAAAGTTACTACAGATGAACACATTAAAGCCTTCTTTGCAGCTACCCATATATTAGGGGTGGGACATGAAGATGTTGCTATGAGATTATTTGTAGAGACCCTTATGGAGGATGTAGCAGACTGGTTCTACCATTTACGTGATAATTCCATCACTGACTGGGACTCGTCAAGAACCGAATTTGAGGCAAGGTTCAAAACTGCAGAAGATGAACATGCCTTACTGACACAATTGACTTCGATTAAGAAGCAACCAACTATAAGCATGAGGGATTTTGTGGCTAAGTTTAATAAGATTAATAGTAGAATTCCCGCTGCTGATAGACCCATGGCTAGTAACCTGAAGACTTTCTTCATTAGTGCTATGCCTCCGGATATCAATTATGATCTAAGGAGAGCTCATCCCACAGATTTAGCAGATGCGCAAAGGAAGGCCATAGAATTTGAGGATGATCTTATTTTCGCGGGAAAATGGAAGCGAGAAATTCAAACAAAAGGAAGCTCTAGCAATACTACTTCATCTGAAGAAATGATACAAAAATTATCAAATGAATTGACAGCCATGAAGAGACAATTGCCTAGGTTTAACCAGTCTTATCAGATGAATTATCAGAATCCGCCAGGAAGGAACAACGATGGAAAATTCCCATAGCTTCAAGGTGCACAACCTAGGTTACAAATTGAGGCCATGGCCAAAAAGGGAAATATGTGTGTTTTTCATCTGACTATAGATCATGATAGTACTAGTTGTCCAAAAACTGTGTGCATGATGTAGTTGTTATCCACTGAGGAATTGAATAGTGCAAGTCCTAGTTCAGAGCCTGATCTGTACTCAAATGGCGACTCTGGAAATTTATTTTTAGAATATGAATTGAATTCTGAATCTAAGGTTGAATGTTATGCAACCATTGATGGTACTTCATACACAATGCTAACTTGTGAGCAGAGGATGAAGAATCAGTCCTCTACTCACCCTCACAAAGATAATTCCAATCCTTCTTTGAGCAAGGCACATACTGACCAAGGGGCATCCTCCACTTTAACAAGTAAAGACAAGACATCTTTTGATTTTATTCAATTATGTGAAGAATCAAAGGTTCAAATTTCTACTATCAATTATTTGAAATCTCACCCTGCTGAGTTAAAAAAGCTAGTAGATAGATGTAAAAATGATGTCCCAAATCTTAATCATAATGTGATGGTCGAGAAAGAAGAGGAGACCTTAACATCTGACTTATTCAATCAGGAAGATTCTACCATCTTGGCAACATTCCTGGGACAAAAACCTGAACCTTTTTATATCTCACTGTATATCAATGGATGCAAGCTAAGTAACTGCATAATAGATTCAGGTGCCTCAGATAACGTTATGCCTCAGTCTGTAGCCAAAGCCTTAGGACTCAATCTCACTAAGGTACATGGTAGGTGTTACTCCATGGATGCCAAATAGGTTCCCTTAGTTGGGCAAATCAAAGATGCTCAAGTAGCCTTAGCTGCACATCCCAAGAAGAAGCTCTTGTTGACTATCCTGGTAGTTGACATCCCGGCTAGTTATGGACTATTATTGAGTAGAAGTTTTTGTCGAGACTTAGGGGGTGAAATAAAGCTAGACTGGTCTCAAGCTGTGATACCCATTGGAAACAAGAAAATCAAATTGGAACTTGAAGAAAAGGCTAAATTCATAGTTTTAAAGTCAGACGATCCTAAAGCACAGATTTTGTATCAAGAGCTTGAATTTGGTAATTACATGCTCTTTACTAAAAGAGACCTAGATGAACAAACAAATGAAGAGCAGATTGCTAAGGTTTCTAATGAAAGTAAAGATGTGTTAGGCATTTGGACACTGGAATTCGATGGAAGCTATGCTTCTGTAGGATCCAGAGCGGGTGTGGTATTGATACCCCCAGAAGGAGAAATTGAACCTTTAGCTTTCAAATTAGAATTTGGGAATACAAATAACACTGCGGAATATGAGGCCTTACTTCTGGGAATCATGTCAGCAAAGGACAGAGGAGTAAAGATTTTAAAAGCTCGAGGTGATGTAGAGCTTATTGTGAAATAGGTAAAAAGACAATACTCTGTTAAAAATCACAAATTGAAAAATTATAGAAACAGAGTATGGGATGAAATTGAAGGTCTGGAGGCTTTTTCTATTGAAGCAGTACTAAGAGAAATGAATGCTAAAGCTGATTCATTAGCGGTCTCAGCTTCTCTATTACTTCCTCATCCAGATTTCAAAGACAAAAAGTATCAGATTGAAATTGTGTATCAGTTTGCTATCCCAAATAACACAGAATCATGGCAAGTCTTCAGTGATGATAAAAGTTTGTAGTTATTCCTTGAGAATGACGAGCTCAGCTTTGAGCATGAAAATATGAAATAGCATCAAAATGGTGAAGTTCAGTTGAAAGGTAATATCATTCCCCCATATTTTGTGTCTTTGGAAAAACTGTTCAATAGACATGATGCTTATATAAAACAAAAGAGAATAGAAGAAGGACCTACTACAGGTGAATATGAAGGAGTGAACATTGGAGAGGTTGATGATCCTAAAATGATTAATCTTAGAAAATGTTGTACTCCTGAAGAAAGAGAAGTTGCAAAGCAACTATTTGAAGAATACAAAGATGTCTTTGCATGGAGTTATGAAGACTTGAAGAGTTACAGAGATGGGAAAGTAAAACATCAAATCCCACTTAAGCCAAATGCAGTCCCATTTAGACAGAAACAAAGGAATTATAACCCCAAGGTTGCAGATGCCATTTTTTGGGAGGTAGATAAAATGTTGAAAGCAAGAATAATATATCCCATCCATCACTCCACTTGGATAGCTAATATAGTGCCAGTCAGGAAGAAGAATGGAGAGATAAGGATATGTGTTGATTTTCGCAATTTGAACCAAGCGTCTCTAAAAGATAATTTTGCTCTTCCTAATATGGACTATTTACTGCAAACGGTAGTGGGCTCAGAAATGATGTCTATGCTTGATGGTTTTTCAGGTTATAACCAGGTTGAAGTGGAAGAGAAAGATCAACATAAAATAGCGTTTACTACTCCTTGGGGTACATTCGCATATCACAGGATGCCTTTTGGGTTGATCAATGTTGGAGCAACTTTCCAAAGATGTATGAGTAAATCCTTTGCAGATATGAAAGATCAGATCATAGTTATATATTTAGATGATCTCACTGTGTTTTCAAAGAAAAGGAAAAATCATATGGAAGATCTAAGGAAGGTGTTACAGAGATGCAGAGAACATAGGATATCCCTTAATCGTAAGAAGTCAGTTTTCTATGTGACAGAAGGAAAACTCCTTGGTCATATAGTTTCTCAAGAAGGTATTAAAATTGACCCTGAAAGAGTGAAAGCTATTCAGAGATTAAGCATGCCCTCAAGTAAAACAAGGGTTAAATCATTCTTTGGTCAGGTGAATTTTCTCAGAAGATTCGTACCTGATTTCACGGAAACCACTAAACACATAGTGGATATGATGAAAGGAAATTCAAACTTCAAATGGAATGAGGCGGGAAAATAGGCATTCCAAGATATAAAAACTACTATTGCCAGTACCCCTGTATTGTGTCATCCAAGTTATAAAAGAGACTTTATTATTTATTGTTATGCTTCTAAACATACATTGTCAGCTATCCTCGTACAGGAAAATGAGGAAGGAATATGAGCTCCCATTGCTTTCATGAGCATTCCCCTAAAGAATCATGAACTCAAATATTCCTAGATCGAAAAACATGCTTTTTCAGTGGTTAGCGCCCTTAAAATTTTTTGGTTCTATATCCTGCATTCACGTTCAATAGTTTTTGTCCTAGACATAGCAGTTAAGAGTGTATTGACTCAACAAGATATAGGTTGCAATGTCAAGGGATCATGGATAGCAAAGATACAAGAATATGACATAGAGATTAAGCCTACTAAGCTGGTAAGAGGGAATTCTTTATGTAAAGCAATTGCAGAAAATAAAATTGTTGGTGAGTCAGAGGAACCAAGTGGAAAACAACTAGTGTTAGTTGTAGGTCTCTATGAACCATGGTTTGAAAACATCTCCTATTTCTTAACATATGGTGAATGTCCCGAAGGGCTCAATGCAAAACAAAGGAGAGACCTTAAACTGAACGCAGCCAAATATGTAATCTGGGATGGTAGACTCTTCAAAAGAGCTATTGATGGCACCTTTCTTAGATGCATGGATAAACAAAAACAACAAAAGCTGTTGAAGACCTTTCATGATGAGGCGTGTGGTGGACATTTTTCTTCTTTAGTCATAGCTTTTAACATATTAAGACAATGTTACTATTGGCCAGGAATGTTTAAAGATGTATATGCTTGGGTTTCAAAGTGTGAAAAATGTAAAATGTTCTCTGGGCGTCCTCAGCTAGCAGCCCTACTGTTGAGGCCTGTTGTAATTGAAGGACCTTTTCAGCAATGGGGCCTTGATTTTGTTGGTCCTATCAATCCAGTATTCAGTGCTGGTCACCAATACATAATAACTGCGACTGACTACTTCACTAAGTGGGTGGAGGCCAAAGCTACAAAGAACACCACTTCTGAAGTTGTATGTGAATTCATAAAGGAGAATATTTTAGTTAGGTTTGGGGTTCCTATCAAATTAGTAACGGATAATGCTTCCTATTTTTCTTCAATTGAAATTACGGATTTCTATTTCAAGTATGGAATAAGTGTCATTCATCAGATTATTTTCCTCAAGGGAATGGCCAGGCTGAGTCTAGCAACAAAAATTTAGTAAATATCTTTAAGAAGCTAGTTTCAGATAATCAAAAGAACTGGCACAAGAAAATTTTTGAAGCACTTTGGGCGGATAGGGTGACACCCAAGAGAGCAATTGGTGTATCTCCTTTCGAATTGGTGTATGGAAATGAAGAAAATTTGCCTCTACCTCTAGAGCTGGCCACAAACAAACTCAGAACAGTGATTGAAGATGATATTTATAAAGATGGTCTGGAAAAGAGAATGTTGTATTTAAGTAAACTTGAAGAGGAAAGAGAAGAAATTGTTGACCATATTACGCAACACCAGAGGCAAGTGAAAGAACTATTTGATAAAAGAACAAGACCACAAAAATTTATGGTGGGAGACAGTGTATTGCTTTGGGATAAGAGAAATGCTCCTAAAGGAATGCATAAAAAGTTCGACACTCTATGGAAAGGTCCCTTCACAATTCATCAAGCATTTGAGAACAATTCTTTCAAATTAGCCTATGAAGATGGTGAAGTACTACCCCTGACCTACAATGGTCAGGATTTGAAGCTCTATCAAATTTTGAATTGAAAACAGGTAACCCCTGTATTGTAATATAGTCGGTTTAGTGTTTTATGTGTGCTTTAGTTAGTCTTTCCCTTTTCTACTTTTCCTTTCCTTTGTTCTTTGTTTTCCTTTAAGTTTTGTTGCCGCCTTTTATTTCCTTTTTGCGAAACCAGAGATTTTGAGTCCCTCGCTTGGGTATTCTCTACCCAAGTCCCCAGTCAGAGCCAGCTGTTACCCCACTTTTTAGTCCCATAGTAATTTGGCAAATTAGATGTTTCATCATATTTGGTCTTGTCAAGTCAATAAGTCTTTCCTCTTTAGGTGATGATTGTCTCCATCGGGTTTCCATCTTTCCCCCTTCTCACACATTGTATAGCCGGGTGGGTTTTCCTCATGGTCATAGTTCATTTGGGTAGTCTAGATCCTTACTCGATGGAGATTCTCAAAGGATACTACTTTAGTTAAATTTACTTGTAGATTATACGAACCGAATATGAAGAAAGATGAAGGGGCAAAAATTTTAGTTTTGCCTTCTCCTTTTGTGGATTTTTGCACTTTGAAGGTAAAATTCCGCAATGAGTTTTAAATACAATTTGCAAATTTCAAAATGGAAAGGTGAGTGAAGTTATAGATGAGTCAGTTGATTATCATCATATTCTAGCATGAGAATCATTCAGAAATTGCCAAAGTGTTCAGAAAAGGCATTGGCAAAAAACTCAAAACTGACTTCTCATCCTGCGGACTTTCATAGCCGGAAGGTGAAACTCCGCCAAAAATGTAAATGTAGTCTACTGGATGAATTCAGAAAGAAGAGTTATGTTTTGCTTAAGATCATCTAAAAGTTCGAGATGTTTCAGTGATGTGAATGATTTAAAACCTATTGAGATGAGTAAAAGGAAGATTTGAGAAAAACTAAAAAATAGCTTCTCCTTTTACAAGCTTTCGCACCAAGAAGTCAATTTTTCGAACAGGCATAGCTAAAGAAAGTAAAGGAAGTTAGTGGGCCCCACTTTCATTGGTGAAGTACTTTTTCTATTCTCCGAAGGCTTAAAGCGAAATAGTTAAGAAAGAAAAGATTAAACGGAGGCTTCGCGAAAAATTAGAAATCGCCTTCTCCTTTGCGAAGTTTCTACCTTCAGAGGCAATTTTCTGCATTGTCAAGAAAATTAATCTTGCAGGCTTGGTTATTTAAAAAATTAATCAAAAGAAGCCTAAAGGATACAAGGGAAGTGAATAATCACATCTGAAAAGGATTCTAAATGCAGAATCGAGCTGAGCGGATTTCACCCTAGGGAGTACTCCGTTTTGGTTTTTTCGAAATGAGGTTAAAACGGGGAAGTAAGTTAGTAATAAAGGAAGTTACCACTAAGCCAACGAAAAAGTGAAAAGACATGGAGGAACCCGTTATAATCATCAGTCTAATGGATTGATCATTTATTTCGCTTGTGTGGCACGGATCTTGAAAACTTAACGGATAAATTGTGGTTTCTATATAAAGAACAGTATAACCGATTTTCAAATTACCATTTTCTTGCTTTGAATCGTTATGCTGTTAAATTGAACATTGCTAATATAGTACTCACAAAGCTATTTCTCGCAATCATTTACATTCTCAAGTTTCATAGTCTAAATCTGTTTGATTAAATGGCTCATTTCTCTGGATTTGATGGTTTGGGTGGAGTCCGATCAACATGGCAGAACATCATAAATACTTCAATCCACTTTTATGATATTCTAGATTTTCAGAGAAGGATAAGGACAGAACCAATTCATCCTATTACTGAGAAGCTCTTGTGGGAGTGGATTGGTGCAGGCAGCTAGATTTCCTATGGCAGTTCAAGCTCAAGAGTTGATTGTAGAGTGTATCAATCATTACAATCTAGACACTAAGCAAATTCTGTTGCCTAATCAGAATGTATTAATTTCAGTTGATAGGCAAGTAGTGGTGAACTATTTGTGAATCCTAGAACTTGAGGAGTTCTCCACACTAACAGTTGGAGGAGTCATATCAGAATTCTCTTTGAAAAAGATGGTATGGAGGAAAGAAATCATGAAGTCTTGGTTCCAGAAACCGAGGGGAGTCAAGAGTAAGGTTCCTAAAACCCTTTTTGGCACTGATCTTAAGCCAGAGATTGTCGATATTATGGTTCTTTTGCATCGACTCAAAGGTGAGGCAGATGCTTTTAATTTTGTAGAGCAATATTTTTTCTTGGTACAAATTATTTGCTCGGATTCGCAGTATATTGACTGGGCATTTGAGGTCAATGAGCAATTATCTAGGGCTCTCAGTGCAGCCAAGTTTTATAATTCATTTTATATGTCTTCCTTCCTGATATATATGCTAGCTTCCTTACAGCTATGGCCAGGCCTCCCTAGAATTGAGGATGTGCTAGAAAATGTTAAAAGTTATGAATTTTACCCATGCTTGCAGCTAAAAAACAGCTATACAAATTTTATCAGAGTTAATGATGCATTCACTATGAGAATTTGGAGGGAAATTCAAGGCTGTCCGAAGCGGAGATTCAACCCAGAAGCAATGGCAGTAATCAGTCAGTTTGGTTGCTTTTTTATACAATTCTCATCTTTCTCCTATTTGTGTCTTGCAACATTTGATGGTTTTCCCTTGAAGATGCCCAGATACTCATATGACATGATCGTGTTGATGGAGATTGTGAGACAGGCTCTCTAGGTGAACACGTTAAGTGCCAGACTGCGAAAGAAGGGATATGAATTCCCTATGAAGGTTGGAGCTTATAGTTGTGAATCCAGGTCAGATGCTAAGAACATGGTGAAACCGTTTGAAGGAAGATTCAAATTACAAGAGTATGAAGTTTTGAGACCCATGTTTGACCCGAATGGGTATGCTCGAGTTGTGCTTCAGATTGGAGGCACGATCAAACATATCACCACCATAGAAGACTACTTGTAAAATTGTAAAGATGAGCTTGAGAGTAGAGATCGTGCCTTTGCTAGGTTCACGGTGGATCAAGTAAGAACTTATGGTATCAATTTGGATGTAGAAGGGCTAGAGGATGATGGCCAGAATATGTATAGCAATACATATTTAACAAGGTTGAGAAATGTCCCAGTCAGTTCAAAGCCCTACACTAATATATATGAAGATCTCGATGTTATGGTGGCTAGGATCATCAAAAGAATAGGAAAATGGGTAGAGCCGACAGCCAAGAAGGGCCGAAGTAAGGGAAAAACTTCTCAGCAATCTCCAGCCACTGGCACTCCCACTTCTTCTCATAGTGCCACACCCAATGTATCAATATCAACCACTCAAGGACCAGCTATGCCCGCAGGAGGAGGAGATACACCACCTGAGAAGAACATTCCCATATCTTCAACATGTCAAGGTGGCTCTCTGCCAGTTATTGGGACCCAGTCTACTGCTAAAGAAAGAGAGACTAATAAGGAAAAAGATAGTGGTGCTCCTCCAATCTTCATTCCTCACGTTTCCCCATCTCCATCTCCACAGAATACACCTATCCCTTCTCCTCATACTACACCACTTCCATCTCCTCATCATAGTCCTATTCTATCTGAGAAGACTCCCATTTTGCAGCTATCTGGTTCTCCAATTCAGGTAGTAGAGGTTGGAGATGAAGACTCTAGTAGCAGTGAATCCATTGAATTTGACAAGGCTGAAGGAGGAACACAAGGGGAGAAAAAAGCTCCAAGCTCATCTAGACTTCTTTCAAGAAATTCAAAGAATCCTTTCTTCGCATAAAAAATGGTGAAGACTCCAGTAAAGAAGAAGATGTTTAGCATCGAATCATTAGGAGCAGCTTCTAAGGTAATTGGAACAGATTTTTGGCTTGTAGACTCATTGGAAAGAAAAAGGGAAAGGAAAGATGAACATGTTCCTACAAGGGACATTGTATCTCAAGCAGTTCGCTCTGGTTCTGCCATGTTGAAGGTCAAGAAGCAGAAAACTTTGTCAATTCTGGGGCAAGATCCAGAAATAGGACATCTGACCATGGAGATTGCCAAACCCAGTAAGGCAGGGCGAATTGAAGACCTAACTCGTAGAGATTTTACTCTGCATTCCATTGATCTTGGAGAAGCCAGGCATGATACAAAGGTGGGCCTATGGAGATCGGGTAATGAGATCATAGAAAATCAATTGGACGATCTCAAGTTGTCAAAAATTAGAATTAAATCTGAGATAGAAGAGCTTAAGAGGTTCATCAGGCAGTTAGTTGTCCCATTGGAAACTATTACTGGTGTACCTACTGCTGAAAATCCCATAGTAGAGGAAGTACAAGCCTTCATCTCCCAGCTGCAAAAAGATTGACATTTCGGTCAAATCGAAAAGGAATGGATTGACAAGCTCAATTCGGATGGAGTTATGTTGATTGATCAAATTGGAAATGTTATCATTCAACTAGAGACTGAGAATGATAACCTCATATCTAATCAACATACTTTGGCCACTGAGAGAGGAAGATGTGAAGAGTGTGTTTCCCTTCTGAAGATGATTATTTAGATGAAGGCGAAAGAAGCACTTGAAGCGAAGATTCTGAAGAAGGGTAATGAGCCCCTGTTTGAATGGCTTCAAGGTATGAACTTCAAACAAGAGATGATTCAAGAAGCAGAAAAGGGGCTGAAGGAAGTGGAAGATAAAGTAAAGAAGACTCAGGACAGAGCTTTCGAGTTGCTGAAAGGACTGCATTCTGAACCACAGACTAGTGGTCAAGGAAAGGCTTTGATTGGAATAGAAGTAATGAAAAATAACTTCTCTGTATATTTGAGTAACCTGTCAAGCATCACTCCTAATAATCAAAATAGAATAACAGATTTACAGACTTTGAGCGGATGCATACATGTGGCAGCTGAAGAATTAAAAAGTCAGATGAATTCTATAAAAGAATTAGCTCAAGAGCATTCAAAATGGCTCTTAAGATTCACCAATGTATACGTGTCTAGCAATGATGAGCTAATTCCTATTATAGTTGCTGCCAAGGCATATAGAGCGAAAATGGAAAAGGGGAAGAGTTCAAAATAATGTCTCTTTTTTATTTTCTTTTGATTTTGTAAATGAAAAATTAACTTCTTGTCATTTGTCTTCTAAGGAGATGAACCGATTGGTATTCCTATTGTAATAGTCATCTCTCATCTCTATATGTATAGGGCTAAATGATTAATGAAGGTTCGGAAAATTTTTGGTGTGAATCTTGTTGCAGAGACAACTGAGCTTTGTGCCATTTCTTTACTATTCGATTTCTTCTTTTGTATGTTATATTTCCATAAATGTTAAGTTGAAGTAATTAAGTGAACAAAGTTTCATTTTGTTATTTCATTTTAATAGAATTGGTAAATCAATCAGAGAGTTGAAACTAGTCATGGGAAATATTTTCATTAAGTGTTTTGTTTGTATGCATTCCATCCTATTTCTTCTTAATGGTTGTGATATTCTTTTGTGCATCAGAAGTCATAAGACTATGAGGGTTCAAACATTTGTTAGTTGTTTCATCTGCATAGTTAAGCTTGCATTGCATTTCATATTTGCATCTATCATGATTGCTTTGTTGAGAAATTCATAAGGGTGTGAAGATCACAGCACAACATTTTTGCATCTAATTTCTGCCTAAGATTTCACTTGCCTGGGTGGAACTCGGTTTTCCTCTACTATTCTTCGGTTAAGAACATACCCCGCAATAGGAATTAGAGATAAAACAAATTCATTGCATATAATTTCATAAGGGAGCTGTACCTTCCAATACAGAGGAAATCTATCAATCTCATAATAGATTATCCAACTGTTGGCATCTAATTGTTCTTTCAGAATTGGGCATTTGGAGAGTTTATTTAAAAGGACAATCTATTTACCAACATTTCATTAGCAAACTATTGATGAGTCATGTTTTCTACAACATTTGTTACTTTGACTCCTTTAATTTTGTTGTGTAATTACATAGGTTTGATTGCTCTTCCAAATGATTCTACCATAATGATAAACATAAATAGGGATATATGGTCTCCTTGTTGGATCCCCCTTGAAATATTGAAAAAGCCTTTCAGAGTACCATTGATGAGAAGGGAAATTTTTGGGGTAGATATACATTGATATATGATATTTATCCACTATTTTGAGAAGCCAAAAGCTTCCAAAGTTTTACAAAGGAATATCCAGTCTACTTTGTCATACACTTTTTGAATATCTAGTTTTAATAGCATACATGCTTCATTATTTTTGATTGCAGAGTGGATAGTTTCTTGGATGGTAGAGATACCATTAAGGATGGATTTACTTAGAAGAAAACCTATTTGTTCCTCTAATATGAGTTTAGTAAGAAAACTTTTGAGACGATTGGCTAAAACTTTTGAGAATACTTTATAAATAGTATTACAAAGTGTGATGGGTCTAAAGTCACTTGGTTCTACACATAAGTTCATTTTAGGGATAAGGGTTAAAAAGGTATGACTAGTTTCTTATAAAAGAGATCCTCCATTCTTAGAAGCTTCCAGAGCTTTCCATAGGTCTTCTCCTAGTATCCTAGGATTGTTGGAAGAAGAATGCTTGGAACCCATTTGGACCTAGGGATTTGTCTAAATTAATGTTGAAAAGGGTGACTTTAACTTCTTGAAGAGTAAAGGGTTTATTAAGTATTCTATTAACTTCATCTATGATCAACTTGGGAATGGATTTTAACATTTCCTCTTGGTCTACTTTATTCGAAGAGTCATTGTTATTGAGGGTATCTTTGAAGTAGTTGCCAAATGTTCTTGCTATTTTTTCTAGGTTTTCAGTTTGCTCACCTTGTGGATTCTTTATTTTTGTTATGTTATTACGAGTTCTATTATGTAACGTGCTATTATGGAAGAATTTCATGTTGCTATCTCCTTCTGACAGCTAGTTTTCTCAAGATTTTTGCTTCCAAAATACTTCTCCTTTTGCTAAAATCTCTTCTTGTTTTAAGAGGTACTATTTTTCTAGTTGATAAGTTTCATTATTCATTCCATTACTGATGATTTGTTTGTTTAATTTATCTAATTTTTCTTCAATATCTAGTTTTTCTTTGAAGATGTTTTTAAAATTTTTTTTATTCCATTTTAGAATCTTTTCTTTTATGCTTTTTAACTTTGAAACAAAGCAAGACATTTTTGAACCCTGAAACTGTTCTTCCTGCCACCATCCTTTTATTTTATCCATGAAAGATTTGTCCATAAACCACATCTTTTTGCATTTAAAAGGGTTCTTGCTTGGTTTAATCTACTCTTTAATTTCCAATTTTACTAGAAAATGATCTAAACCTACCATTGGTAGTATTTTTGCATTGACTTCTTTATCCAATATGTTAAGCTCTCCTTTTAGGAAGAATCTATCTAGTCATTTTGCGATATAACAAAAACCTTTTCTTCTATTATTCCAAGTGTATAAGCCATTTTTGGTAGAGATGTCTATAAGGGAATCCTTTTGGATCCACTTTCTAAAGTCTTCCATAGCTCTGGAAACTGAGCTTATTCCACCATATTTTTCCTCTTTTCTTGAAATAACATTAAAATCTCCTCCTATGATAAAACCTCATTTGGTTTTGTGTTAATAAATGCACTGATTTCATTCCAAACTGCTAATTTCTCTAATGATTGAGTGGGCCCATAGACATTTATTACAATCAATTGTATGTTTGATTTTGTACTAACAACTCTGCTTCCCATCTAGTTGGTGTGGGTAGATATATCTTCTATATTGACTTGTCAAGAATTCCATATTATACCAAGTCCACCTAAGGCTCCCTATGACTGTTTAAACTCTGATTTCCAATTTTCCAGTTTCTAACTTAATTTTATTCCTTCTTCCCTATTTAATTTTGTTTCTTGTATTAATGTAATGTCTAAATCAAACAGTGTGAGATTATGCTTTAATAAACATTTCTTGCTAGGGGCGTTGAGTCCCCTAGCATTCCAAGTGGTGATTTTCATTGATCATGGGGAAGGCTCTTCCCCCTCCCACCTCGTAGAATGTTAGAGATCTTAGTTTGTTCCTTTACCTATCCTAAAGCTTCCCTTAATTATTTTAGGGATTTCCTCCCTCATTTCTACTTGATTTTCCCACAATTTGGTGTTTCATACCTTCCTAATTTACTAAAAGACCCATCTCTTCCAAATTTTGTTCTTTTAACACTTTTTCCACTATCTCTGAATCTTCTCTTGCTTGATAATCTTCTGTAAGAATTTCTTTGATTATTATTTTATTTATTTGATAATCTTTTGATTATGAATTTTGGTCTTTTTCTTTCAATCTTGATTCTTCACTTTCTTTCCCTCTATTAGGGCTATCCCTTAAATTATTCCACATAGCTTGCTCTTGATAATGTGAATTGGTTAGTCCTGGGGTTAAGATCCTTGTTTCTGATTCTAGTTTTGTAGCTTCTCTGACTAGGGCAAACATGTCTATGCCATTGCTAGGGGTTTGCCAGAATTTGTAACTCTTGTTTTTTGCCTTCTTTTTGATAGTAATGTTGCTCCATTGCGCTGAATCTGCTAGTGCGATGTTAAGTTCTTTTTATGAAATCTTTGTTTGATGGGCTTCTTCCTAAATTCTATATTTTTCTGATTCTTCTCTTTTATTATTTCCTTGTTCCTTCCATTTAAGTCCCTATGTTTCAACTAGGGCTTCTGATGATCCTTCTTCTCAAACTTTGATCTGGCGGCTTCTATTTGTTGATGTTTCCTTTATTTCTAATGTTAGTATCCTTTTGCCTTTGTGCTCTTTGTGAGAAGCTTCCGCTGGTATGTTTGATCAATCAGATTGTTTTGTAGTAGAAGGATCTCATGAAATAGCATGTTAATTGTTTAAATATTGAGTTCCATTTCTTTTACTGTCTCTCTTTCCATTTGACAGTCCTTGTACTTTTTAAATTTATCCAGCGAGTGTTGGTAATCTATGTTTGTTATCCAATCATTTTCCTCCATCCCTTCTTTTCCCAAGCTCTCTGATTGGTCTTCCTCTTTTTCTTTGATTTTCTTTCCTTTTGGTTTTTGATCTTTCTTTATACTCTTTGACTATCTTTGTTGTCCTTTACTATTGCAGTTCCTATCGTAGTTCTTCCTTTTCCCAAACCTACACTTTTCCTTATCTTTGGATTGTCTTTAAAGTTGTTCTTGATATGCATTTTGGTGAAGTTTGGATCCATAATTTTATCTATTTCTCCTGAGTATTCTCTGAAAGATAAGTTATAGATGGATCTATTGGTTATAATTTTCTTACTTACTATATTACTTAGATCTATTTTTACCAATACTTTGATTTTGTTGGTTTTAATTCTGCTAGCTTTGATTCCTATGAGAGATCCTAGAGATTCACCTATTCTTTTAATTACATTAATCTCCATTAATTCTAATGGTATGTCTATACATTCCATCCATTTGATTGTTTGTATATTTTTGGTGTGGTTTTTGTTGAAATTTGGTTGCCATGCTATAAAATTAATGTGATGCCCCTTATAGAAATAATTTGCAGAGCTTAAAATTTCAAATTTAACCTTTGTATTCAGACATTGAATGAACCAATGTTTATCTACAAAAGGGGTTATATTACTTACCTTGTCACCCCATTTCTTGGATATGTTACGTACCAGCTTGCTTCTATATTTTGATGGCCCATTCTAGTATGCATAGATGCCCTTATTAGCGCATTCCATCCATCTTTGCTTCACTATGTGAATTGCTGATGATTATAGTGTCTCTACTACTATTTTTTGTTGAAAGCCCTAGATTAGGATTTCTTCCCTTTCTATGATTAACAACTTCTTGATGTTTCTTTTGATGTGGGGGATGTAAGCTTCCTTTGCTAGGGGGATTCCTTCCTTCTTCAAGATATTTTTGATGGTGCTTGTTTGTGGGTTATGAGCTTCATATCAATTTCGAAAACTTGTCGGAGTAGGGCCTAAAAGTGTATTGTTGGCCTTTGGAAGTACTTTAGGCCAATTTGGATGCTTACTTTGGATTTGCTTCCTTGGGCTAGGGATTTGGTCTACTAGTGTTGCATACTTTGTTTTGATGAAAAACTCTCTTTAGGTTCACAATCTTGATGCTACGCCATCTTTGCTCTGTGGTGGCCATCGCTGGTTTTTTTTTTTTCTTATTTTAGATGATTTGTCATCCTTCATCAACTTTGTTGTGTTTCCTCTCTAGGATAACAACATTTCATTTTGCATGATGCTGAACTAGGTTTTTGAAGCTATTCGTTTTAGATTTGTGAATTTGTTGGTCATTCTAACAGGAGAGGGCTTCAAATTGATTACTGGTAAGCAACAGGCCAATTTCTTTCTTCTAATGCTGATATGCATGTTGGAATGGTGTGAAGGGTTTGCCTAAATTTTCTTTTCTGCGAATTCACCTTTTTCGCCATTTTTAATAGTATTTTTCCTTTTATTATTAAAAGATGTTAAATAATATTGTTATTATTATTAATAATTAATTAAATTAATATTAAATGTTATTTAATGAATTTAAATTAATTTTTATTATATTTTTTATTTTGTCTTTTTATTGGTAAATGGCCAAAGCCTAGATTAATTATTATTATTTATTGTAATTAATTATATTTATGTGTTAAGCGAATTTGAACCCAAGACCTCCCACATGAGAGGCTCACAAGTTACCATTGTGTTGTAGGCTCTTGCCATTAATTTTTATTATATTATTAATTAGTGATTATTTTTATTAATAATTGTATTATTTTATTAAGAAATTGATAATTATTAATGTTAATAATTTAATTATTATTACTTAAATTATTTTCTAGTATTTAAGACATGCATTGTTATTTTTATAAGTTAGTGGTAATTGTGCAGTCGAAATTAAAAGAAAATGGATTCATTCATATGGGAAATTGTAAACCTTTTTATGATAAAAATCTTTAGCAAAATATAAACTTGAACTATATTGTTAAAACCAAAACTATATGATTTCAAAACTAGACAAAAAAAATGAAACTACAGTGCCAGTTGTATGCTTTCTTGTGTGTTAGGTTTGGGGTTGACTTAGAGTGTTGACTAGTTTCAGGATGTCTAGCAGAGGTTGGGAGTTTTTTTTTTTGGTGATGTCATCTGATGTCATGGTTTTGAATATGTGTACTTGATTTTGGATCAATCCTGTTAGGTAATTGTATTGGTGAAATCAGTGATTTTTGATTAGTGATATTTTAATGCTTTCTAGTTTATTGTTTAAGAATTGATGTGTGATTTATGGTCATATGAGACCTTTTTTTTACTAAGCTTAGGGTAGGTTATTTGTATGTGATGTTCGAAAGTGGCTCGCAATGGAGGCTAGAGCCCTAAAGAGGCTACCTGGGTAACCCATTGTAGGTTATGTTAATAAGTGATATAACATTTCATTAAATGAGAGTAAAATGAATTAATAAGAGTCATTTTTTTCCTCGCCCATTCTTTGAGTGCTAGTACATGCTAGGATGGGAGTAGAGAGGATGTTTGGTTGTGACCTTGCTTTATTAGTATGCCTTGTCTCTATGAAAGGATACTGGTGTTGCATAGAGTCACTAGGGGGCTAGAGTCCAATGGCACTACCAGGGTAACCTTAGAGTTGGCTCATGTGATGACACTTGTCCACTTACACAACAGATTTCCTATGTGTCATTGTTGCCTCTGGGTTTAGATGCTATTTGTGTCTTGGTACCTTTGAGTTAGATTGCTTTCAGGTTTTTGTTGACCTAGATGTTGGATTTGACTTTTTAGTTTGATATCATGTTTGGGACTTGAGACTATCTCCTCAATGCAATGGGAGTGAACCATTTAGGTTTCATGAGGTTGGATGGTAGTGCTTTTTACTTTTACCATTGAGATCCGACAATTTGATGTCATGGTTGGAGTTCATATTTTGTATTATCTTTCATTCTATTCTTATGTACTATGATGGATGGTTATACTCTATTATATTGTATTTGATTTCATAGATCTTACAAGATGATGTAATCTATTTTATGATGTATATTTTTTCAGCCTTTCATACCTTGTGATTTGTATAGTGGATGATTGTGCATTTTGATTATTGCCAAGTGGCATTCGAGATAATTATATATTATTTAAATGGATTTGTACTTGTAGTTATTCTTTGATGTGGATTTTTTATATATTGTTTTTAGTATTAATTAAATTTAAATGTGATTCAATGCCATGGGACCCTTAAGAGATGTAATTTGTTTATGTGTTGCTTATGTATATGTGTGTGTTATTGCTTCCACTATTTTAAATTTGTTGTTGTTTATTATCTTTCAAAAAGAAAAGGTTTGGCAAACTTAGTGAAAACTTTAGGTTAATTTCTTTTTGGTTCTTTGGCAGGGCGTTACATCAACTTTGTCTTCCATGAGTGCATCTTTGGCATTTCAAGGTTGGAAAAAGTTTTCATACATTTCTCCTCTCACTTCCATTTTCACAAAAATTTTCAATGACTTTAGATTTTGGTTTGATAGAGATTTTTCCATTCTTTAGCTCAAAGTCAGTGATTTGTAGGATGTATTCTAGGAATTCATAGAGATAAATTCAGTGATGCTCTTTGTTGCTACAATTAGCTTCATATTTAGTTCTACTTTAATATGTTTTTCTTGGCTATTGCTATGATCAAATTTCCCATAGTTTGAAGACCTACCTTGCCTTGGGCATGAACAGTCTCAATATTACCATTCCTCCTTCTTTCAAAAGTATTTAATCAATATTTTTGAAAGAGAATGAGACTGTACTTATGAGTTTGCATTAGTTAGATTGGATTTGGCCACATTCCCAATTCTTAGGAAATCAAATTCACTCCCTAATTTTTAAAAAAAACTCTCCAAGAGAATTGGATCTTTCTTTCAATGATTTGTCAGGCTATAGAATCTCAAATACAGGCAGGAAACATAGAGAATGCAAATACACAATTCAATTGACACACCCACACAAAAGAAATTTATTTAGTTTAATGGAGAGATTACATAATGCCTCTGTATGAAGTATTTCACTTCCTTGTAGACTTTATATATACTCCAGTATTTTGGAGTAGAGCACTCTATTTTTTTATTAGATGTTCTCTATTTTTTTTCTATTAATTCTTGATTGTTGGAAGAGGGCAACATAGAGCATCCTGTAGATTTTTATGCCAAAGGCAAATTCCCCTATATGAAGTGGGTGAGCTGATTATTGCTATCAATGATTCATAAGGTCTAAAAAAATTTAGACGACTGTCCAAATCATCTTGGTCACTCTTCTCACATTACATTTTGAACCTTTTCTCTTACACATTTTATTAAAAAATACGATCATTGGACGTATAAATTGGGGAGATTTGTTTCTTTTACTTCTTTACTACTTTGACTTTACTTTCAAGCTCCTCCTCATATGTAAGAGTTTAATTCTATTAATCATTTATTTCTTAACAGTTCTTAGAATAAGGAATTGATTTCTTTAAGTACTCTAAATTCTCTTGTTAGTACTTGCCAGTAGGCTAAGTACTATTGTACCATTTTTTTGGATTACTCACGTTAACTAGTTATTAAATAAGTTTCTATTCTACCAATAAAATTCATTTCATTTAATAATTTTTATAAATATTATGTTTGATGTATAATAGTTTTCTAATTTTTGATTGGATGGATGATTTAGAGTCTTATATGGGGATTTGTGAGTTCACAAGATATGATTTTTAAGAAAATATTCAAATTTATTTCCTTATCTACACAAGTTTTAACACATTTGTTATCTATGTACATTAAATTTCTATTTTAAAACTTTAATTATTGTATATGAATTTTAAGATAGAAATTTATACATTATACTAATATAGTGAATAATTTGATCTTTCATACTTTTCACCATTATAATTTTTTTTTAAAATAATAAATAAATAGATTGAAATATTTTTATTTTTTAAGATTTTAAATGTTTAGTTTAATTATTTGTTACAATTCTTAGTTGAGTGCTATTCCATTCAATTTTTATTTATTAGTGATATTGTGAAACACAAAATATTATTCCACTTATATAATAAATATATAATATAATTACAACTAAATTCACATATAAAATTAAAACTAATACTATTAAAGGCAAGTACTAAGCCACTACATGGCACTTGTCTTATTAGTTTTTTTCAAAAGTTAGTAATGGTTAATATATTGAATCAGATTATTAAATAATTTCTAAAACTAAAATTTTATTATTTAGATAGGATTATTTCTAAGAGTAAATTTAGATTATCTTTAATGATTTTATTATTATTTTAACTATTTATTTTGCTTAAGATCAAATTTGGCTCAAAAAAATAGTCTAAGCTTTGATTTATTTAGGGAAGATTACTCTAATATTTATTTAATTTCTTATATATTTTAAAAATAATTATTGTATAATCTAATATTTATTTAATTTCTTATATATATTTAAAAATATCTTATTATTTATGAATAATGAGTAATTAAGTTTTACATAAATAACTTTTTGATTTATATGATTTTATGATTCATTTTTCAAATTATTTATCAACAAAGTCATGTTTCAAATCTAGACTAAGAGAGACATCTATGGGGAGATCTACCAATAGAAAGATGGAGATATGGAAGGGGGAAGAGTGAGAGAGAAAGAGGCAAGAAAACAACAATATAGAGGAAGACGAAGATGAAAATGAAGATGGAGACGAAGATGGAGATGGAGGAGAGGGATAAGTAGAGAAGAAAAGGGATAGATAAAGAGAGACAGGAAGATATAAATGGTAGAGATAAATATATATGTATAGGAGACATAAGGAAATAACCAGAGAGAGAGAGAGAGAGAGAGAGAGAGAGAGAGAGAGGATTAAACCATGGACAAAAATAACAATTACATGCAAATATAAACAATAACATAAAATAATAAATCCCACAGAATAGAACACAAGACACCAAGATTTAATGTGGTTCACAAAATCCTTGAGCTGCGTCCACTAAATAGTAAGTCCAATATTATTGTGATCCAGTGATTACAACTTGATTACAATTTGTAATCCCTTACTGCTCAATACCGCCATAAGAAGCAATTTTTGCATCACCCACAATGAAATAATCCCTAATCCTAAGCCCTTTTTATACAAGTATTTTTACCACTTCAGGGTTAAAATTAGTTACAACATGTCGGCCATAAAATTTTGAACCCTGCCAAAGAATTATGGTGTATGTATAGTACTTCCCTAATTAGTCACCACAATCTAACTATTTCCCACTTGGAGACTAATTAGGTTCCACACTAAACAACAATCTCCCACTTGGAGACTGATCCTATAGCTATGTCACTACTCTATGAGGCTCCCACTAGATCAAACCACCTTGGACTTTGTTGTTCTTTTATTCTTGTTTAGTTTAGAAGACCAAGCGAAGCTGAAGAGGAGTACAACTTCTCCTTTATTACTACCTTTGTAAACACATCTTCTAGATTTTAATCTATATGTATCTTGTCCAACATTAACTATCCATTATCCAAAATTGACCGAATGAAATGGTATCACAACTAAATGTGTTTTGTCTTTGAATGCATAGTTGAATTCTTTGCAAGATGAATGACACTCTGACTATCTGTAAAAAAAAAATTATCCCTCTTAGGGTGTCCCAATTCTTCCAAGAATAATTGAAGCCATATCATCTCCTTAGCTGCCTCTATAGTAGCAACATGCTTTGCCTCTGTAGTGGATAAAGTATTAACCTTCTACAATCGAGAAACCCAACTCACGGCTGCTCCACCAACAACAAATACATAACCTATAGTACTCTACCTAGTATCAATATCCCTTGCCAAATTTGAGTCAACATATCCCTATAAATTAGTAGTAGAGCCCCCAAAGTGTAAATACTTACTGGATGTTCCTCTTAAATATCTGAGAATCCATTTGACTGCATTCTAATGCTCAATTCCTGGATGACTCATATACCTCCTAACAACTCCCATTGCATGCGTAATATCTAGCCTTGTACATACCATAGCATACATCCAACTTCATAGATATGAAGCATAAGGTACCTTGGACATCTTATCCTCCTCTTCTTGTGTCTTGGGACACATCTCCTTAGTCAACTTCAAATGACCAAGTAAAGGTGTGCTGACAGCTTTAACATTCTCTAGCTAGTAGATTTGAGGTCATTTTTCAACCAAATTTTTTGACCATTTATTAAATTGGTCAGTATGGAAAGGGAAACTATGTCTTTTTTTAAATCTATGCCCGTGTTGGTCAAAATTTTGACCAACACAAGCTTAATATCTAAAAAGGGAAAATTTTGCCCATTTCATTGTATTCTTTATTCAGCAAATGCCACCCATTTCATTGTATTATCCATTCAGCTTCAGCGCGCATGCAAGAGTTGAAGAACCAGGGAGCTCTGAGTGAAAATGTAGATTTATAGGTTTATTTTTATGATAGAGATCCACATCAATGTTTAATTGTATGCATTGCACGTGATCCAGCAGCTTCTTGCATTGAGAGGCAGACATCAATTGCAGAGGCCCTCATAAAACCCGTGGCCTATTCGTTCAACTTTTTCATTTCACATTGCCATGATGAATGAGTGTTTTCACAAAGTTCTATGCGGGTCTTATTGAAGAGACCTTTCTATTGGTCTGTCATAGATTTTCAATATAACAGGTAAGCTTTTGGAAATATTAAACCTCGAGTGTTGTCCTCTTGTTTACTTAGAGATTTTATGCCTTCATTATCTATGTTTTTAAAGTGCTTGAATCACCCTAACAAAAACCAAGCCCTCTTTAAAAATGATTAGATTCCATAATAAATTCACCATCACTATTTGGGGATAGATAGAAGTTCCTAAAATATAATGAGGGATGCTATACCATGAGATATCTAAAGAAATATTTAATAAACTAGGGTCAACTCGGGTGTCTAAGAATCTTAGAATGGGAATGAAAAATGGGGGTGTGCCACAACAATACCAAGATAATATATAGCTTGGATTTTTTTCTTAGATTTCAGAGACAAAAGTGGAGCATTTTATACCCAATTCATTTGGGAAGTTCAATGATGCACGTACATCATAATATCTTGTGCTATCATTCATTTACTCCATTACACAATGTCAATTGCCTCACCATTCATGAGGCTTGATATTATCTCGGTGCTCTCTATATGACCTTTTTATGATCTCCTTTATTACTTTCTTGGTTGTATTTACTAAAAGATGACTAATTGAAGAATTACGTCCTTCAAAATATTATCTCCACTTTTCACTTTCAATATTCTCATTTTATAATGAAATATATGTATACTTCTTCCAACCTTTCTTTTCTCTAGCATGTTAACAACAAGTTATGCAATTATGTATATTTAACTATGCATATAAATTTTGGACATAGGTTTAGAAAACTTGGTTACCCTTTAAGATATATTATTTTCTATTGGTTCTTCTCTTGAACACACAATTTAAACTTCATAAATGCCTACAGTAATACCATCAATGATATAGGAAAAGATCAAAGTACCCAATTAAAGGTTTCTTAAACCAATTCACTTCACTACACCAACTAGCCCGATGCATAATGGAAATACAAACAAAGCATAGAAATTAATACATTATACCAAAACATAACTATGTTTGAGATGATATCCATTATTGCCTAAAAATAATTATAATACATTGAGGCCTTGAGCCCTAAGATTCAATACACAATGAATCTTTGAAGATTTATAAAAACCATTGACTATATAAACCTAGTATGGACTCCATGATATGGTGCTCTTTGATATTATATCTCCTTGCCCCCTTATTGTTTAAATGAACATTTTAACTTATGATGGCATTGCATGAATTCAGAATATGCTTCAACTTATGTACTTTATGTGGCAACAAAAGTCCATCCTATGTATTCATGCTACCATAATATCATAATTATAAATTTAAAATGCAATATAATGCTATAGCAATATTATTAAACTTGGAGAACATTAAATACTTACAAATTTCATAGAAATATAGAAAACCAGTCAAGTAATTAAATGAATTAAATTTTCTAATCAACTCCAAAAGTCAAGAAGGAATTATTATGATAGATAGATACTATTTTTTCATGGTATGAGAAAATGGTTCGTTTAGATGAGTGTGTCATGATATTTGTGATTACAAAATAAAACCCATGTGAAAATTATACTTAGAGTTGAGATGTGAGCATCTATTGATGACTCCTACCTATTCACTAATGTGTTTGTGACTTATAACAACTACCTAACAATGTTTGAAGAGGTTGCTAGATAGGGGATATATTTTTGTTCAAATTTTAAAGTGATTTAATTCAATGTTAGTGATCAAAGATCAAAACAATAGGCATCCATTTAGTGTTCCTATGACAATGTAATGCTAATGTTCTAGTTATTCTCTCTACATGCATGCATGACCAATATTAAAAACCTTTGCATGACTATCCAATTCTCTTCTATGCTCATGTTAAAATGATCTATATTATTAAAAATAAAATCAATATGCAAAATTGCACATAGAGTTGAGGATGTAAACTTCTCTTCTTGACGCTTCTATGATCTATTCACCAATGTGTTTTTGGCATGTAACAATTGGCCAATAATGTTTAAAAATATTATTGAAGAGTTTTCTAGTTAGGGAGTATGTTTTTTGCCAAACCTTAAAGTGGATTGATTCAATGGAAATGAAAAATATCAAATACTATCAAAATCCATGTAGTGTGCCTATGATGATGCAATGCTAAAACTCTAGCTATGTCCTCTATACTATATCAATATTACTCATGAATTTCTACTTAGCTAATAATAATGAATTTGGGCATATCATTTAAAGCATCATCTTAGGATACAGTTTAAAATAATTTGTATTTTAGCAACCCATAGTAGTTAGTAGGAAAGATGGAATATGGGTCAAACTTAAATTTGGAGATGTGAATGCAAGCAATTCAAATGAGTAATGAAAATAACATGGGTCAATTTTACATCTATGAACCAAAACGTTGATGATGTTTGATAGAGATTGCAAGATTAGAGCTAGACCTTTTGGATGTATACATGTAAATGAAGTTGGGTTCATATTATTTACCAACTTCCATGCAGAAATCATCTACTTTAAATCTAATCAATTTACAAAACAACCTGATTAAAATGATGTCAAAACATGTTAAATTTTGGGACTCTAATTTGTGTATCAAAGTTGGATGAGTTACCTTTGCATCTATGAATCGAAACTAAGGTGATGAATAATAGAAATTCCAAAACTAGATCTAGACCTATATGATTCACACATATAAATGAAACTAAAATAAGATTATTCACCTGTTGGATACAATTGGTTAATTGAGTGTTGTCTTTGATGTTACACAAATGTCATATCAGTCATCAGACAGAGTCTACCGAGCTCAGAAGGTAAGCATAGTCATTTACAGAGTCTACCAAGCATTGTTGTATATTACATTGTAAAGATAGCTTCTACCGAGCTAACTTGGTTAACGAAGGAAGTTCAGTACTTACCAAGCCCACTCGGTGATTGAAGGAAACTGAGACAAAGTGTTTACCGAGCTGGGAAGGTAACCAAAGAAAAGTTAGTGTTTACCGAGATAGAAAGGTAAGCAAAGGAAAGTCAGTGCTTACCGAGTTCACTCGGTGTCCAAAGAGAATTTGGCAAAAATAGTTTCTACCGAGATCACTCAATCATCTATACTTATCGAGTTCTCCCGGTGATTGAAGGGATGTCACGGAGTTTTCTGTATTAACCGAGCTCAGTCGGTTAACATAGGAATTATTTTCTGAATAGTATTAACCAAGCAGTGTCGGCCAGTAAAGGGATTTATTGGTTTGTAATTCTTAGCCGACTATTGTATTTGTTTGATCAGTGATTAAAGCTGACTAAGATAATTTGTAAGGTATATATGAAAGATCAAGTTGTGAATTCAAAAAAGCAAGAATTTGGATGCATAAGAGTGCGAATATTGAACATATAAGAAAATGTTGAAAAAAGTGTGATGGAGGATCAGATGTGTTGAAGGAGTTGCAAAGTTGTATGTGATCAGTAAGGATCCAGTCAAGCATAACAGAGATCTGCAATCATCAAAGATAAGTTGCACATTATATCAGGTCACTTCATTGTTGCTTTCTAACCATTGTAATAGTGAACTCAAAATCTCTTGATAGAGTGGGTTTAACAGCCCTATTGTAAATCCTCTAACAAGGTGACAGTTCAGTTGAATTGTTCTAAAGACCTCTAGCAAGGCCACTCCTAACAAGGTGATTAAATCCTCTAATCGGGTCACACCTAATAGTGTGTTTTGTAACCTTTAACAGGGTTGGCTCCTAACAGGGCTCACTTCAGAAGAGTGAAAAACAATAACTAGTTACATTGGTGGTTTTTCCCATATTGGGTTTCCATGTTAAATCTGGTGTCTTTAGTGTTCATGATTGCTGAATTGTTTTGGTTACCAGTTCTTAATAATTATTAGTATTTGCTGCGTTATCAAGTTTTAGTAATCTGTAACCAAGATCAAGATTTTAGACATCTAAGGGACTGTGAAATGTTTTTGTGGTAACTGATTCACCCCCTCCCCTTCTCAGTTACTCCATTCTCATTTCCAACAATAGGTATCAGAGCTTTTGGTACTTGCAGGAGAAGATTTCAAGGATCTAAGCAAAAGATCAGGATGTCTTACAAAAGAGAAATTCCAAAACTTAATAGAGATAACTTCTTAGCATGGAAAGTACTGATGAAACTTCATCTGGCTACTGTTGGTGATACTGGACTGAAATACCTTGAAGAAGAATATGAAGAACCTTCTGGCACACTGTCAGTCAATGATATTTCTGAAAAGAAAACTCACAACAACATGATGATAGACATAGCATCTGCTCTCAGCTATGAAGAATTTGATGACATTAAGGACTGCAAAACCTCCTTTGACATGTGGAACAAACTAAAAGAAATCTATGGAGGGGATGACAATGTGAGAAGAGAAAAAGCAGAAAGTCTAAGAGGACAATTTGATCAAATGAAGATGAGAGAGGATGAAAACATTGCAAAGTATGTTGAAAGAGTTAAAGCATGTGTAAGTGCAATCAGGGCAGCTGGTGGTGACATCAAAGGAGAAATAGTTGTAAGCAAAGTACTCAGAACCTTGCTTCCCGTTTATGCAATCAGAGTGTCTGCAATTCAGGAAAGAAGATGTGAAGCAAATCATCAGATAAATCTTGAGGCCATAGTTGGGAGATTAACTGCATTTGAACTAGATAACTTTGACAACTATGTTCCAGCTTCCAAGAACATGGAATCAACATTTGAGGCCAAACTTTCACTCAAGGAGAAAAAAAAAAAGAAACTTCAGCCAGAAAGTGAAGATGAATCAGATCTAAGCTCAGACAGTGATCTTGAAGTAATTGAAGCTCTTCTAGCAAGAAAATACTCCAGAGGCAGAAGAAAATATAAAGGTAAAGTTCCTCTAATATGTTTTTCATGTGAAGAAATTGGTCATATTGCAGCTAGGTGCCCAAACAAGTAGAACAATGATGAAAAGAAGGATCATAAATGGAATAGCAAGAAAGATTTCAAATCATTCAAGAACAAAGGTAAGAAATCATGTTTCATGGCTGAAAATTCTGAAGATTCTGATAATAGTGAGGATGAAATTGTTTATATTGTTGTTAAAGATGATTCTGACAATGATGAGGAAGATAAAATTGCTCTTATCTCTCATATAAGTAAGAATGATACATGGATTATAGAAAATGGTTGCTCACATCATATGACTGGTGATAAAACTAAGTTTGATCAGTTTGAAGATTATGACGGTGGTAGCGTAAGGTTTGGTAATAATGAACCTCGTTTCATAAAAGGAAGAGGAAGAATCTGTCTAACTAAAGAACTTGTTTGTAACAATGCCTATTGGGTTGAAGGTCTCAAACATAATTTTCTAAGTGTGGCACAGTTACTCAATACTGGATTCAAGGTGGAATTCATGCATGGAAAGGCAAGACTGTTGAATGAGCAAGGAAAACTGATAGGATCTGCCACCCAAACTAAAGGTAACTTATTCTATCTAGAACTTTGTGAATGCTCATGTTTTATTGCTCAAATTGAAGAGAGTTGGTTATGGCATACAAGGTTGTGTCATGTCAATTTTGATAATTTGATAAAAATAAGCAAATTCAAGAAAGTAAGAGGCATTCCTAACATTAAGAAACCTGAGGTTGGTCTATGCAAGAACTGTCAGATTGGTAAAATGGGAAGGACTAGTTTTAAAAGTAAAAACTATCAATCTGAAGATATATTAGAAATTGTGCATACTGATTTATGTGGACCTATTGGAATAGAAAGCTATACTGGAGAGAAATTTTTCATTCTCTTTGTTGATGATTACTCAAGAATGATGACTTTCATGTATCTAAGAAATAAATCAGAAGCATTTGAAAAATTTAAATGGTATTTGGCAAGAGTAGAAAAAGAAACAGGGATAAGACTGAAATGTTTAAGGTCAGACAGAGGTGGTGAATTCATTTCACATGAATTCAATAACTTATGCATTGAAAGAGGTATTAAAAGACAGGTTTCAGCACTAGGAACTCCAGAACAAAATGGAATAGCTGAAAGAAGAAGCAGATCCATTATGGATTGTGCAAGAACCCTGATGATAGAAAAGAACATTGCTATCAAATATTGGAAGGAAGCCATCAGCACTGCAGTTCATACATTAAACCGAGTACAGCTAAAAAAGGACTCATTCAAGACTCCCTATGAATTATGGTATGGCCACAAACCCAATGTAAGTTATCTGAAAGTATCTGAAAGAAAATGTTATATTTTGAAAGAATCTAGAAAAGGAAAATTTGATGTAAAAGGTGATGAAGGAATATTTTTGGGATATTCTTGCAAAAGCAAAGCATATAGATGTTTAAATCTATCCACTCAAAAGGTCATAGAAAGTGCACATGTGAAAATTGATGAGTTTGCAGACAAATCAGAAGAAGAAAGAAAAAAGGTACCTGAAGACTACAAGAGATTTGTTTACATTGAACCAGATACTATACCAAGTATACCGTTCACTCAAGAATCCTCAACTCCCGAGTCTTCAGTAACTGAGTTGCAAATAGTTCAAACCGAGCCTCAACAACTTTCAGACACTATCAAGCAAGTGTCTACCGAGTCTGAATCAACTGAGCCAATATCTATCGAGCCAGAATAGCAAGAATCTGAAGAATAGAAGGATAATAATGAAATTCATTCAAGAGGCAAGGAACCTGTATTAGCAAAATATGTCAGAAGACATCATGCACTAGATCAGATCATTGGAGACAAATCTGAAGGAACCTTGACAAGAAGTAAGTTGAAAAATACTTGTTTACTTGCTGATTTTGAACCTAGAAGTATTAAGGATGCACTGGCAAATGATAGTTGGATTGAGGCAATGAATGAGGAAATAGAACAAATAGAGAAAAACAAGACATGGACTCTTGTACCCAGGCCCAAAGACAAGAATATAATTGGAACCAAGTGGGTATTCAGAAACAAGTTGAGTGAAGATGGTAAGGTATCCAGAAACAAAGCTAGATTGGTATGCAAAGGATACTCACAAGAAGAAGGTATAGATTATGGAGAAACTTTTTCTCCTGTTGCAAGATTGGAAGGAGTCAGAACCTTACTTGTATATGCTGCTCACAAAGGATTCAAAGTTTATCAGATGGATGTCAAGTCAGCATTCCTCAATGGAATACTAGATGAAGAAGTTTACATTGAACAACCTGAAGGTTTTGTTGATCCGGATAAAAGGAACATGGTCTGCAAACTACACAAGGCACTGTATGGTCTGAAACAAGCTCCTAGAGCATGGTATGAAAGATTGCATAATTATCTTATTCAGATTGGTTTTCAAAGAGCTAATGATAATAGTAGCTTGTATATAAAGGAAGGTCCAGATAATAAGATTGTCTTGGCAAAAATATTTGTAGATGATACTTTTTTCACAGGGCATGATGATCTTTGCAAAGAATTTTCAGAACAAATGAACAAGGAGTTTGAAATGTCTATGTTTGGTGAGATAAAATTATTTTTTGGTCTTCAAATCCAACAGAATAAAAATGGCATCTTCATCACTCAGTCAAAATACATCAAGGAGATATTGAAAAAGTTTGGTATGGAGGACTGTAAACTTGTTGGTACTCCCATGTGTATTGGATTGAAACTTACAAAAGATGATGAATCCAAAGAGGTAGATCAAACATTGTATAGATCTATGATTGGAAAATTGCAGTATGTAGTTCATACCAGGCTAGATATTTCTCTCGCAGTTGGTATTGTTGCAAGATTTTTAGCAAAACCAAGAGAAATTCACCTGATGGCGATAAAGAGAATAATGAGATATTTGAAAGGAATTGAAGATTATGGGCTATGGTACAAATTTGGAGGTAATTTGGATTTGAAAGTTTTTACTGATGCTGATTGGGCAAGGAATCTTGATGATAGAAAAAGCACAAGTGAAGGAGCATTCTTTCTTGGAAAGAGATTGGTTTCTTGGACAAGCAAAAAATAGAACTGTACATCCCAATCCACAACAGAGGCAGAGTATGTTGCTGCAGCAGTAAACTGTTCCTACATTGTTTGGTTTAAACAGTTATTACAAGGAATGAAGATGGAAATCAAAGAACCAGTTGTTATGTTCTGTGACAATACTAGTGCAATCAACATATCCAAGAATCCAGTAATGCATTCCAAGACCAAGCACATAGCAATAAAATATCATTTTGTCAGAGAATTGGTGCAGGACAAGGAGATCAGACTAGAATATGTGCATACAAAAGAACAAATTGTTGACATATTCACAAAGCCATTACCTAGGGATACATTATTGTATCTCAGAGGTAAGTTAGGGATCACTCCCCTATTTGAAGTTCACTAAAATAAAGTTTGAAGTGATGCATCAACCTATGACAAGTTGAAAATCAATCAAGTTGATGCAATAGAGTATTGAAGTCATTGCATATGAATCTGTACATGAGGTACACTGTAATCCAGTCGAGAAGCACTTTTGGCATACGAAAAGAGCTTTTACTATGTTATATTGTCTTTGGCATGTGTTGTCAAAGAGGAAGAGTAAAACTGTAATACCTATTCTAAAATTTGTAAGCATTTGTAAAGGGAGAATAAAACTGTCATATCTTTCTGTTATACAATTCCTTCACAGAGGGAGATTACTAAAAGAGGGAGAAGTTTCTATCTAAGAGGGAGAAGTATTATGTTGACATATAGTGCTGCACTAAGAGAAGGACTTGTTTTCAAATTTCATTCTGCTATGACATGTTGTGTTGCCATCAATGCCAAAGAGGGAGATTGTTGGATACAATTGGTTAATTGAGTGTTGTCTTTGATGTTACACAAATGTCATATCAGTCATCAAATAGAGTCTACCAAGCTCAGAAGGTAAGCATAGTCATTTACAGAGTCTACCAAGCATTGTTGTATATTACATTGTAAAGATAGCTTCTACCAAGCTAACTTGGTTAACGAAGGAAGTTCAGTACTTACCGAGCCCACTCGGTGATTGAAGGAAACTGAGACAAAGTGTTTACCGAGTTGGGAAGGTAACCAAAGAAAATTTAGTGTTTACCGAGATAGGAAGGTAAGCAAAGGAAAGTCAGTGCTTACCGAGTTCACTCGGTGTCCAAAGGGAATTTGGAAAAAATAGTTTCTACCGAGCTCACTCGGTCATCTATACTTATCGAGTTCTCCCGGCGATTGAAGGGATGTCACGAAGTTTGCTGTATTAACCGAGCTCAGTCGGTTAACATAGGAATTATTTTCTGAATAGTATTAACCAAGTAGTGTCGACCAGTAAAGGGATTTGTTGGTTTGTAATTCTTAGCCGACTATTGTATTTGTTTGATCAGTGATTAAAGTCGACTAAGATAATTTGTAACGTATATATGAAAGATCAAGTTGTGAATTCAAAAAAGCAAGAATTTGGATGCATAAGAGTGTGAATATTGAACATATAAGCAAATGTTGAAAAAAGTGTGATGGAGGATCAGATGCATTGAAGGAGCTGCAAAGTTGTATGTGATCAGTAAGGATCCAGTCAAGCATAACAGAGATCTGCAATTAGCAAAGATAAGTTGCACATTATATCAGGTCACTTCATTGTTGCTTTCTAACCATTATAATAGTGAACTCAAAATCTCTTGATAGAGTGGGTTTAACAGCCCTATTGTAAATCCTCTAACAAGGTGACAGTTCAGTTGAATTTTTCTAAAGACCTCTAGCAAGGCCACCCCTAATAGGGTGATTAAATCCTCTAACCGGGTCACACCTAACAGTGTGTTTTGTAACCTTTAACAGGGTTGGCTCCTAACAGGGCTCACTTCAGAAGAGTGAAAAACAGTAACTAGTTACATTGGTGGTTTTTCCCATATTGGGTTTCCACGTTAAATCTGGTGTCTTTAGTGTTCATGATTGCTGAATTGTTTTGGTTACCAGTTCTTAATAATTATTACTATTTTCTGCATTATCAAGTTTCAGTAATTTGTAACAAAGATCAAGATTTTAGACATCTAAGGGACTGTGAAATGTTTTTGTGGTAACTGATTCACCCCCTCCCCCTCTCAGTTACTCCATTCTCATTTCCAACATCACCAACTCTCATACAAAAATATATCAACATATATGGTCATATATATATGAAAACAACTTGATCAAAATGTCACCAAACCAAGAAATGAAAAAGGCATGGGTATGCAATTAAGGGCAGTTTAGATCAGTGTATCATTTTTTCCCTTTTTGTTGATTAGAAAAAATCCATTGGAGAAGTAAGTACATTGATAAGAAAAGCATGTAGGTATAGGTGTTTAAGTTGATCAACTCATTCACATGTGAAAGTTGAGATGTCAGCATCCCCATGAAAGAGAGATGGTTGTCTTTAAGATAATAATGGAGGTGAATCCTCTAGGTGAATGACTGAATGGCTCTGAAACTTCCAGGGAATGAACTTCTATTTTTTTCATTGGGACACCTTGTCTCCATTCATGCATCCACACCCAAATGGATGAGATCTGTTCCTCATTATTAGGATGTCTTGTCTTAATACCTAAATCTAGACCCAAGTCAACCAAAATTGATTACATTAATTATACTGTCTCCTCCATCATATATGATATAATTTGAAAATCACAAGGCATTTAGCTAGTACCATATCATCTTCACATGCTTATCATATTTTCTTCCAAATAGGCAGACCACTTCACAGCACATGGAAGTGATGGAAGTCTCAAAAAAAACTCTTACAGACCTCTTTATTTAGTCCAGATTAAGCCCACATGCATTGAATGTAAAGGTATGGAAGCCCATCAGCATTAATGGAACATAAAAAAAAACTTGCATATCATGTTTGAGAGACAAATGTTGTTAACTTATTACAGTGAGGAATAGAGAGACAAAGAATGTTCCATGCTTAAGGAAAAAAAGGTTATGTTTGGAAATCTCAACACATAGAAGATGAATAAATAAAACACACTGATTGTATTTCTTTTGAACAGAAGTATCACAAATTGACATTGGGACAATAGCTCACAATGGCATTGTAACTATGCTTGAAATCTAACCCTTGTTTGAAGTAACTTACAAGACCATAAAATATGGGTCCTTATCTATAGATAACACATATGACTCTCTTATACACATTGTCTCAATTTTTTTTTACAGTAGGGCAATTCTATAAGGTGAAAAGATGGTGCAAGCTATGATTAAGAGTATTATTATTTGCATTGATTTGATTACATTTAAGGTAATGCCTCATTGTGAATAGGGGGTTTTCTCTGAGCAGGAGTGTAGTCCATTCTTGTAATCTCTCCATTATCATCATAATCAGTTGATTTTGTTGAATGTGAGTTGAAGAATGTCTAAGACTTTTCTTGAGAAAGTGGACTTCCTAGGCTAAGTCTCTCACTATTTGAATATAGAATGACATTTTTAGAAGCAAGAGTTCTACCAGACATCTTCTTGGAGGAGACCTTTAGCACTGCTGGCCTCTTGTGTAATGTTCTGAGAAGGTTGCTCATAAACAATTTCAAAGATGTTCTCATGTGTTGTTTTTCATTCGTCTGTTAAGATAAAATGAAATGACTATTATCAATAGGTGTGAAATTTCAACTCTAATCCTAACCCTAATTGTAATGAAATGAAATGACTATTATCAATAGGTGTGAAATTTCAACCCTAACCCTAACCCTAATCCTAATCTTAATGATTTAGTATGAAATGAAATAGAAGTTTGAAATAAGAATTAGAAAAGAAAAACCGATTTAAAGATAACATTGTTATATAATACCTCTAAGTTGGATTTTTCCTCTCCATTGACCACTTGTATTGCCCTAGTTGTCCAAATGGAAGAAGCCTATTTCTCTATAGCAAGAAATAATAGTTGTCCATCATATTTTGTAACCAACTAGCCTCAAAAATCCTACTTACCTAAAGAAGACATAAAACACCCATAAAAAAATAAGAATATGTAGTATAATGGTCAGATCAGAAGAAAAAGAACAAGCTTGAACTATGAAGTATAGTTTGGTGATCATAATTGAGAATCGGTAGACAAGCATAATTCAAGCTTAAATATTGAAGATCCAAACTGTAGAGCTTTAAAACAAAGAGAATATAATACCAGTTCATTCAAGTTATTATAATGTTAATTATAGATTGTTTTTAAATTAAATTGTGTTAGTTTCTTTATCAACTTTTTAGATAATATTCTATGATCTATCATCAAGATGAAGAAGAATTAATAGAATAAACAATGATGATAGATCATAGAATATAATTTGAAATATTAATACAGAAACAAATACACAATTGAATCTAAAAGAAATCTACAATTAATTCATAGGTTGTAGAAAATCAATACATTTTGTTTAATATTCATAGTGCTAAGCATTGAGTCTTTGGATTATACACCAAACAACATACAACCACATATTAAAAATCTCGTTTATATATACATATAACTTAAGTTTTCATAAATGGATAATTTTGTCAAATTTCACACACCCTAGAGAGAGTAATGTGATAACTTTATCTCGTAAGAGCTATGATAGAATATTATGATGTCTATCTAATTCATACATTTGACACCATGGATGGAGCTTACAGAACTAGTTTGAGTTTTGAGTCATGAACTTCTTACAAATCTATAGAGAAGCCCTGATTTGTTTGTTCTCTTTTACTTGGTCTAAGTTTACATATACTTTTGCTTACATCCAAACTCTAAATGTTAATCCCATCTCTTGTCTAGTAATATCCTCTTTGGATGATGCTTAAACAAATATTGCAAAACCAACTTAGTGGTGCTTAGGGCCGTGGGTTTGGGGTCCACTATAATCAATGTTAAAATTAGGCTTCCTATACATCTAAGGAGGTATGTGCACTTGAGTAGGTGATTTAGTCATCTCATTTGAAGCCCAATGTTTCGCTTCATTTTGTGAAGATTTATGGTTTAAACTGGCACCTGTCAACTCATAGTCAGACCCAATCTTGGAGGCTTGTGCATGGCTACCCTTAGGTGACTTATTGCTGCTATGGCCCACTTTCTTCTCTCTGAATGCTTTCCCTTCCACTAATAGTTTTCTACTCATTAACACCTACCATGAAAAACATATCATGAATCAGAGAAGATTGTACCAAAAAACAAAAAGAACCAGATTACAATAAATGCTACACGAATCTTGTTGGAAATGATTGAAAAGATCATGAGGAAAGTTGTTGAAATGATCATATGGAAATGATAAAGAATGTTCTCAATCATTATTTTGTCATTGATGTCAAACTTGCTACTTGCAGGAATGACAATTGCTTTAGTGATCCAAATACTATCAAGTAGTTGATTGACAAGGAGGAGGCAATCAACTGGAACACCTAGAGAAAGGTTGAAGTTATGATATTGTAATGAAGTATAAGGATCAGCTAAGCCATTGATGAAAAAGTGTATTTGATGACATACTATGAGACACAAAGAATGAGCACACTAAAACATATCAAAGATGTAAGGTTTTAGCTAAGACATCTATTAAGTCTAACTAAAGTTCATTAGAGAGAAGGAGCCGAGAAAACTAGTAAGTGCCGAAAAAATTCCTAGTTGAAGCCGAGTAAACTTTAGATGCTGAGTAAACTTTAGATGCTGAGCAAGTTTAGATGTCAAGTAAACTTTAGATGCCGAGTAAACTTCAGATGTCGAGTAAACTTCAGATGCCAAGCAAGTTCAGATGCCGAGCAAGTTCAGATACTGAGTAAACTTCAAGTGCCGAGTAAACTTCAGATGCCAAGTGATATAGAGTTTATCAAGTGCCGAATAACACAGAGGTGCCGAGCACCAGTAAACCAATAGTGTCGAGTAACATAGAGGTTTTGAGCACTAGTAAATCAATAATGCCAAGTTGCTACATTATTTTGAAAATCGAAGATTCGCTAGATCTAAGCCGACAAGGTTGTTATCTAGCAGTTTGTGAATTAAATGGAAGATAAGAATGATGAGCTGGTGGCACAGAACACCATGTAAAACATTTTTAAGGATACAACTGATGAAGTTTCTAGATGAGAACAAGATATGAGGTAGATACATTGTATCCTACCTAATCCATTTGAAACCCTAAAATTGAAGAAGGAGAATTGAGTGGCAAAGGAAAATTACATTTCTATTTAAGGAGTCATAAGTTCATGAAGAAAAGAGAGAGAGAGGCGATCAAGCATGAAAGCATAAAATGCTAAAGGAGGTGCTAAGGAGGATAGAGAGCTTACTTACTCTATTTCAGTAAGAAGACCCCAGATATGGATGCATTGGTATGATGAGTAAGAAGACTCAAGGAGACGAAGCATGATAAGAAGACAAGCAATTAGAGCTGAAGTGATTGAAGCCAAGCATAAGGATTAAACTGAAAGTGTGATTTGAAATATGCAAAGTATGTTGTAAGTTATATCAGATCAAAAGGCCATTATCATTACTTTCTAGCAATTATAACAGTTAGTTTAAATCCTATGGACTTAGGTTGGTTTGATAGCCATGAGATAAATCCTTTAACAAGGTGACATTCCAAGAGAATGTTCTAAAGTCCTTTAACTAGGCCCATTCCTAATAGTTTGGTGAAATCCTTTAACAAGGTCACATTTAACAGTGTGTTGTAAGCCTTTAACAGGGCAGGCTTTTAACAGGGCATCACTTTAGAAGAGTGAGAATCAAGTAGCATGTTATTGGTGGTTTTTCCCAAATTGGGTTTCCACATAAATCATTGTGTCATGTGTTGATCTTGCATGTTTTATCTTTGCATGTTGATTTATTGTAACTTCCTAATATGGTTGCTTTAAGTATGGATGGATGAAAAGTGTAAGGATTCATTGAAAGTAGAGAAAAAGTATTATTAGGGCATTTGTACCTTGAATAACTGATTCACCCCCCCTCTCAGTTATTCTAAAGAATTCTAAAAATTGGTATTAGAGCAAGATTGTTGATTCAGTTTAAAGGGACTATAAGTAGAAAAGATCAAAATACCTAAGAGAGAAGTTCCCAAGCTCAACAAAGACAAATTTGTTGCATGGAAAAGCTTGATGAAGCTACATCTTGGATCCATAGGATATTATGCCCAAAATTAAATTGTCATTGAACATGTAGATCCAACTGGTACTTTTACTGCAGAAGACATGAAAAACAAGCAGCATAATCAAAAAATGCTGGAAATTGCCTTTGCACTCAACTATGCTGAATTTGATGATATCAAAGGATGTGACACTGCATTCAAGATGTGGAAAGCCCTATCAGACATCTATGGAGGAGATCAGAATGTACAAAGAGAAAAAAGAGAAAGTCTCAGAGGAAAGTTTGATGATATGAAAATGGAGGAAAATGAGAATGCTGCTCAGTATGGTGCAAGAATAAAAGAAGTAGTAAGTGCAATAAGATGCTTGAGTGGTCAACTGGATGAAGATATTGTTAATAGTAAGTTCTTAAGAACCTTGCTCCCTATCTATGCTATTGGAGTATCAGCAATACAAGAGCTAAGATGTATACCAGGAAACATTCTCAGTTTTGAAGGTATAATAGGTAGACTCACTGCATTTGAGTTATCTAAATTTGACAACTACAGACCTGAGAATGTTGAATCTATTTTTAAGGCCAAGTTATCACTGAAAGATGCTGAATAGGTAAAATCAAAGAAAGGAAGAAAAATGAAGTATGTATCCAGTGACAGTAGCACTGATGAGGAAGATGTGGAACAAGTGCAAGCATTGCTTGCTAGAAGATTTCATAGAGGTAAAGGAAAATTCAAAGGTAATATGCCTATCATTTTTTTCAATTGCAATGAAGTAGTTCATATTGCTGCCAGGTGTACACAGAAAAAGGATTACAAGGAAGGCAACAAAAATAAATTCAGAAGAGATGATGACAAAAGAGATTACAAAGAAAAAGGTAAGAAGTGTTACATTGTTGAAGAAAATTCTGATGATAATGATGATGAAGTTGTTTATGTAGCCATGAAGTGTCAATCTGATGAAGAAGATCCCACAGCACTGGTAACATGTATGAACAAGAATGATAGGTGGATCATAGACAGTGGATGCTCACATCACATGACAGGAGACAAAAGTAAGTTTGTTAACTTTACTCAGTATGATGGAAATAGTGTTAGATTTGGTAATGATGCTCCATGTCAAATCAAAGGAAAAGGTTCCATTAAGCTCACAAAAAAAATTTCATGTGACAATGCATACTATGTTGAAGGATTAAACTACAATTTGTTGAGTGTCTCACAGTTAGGCAATATAGGATGCAAAGTAGAATTTGGAAACAAAATTGCAAAAATCTATGATATTGTTGGTAAACTGATAGGAAAAGGAGATCAAACAAGGAGTAATCTGTTTTACCTTGATATGGGTGATGTTTCTTGTTTTATTGCAAAATTTGATGATGAATGGTTATGGCATAAAAGGCTATGTCATGTCAACTTTGACAATCTGGTCAACATCAGTAAAATGAAGAAAGTCAGAGATTTACCAAAATTGAAGAAGGCTAATAATATTATGTGCAAAAAATGTCAGCTAGGAAAGATGACAAAGTCAAGCTTCAAAAGTAAAAACTATACATCTAAAGAAGTACTTGAGTTAGTTCATACTGACTTATGTGGTCCAATGGAAATACAAAGCTATAAAGGAGATAAATACATAATGTTGTTTGTTGATGACTATTTCAGGATGATGACTATTATGTTCTTAAAACAAAAATCTGATGCTTTTCGAATGTTTAAGTGGTATGTGGCTAGAGTTGAAAAGGAAATAGGAAAAAGCTTGAAATGTCTAAGATCAGATAGAGGTGGTGAATTCACATCAAATGAATTCGAGATATTCTGTAATGATAAAGGAATCAAAAGAAAAACATTGGCTCCTAGAAATCTCCCACAAAATGGAATTGCTGAAAGAAGAAATAGATCTGTGATTGACTGTGCCAGAACATTAATGATGGAAAAAACTGTTGCTCTAAAATACTGGAGAGAAGCTGTAAGTGTAGCTATTCATACACTGAACCAAGTACAAGTCAAGAAAGGTACAAATACAACACCTTTTGAATTATGGTATGGTCACTCACCCAATGTAAAACATTTGAAAGTGTTTGGTTGCAAATGCTTTATCCTTAAAGATGCTAGAAATGGAAAATTTGATGAAAAAAGTAATGAAGGCATATTTCTTGGTTACTCCACTAGAAGTAAGGAATACACGTGTTTGAATACTAACACTAACAAAATTGTGGAAAGTGCAAATGTAAACTTTGATGAGCACACAGAAGTCAAAGCTGAAGTACCAAAGAAAATGGGAGAGTACAGAACATTTGTGTATTCTTATGAAGAAATGACTATTGATGAAGATGATTTCAATCAAATTGAAAATCAACAACAAGTTTCTGTCTCAGCCGAGTCCCAACTAGTGAATGTCGAGTTGCATTCAGAAGTCGAGTTGCAAAATGAAGGAAATGGACAATCTAATTCTGAAGATAGTACACATGATGAAGAACAACCTAACAACGAAGTGCATAGTGATCCTGAATCTGAAAGATCAAACATGGAAACAAGGATAGAGACAAGATTATCCAAATATGTAAAAAGACATCACCCTGTTGAATAGATAATTGGTGACAAAGATGCAAGACCAATGACAAGGAATAGACTAAGACATGAATCATGTCTGATCAGCAAATTTGAACCTAAGATAGTATATGGTGCATTACAAGATGATGACTAGTATAAAGCTATGGAAGAAGAGATTGATCAAATCAAGAAAAATAAAACCTGGAGTTTGGTTCCCAGACCAGTTGACAAGAATGTGATTGGCACCAAGTGGGTATTCAGAAACAAGTTAGATGAGAATGGTGAGATTACTAGAAACAAAGCTAGACTAGTATGCAAGGGTTATGCTCAAGAAGAAGGACTAGACTATTTGGAAACATTCGCCCCTATTGCTAGAATGGAAGGAGTAAGAACTTTACCTGCATATGCTGCATATAAAGATTTTAAAGTCTATCAGATGGATGTAAAATCTACTTTTTTAAATGGTATACTAGAAGGAGAAGTCTACATTGAACAACCAGATGGATTTGTTGATGAGAACAATAGGGATATAGTTTGTAAGCTACATAAAGCACTCTATGGTTTGAAACAAGCACCTAGAGCATGGTATCAGAGACTTGCAAATAGGATTTGAAAGAACTGATGATAACAACAACATGTAAATCAAAGAAGAAGAAGGTAAAGATATTATTGTATTTGAAATCTTTGTGGATGACATAGTGTTTGGTGGAAAGGAAGTGCTATGCAAAGGCTTTGCTGACAAAATGAAACATGAATTTGAGATGTCTATGTTTGGAGAAATCAAATTTTTTGTTGGATTGCAAGTACATCAACTCAAACATGGTATATTTGTGACACAATCAAAGTACATCAAAGAGATTCTTAAAACGTTTGGATTGGAGGAGTCCAAACCAATCAGCACACCAATGACAATAGGAAATAAGCTGTCCAAGAATGATGAATTAGTTGAAGTCAATCAAACAATGTATAGATGCGGATTGGAGAGGCAACATTGATGATAGAAAAAGCACAAGTGGAGGTGCATTATATCTAGGCAAAAGGCTAGTTACCTGGACTAGCAAGAAACAAACATGCACATCCCAGTCCACTGCAAAGTCAGAATATGTGGTAGTAGTAGTCAATTGCACAAACATTGTGTGGCTCACACATCTATTGAAAGGAATAAAAGAAGAGGTAACAAAACCTATGATATTGTATTGTGATAACACAAGTTCTATAAACATATCCAAAAATCCAGTAATGCATGCAAAAACCAAGCACATTGCAATCAAATATCATTATGTCAGAGAATTTTTAGAAGACAAACAAGTGAAGTTGGAATACATTCACACAAAGGAACAAACTGCAGATATCTTCACCAAACCATTGCCCAAGGATGCTTAAGAATATCTTAGAGGCAAGTTGGGTGTAATAAACCTAACTCAAGAAGTTTAAAGCAACAAGGAAGCTTCCCTGCATCACCAGCAATGAATCATTGAAATATCAAAAGAATGATGCAGAAGATGATAGCAGGAGCAGAAACTCGAAATCAATCACAAGCATGGTGATAGAAGGAGAAAACAACAAGAAGCCAAAGCTCATATTTTGCATGATAAATATGCTAAACCTTTGGCATTTATGTCAAAGAGGTTGAAATGTGCAGAAACCTAATCAATACAAAGCAAGAGGGAGATATATATGAAAGAGGGAGATATATGAGATTAGTAGTAAAGATGCAGCAGCCAAGAAAAGTAGCAGACAATGTATACAATCTTGGTGGTAACTAAGTTGATCAATTAATTAGTTTGGTTTTTCCATCAATGCCAAAGAGGGAGATTGTTGGAAATGATTGAAAAGATCGTGAGGAAAGTTGTTGGAATGATCATATGGAAATGATAAAGAATATTCTCAATCATTGTTTTGTCATTGATGTCAAACTTGCTACTTGCAGGAATGACAATTGCTTTAGTGATCCAAATACTATCAAGTAGTTGATTGACAAGGAGGAGGCAATCAACTAGAACACCTAGAGAAAGGCTGAAGTTATGATATTGTAATGAAGTACAAGGATCAGCTAAGCCATTGATGAAAAAGTGTATTTGATTACATACTATGAGACACAAAGAATGGGCACACTGAAACATATCAAAGATGTAAGGTTCTACCTAAGACATCTGTTAAGTCTAACTAAAGTTCAATAGAGAGAAGGAGCCGAGTAAGCTAGTAAGTGCCAAACAAATTCCTAGTTGAAGTTGAGTAAACTTCAGATGCCAAGTAAACTTCAGATGCTGAGCAAGTTCAGATGCCAAGTAAACTTCAAATGCCAAGTAAACTTCAGATGCCGAGTAAACTTCAGATGCTGAGCAAGTTCAGATGTCGAGCAAGTTCATATATTGAGTAAACTTCAAGTCCCAAGTAAACTTCAGATGCTGAGTGATACAGAGTTTATCAAGTGCCGAGTAACACAGAGGTGCCGAGCACCAGTAAACCAATAGTGTCGAGTAACACAGAGGTGTTGAGCACTAGTAAATCAATAATGCCGAGTTGCTGCATTATTTTGAAAATTGAAGATTCGCCAGATCTAAGCTGGCAAGGTCGTTATCTAGAAGTTTGTGAATTAAATGGAAGATAACAGTGATGAGTTGGTGGCATAGAACACCATGTAAAACATTTTTAAGGATACAATTGATGAAGTTTCTAGATGAGAACAAGATATGAGGTAGGTCTCCTACCTAATCCATTTGAAAACCTAAAATTGAAGAAGGAGAATTGAGCGACAAAGCTAAATTACATTTCTATTTAAGGAGTCATAAGTTCATGAAGAAAAGAGAGAGAGAGGTAGTCAAGCATGAAAGCATAAAATGCTGAAGGAGGTGCTAAGGAGGATAGAGAGCTTAGTTACTCTATTTCAGTAAGAAGACCCTAGTTATGGATGCATTGGTATGATGAGTAAGAAGACTCAAGGAGACGAAGCATGATAAGAAGACAAGCAATTAGAGCTGAAGTGATTGAAGACAAGCATAAGGATTAAACTAAAAGTGTGATCTAAAATCTGCAAAGTATGTTGTAAGTTATATTAGATCAAAAGGCCATTATCGCTACTTTCTAGCAATTATAACAGTTAGTTTAAATCCTATGGACTTAGGTTGGTTTGATAGCCATGAGATAAATCCTTTAACAGGGTGACATTCCAAGAGAATGTTCTAAAGTCCTTTAACTAGGCCCATTCCTAACAGTTTGGTGAAATCCTCTAACATGGTCACATTTAATAGTGGGTTGTAAGCCTTTAACAGGGCATCACTTTAGAAGAGTGAGAATCAAGTAGCATGTTACTGGTGCTTTTTCCCAAATTGGTTTCCACGTAAATCATTATGTCATGTGTTAATCTTGCATGTTTTATCTTTGCATGTTGATTTACTGTAACTTGCTAATATGGTTGATTTAAGTATGGATGGATGAAAAGTGTATGGATTCATTGAAAGTAGAGAAAAAGTATTATTAGGGCATTTGTACGTTGAATAACTGATTCATCCCCCCTCTCAGTTATTCTAAAGAATTCTAACAGAATCTAAGGTTGTATCAAACACAATGTTTGACTTCATTTTGTTTTATAGAAGTCTTATATATAGTCACCCAAGACTTAAAGAGAGAAAACCCTTGTACCCATCTAGAAAGATAAGAGAGCTTTATATCATATAAATACCTTGTGCTTCCCAAAGGAGGTAAGGAATGATTCATCGGTTGTAGAAGCAACTGGATGGTCCATTTGTAATGCTCTCTTTATACTTTGATCTGCAAGAGAAGAGACCCAAGTCAGCAATTTTTCATTGTAGGCTAAATTCTTCATCAGTTTCAGATATGCTTACTGCTAGTTACGATAAGATAAGTTATGCTAGAGGATCCATTTCTCGAAGGATTCCAACTAAGACAGTATTGTAACTTCTTCATCAGTTCATACATGCTTACTGTTAGTTTCTATAACATAATTTATGCAAGGATCTATTTTAAGGAAGATTTCAACTATGATGTTACAAGATTTTCATCAGTTTTAGATATACTTACCATTTCTTTCTGTCGTTTCTTGATTTAATTGTGTATGTTTATTTCCATCAACATTCAGATCTTATTCAATGATCCAACATCAGAACTTTACAGATTTCATCTTTCTACTTATGAACTCTTGAAGATCATGATGTTGGATCAGTAGATATGATCTAAGATGTCCATACAAATAAACATAGTCCACAAACAACACAAAGAAATATTATAGATTGTAGAAATCTCATATAGCTAACACTTATTATCAATTACTACAATATAAATTATACTAGAAGCTCCATTTCTACAAAGATTTCAATGAAGACCATATCATCACTTCTAGATATGCTTACTATCACTTGCTACAACATGAATTATGCATAGATGACCCGCTTCTTGAAAGATTTCAAACTAGACAATATTACAACTTATGCATTAGATTACCTTGATTGTAGGCTTGTATCAAGCTACATGATATTAAAAGAAGTCCCAAGAGAACTAAAGCCATGGACTTGAACCCCATCACTAAATGATTACACAAGTTCAGCCCATCCTTAATTATTTCCATAACAATGCCTTACCTCGACTTGCCAAGTGTTTGGCCACTCTAGATGTACCAAAAAAGGCTTAACTATTTGGGAGTTTAGGCCTCCATTATTATCTTAAGCCATATGTTATAAAGAAAATTAACCATAACTTTGTATTTGGGAGTTCAAGCCTCCAATTCTACTTACTTGGGCATTCAACTCAAGTTCCAAAGATTTTTTTTCTACTTGAATGTTGTTAAGCTTCCTAATTATGTATAAATTGCCACCAGCTAGTTGCAAGCATAGGCTATTAGCCTTTTCTTCTCCTAAAAGATCCTGAGCACTTTCTTGTCTTGTGAAATTATTTTTACTAATCGAATTACGAAGAAAACTAGACTACATTAGGTTGGGAAATTGGTTGCCAAAATCTGTGGCTTCATTTTGGAAGATTTCATTGAAACCAAGAGCAAACATTTTCCTAAATTGAGATAACAAAGATATCAATTCAACAATTAACTCTGTAATGTTTTCTTTGCACTACAAAAAGTAATCCACTAACTGAGAAAACTCCTGAATTCTAAAAACTAGTTTATCAATATCTGATGATTTAAATTTTTGAGTCTTTTCAGGGTCTTGGACTATAGATTGTAAGAAATTAACGACGCTGACAATAGTAGTTGCAAACTCTACATTAATAGAACTAATTCTAATCCTAGTATCAGAATGAGAAGTGAAGTTAGCTTTCACAGAAGACCAGATATGTGTCTGAGAATCTCTAGTACTTTTAGCATCTATTGCCATGGCATATTTGACCTCATCTAGTATTTTGTGTAGGTTTGCACCCTTAACATCAACAGGAAGGATCATATCATGCTTTTCTTTGAGACTAACTTGGGCAGATTCATTCCAAGTGTTTCTAGCTTGCAGAACAATTAGATTTTCTTGTAAATGGTTAATTTTTTTTAACAACTTAGAGCATTCTTGATTGATAGTTTGAAGCTTTGATTCTTTTTGTGCAAGAGCTTCTTCTAAGAAAGCTCTATCTTCTTGATTAGATGAAATATCAAAACTTCCTGAAACATTCTTGTCAGTTATTTCATCTAAATTTCCTACTTTTGCCCAATCCAATCTAGTTGAATCCATGAAAGCCAATCTCTCCATCTCAAGGAAATCATCCATCAAATCTACCTTGGACACATCACTGAGCTTCTTAGCTTTGCCAATGACCTTTTCTATTTTGATATGATCCATGTATGGGGGATGAGCTTAGAATGACATGCACACAACATTGTAACCATAAAAAATCCTACCCCACTACAAGATAATAAGTCATGGTAGAAAAAAAAGAATAACAATTCAGACCAAAATGATTGCATTAGTATATAACAATTAATGCCTTATTCCAAGGGTTTCAATTTACAGTGCAAGTGATACAGGGAGAGTCTTTCATAAATGTGCCCTTTCTATGATAGAATTAGTACCATTTTAAGGACAAATAGTTGTCAATTAAAACCTAACCATTGCATTTAAAAATGTATAGTCATATGATAAAATACCTTAGCCAACAATTAAAATAATAAAACTAGTCAGCACAACATGTATTAACATAACAAAGGTCACTCTTGAAATTGAGGGAATATTTTTGACAACCTTAATGACCAATGAAATACACACATTAGAGGGATATACTCCCCAAATAATGAGCCCAAAGCTTAACTTGAAAACAAAGATTATTGACACTCATCCAAAAGTACTACCAACCTCCATTAAAGTATACATGTAAGGGTTCATGAGGAGCAAATCAAGTCCCTTACAAGAACTAGGCACCTCAATCTATCCTGCCAAGAGAGATCAGACCTTTAGCCAGGGAGGTTTATTGTCATTTAGTAACTTGAAAGCATGTTCTATTTTCCAATATGAAATATAGTTTCTTTTGAGCATGCATTTGTTTTCAACTTGACATAGTTGCAACATATTAGTAGAATATAAGCTGACCATACATTTTATGTGGTATTATACAAATCAAAGTACTCAAGAAATTGTGGATTTTACATGTTCAATGGTCTCCATTATGTAGATAATAATGATTTTACCAAACTTTTTGCACACCATTCCACATAGTATTATCAATCCTAAGTAGCATTAATGAGTATTTTGTAACATACTGAATCTAAACATTGGCCCTTTCAAGAACCTCAAACCACATTTTTTATTAGTATGGAGTGCATACAAGTTACAGACATTTTGTTTAGTTGAACAGTTTTTTCATATTTCAAGAAACATATGTTGGATGGAATAGATTACCTTTTATTTAATGCTATCATAGTTTCCAATGTTGATGTTATTTATTTTATTTTACATCTAGTTATTTATTTTAGAGTTCTGCAGCATTGGTGTTTGGTACGAAAAGCATTTAGTTGGAGTTTCATGCAAGGTAATTCTTTGATTCTCTTTTCTTTGGTATCAAATCAGTTCTGAATGGCTTTGGTTGACTCATTTAGGTGTTTAAGTTTGATATCTTCCACAATATTTTCTTCTTGAATAGCTCTAAGTTGATTCCTTATAAGAAGCTTGAATAGGCCCGAATGCTTCCACAACGCTATCAAATCAGTTAAGCCTTGCATTTCCTTAACTATTATTCCTCTTTGGGAGACAAGCTTATTGTGCCTTATCAGGTTGTTGCTCTGAGTTGATTCGGGCAGGCATTTTCTTCATAATCAATATTCACATCCAATCTCCATTCGAATTATCTTGATAGTAAGGACCATTTTCAAATTTGTATCAATAGCACATATATGAATAGTTGGAACACCTAGTTTATTATTGAATTTTAAGGCAGTAATGTAATCCCCATCGCTCCATTTCTCATGATAGGCAACTTCTATGAGTATTCACTTAATTAGAGAGGCAAGGGAGGACGTGAAAGGGGCTATCTACTAAAGCAAGAACAACATTGGTTGAGTTCTCTTGGAATTTGAAGAAGGACACAAGTGTTTCTTGAATACATTTCTTGGTTGGTTCAACTAAATTCCTTATTTGAATACATAGAAAGAGCAAAATTTTATTTGTTGCAATCAATCAATTGAAAATTGGAGGATCTTGTGTGCAACTTAATATAGGGAATAACCATCATTGATCCTATATTTCTTCAAGATTAGCTAACCCCCCCCTAATGGAACCACTAGTTAACACTGCACACCAAAAGACACTGAAGCATTTCCAACTTGGAGGATCTTGTGTGCAACTTAATACAGGGAATCACCATCATTGATCCTATATTTCTTCTAGATTAGCTAAACCCCTCCAATGGAGCCAATAGTTAACACTACACACCAAAATACACTGAAGCATTTCCAACTTGGCCAAAAATAAATTTGTTACTATCCCATTACACTTATTACATCAACTGTTCTACAATTAAATTAGATTTTCTCTTGAAGTTGTGGAAGCAGTTGTTGATGAAATCAATGTAGAGCGTGTGGGAATTCAACTTTCTCCTTTCTCAGCTTATGACTCAAATCACGATCTTGATGCTTACAAAACCAGTGATCTTTCTCTCATATCATGCAGATCTTTCTGGCTTGTGAGGAATTTGGTTATTGCCCACACAATTTAGGAGTAGATGGAAAATATTCAATGCCTGAGAGCATGCATGTTCTTCCCAATTCAATTGATCATGGAAACCCCCATTTCAGGTATGTGCATTTTCATTCACCACCTTTCAATACTAGCTATGTTGCGCACAAAGAACATTGCAATGAAATAGTTGGATTATTATCAGTCTATGTTTTCAGCATTGTGCAAAGAATATTGCAATGAAACACTAAATTAAAATAGAAATGATCAATCAAAGGCCTCTCTAATTATTCTCAACTATATTCCCTCTTCTTTTCAGTACACATAAATTGCAACTACAGGAGCTCACAATTTAAGAAAATATGAAATTCAATTTTAGCCCAAATTAAAAATCCTATTTCTAAATACAATAATAGAACCAAAGATCTTTTAAAAACATTTCCAGCAATTATCTTAGTAGCATTTCAGTTTTGATAAATTCCAACCAATAATCTCATTAGCCCAAAACCTTATCAAAAGTCTCATCACTTTTCATAGGTCACTTTTCCTCTGTACTTGGTATATCTCTTTTATTCACTTTTTTTTGATGTCGATCAATTTGGACTTTTTTTTATTTCTATTCAAATCTTGTAGGTAAAGGGCTATTTTTGAGTTTAGATTTATCTATCATTAATATATTTTAGAATTTGTTTCTGTAAAATTTTGTCATAAATGTTCTGCATAAAATAGTGATTTATAATCAGTATATGGAAACAAGAAAAAGAAGTCTGAATTTAAAATTAAAAAAGTCTTGGCTAGGAATCAATATATGAAATGTTGCACATAATATAGGTGTTAAAGACAGACTTGGAAATATATATAGTTTAATTTCAATCTGATAATGGTCTGTAGCCAATAAATCTTTAAATGCATTGGTTGTCTGAATGCATTTCAATCACTTTGCATCAATTACTTTAACGAATGGTTGGAATGTTCAATTTTTTCTTTATTCTATTTTATTTTTATTTTCTTGTAGTTATATTTGTAATTTTTGTATTTATTTTTTTAATTTTATAACATGTTCAAAAATAACTTTGTACTTTTAAGTCCATTTTACCCTTTGTTGATGTAGAATAAAAATATTGTAGAGTCGTGGCACTTCAACAAATGTGTGGCCATGCACAAAATCTTCAGTTGCTGCTGCCAAGAACATAATTTGATGTTGTAGGTTCTCATTGATTCAAAACTGTGATATGGATGATTGTGGGTTTTGCGCCAACTCCCATGGCTTCAAAGCTTAAAATGGTAGATGTTTCTATTGTCCACACAATCATTACATCCTGACCTGCTCTATTCATTGGCATTTTCTTTTCCAATCTTCTTCATCACATTAAATCTTTAGTTATATTTATTTTCAAGTGAGATTCTATACTCATTTATTATTCTCTTTCAATTCCTAACCTTGTCCCATTTTTATTCACTTTCAATTCTAAATAGGTTCAATAAGCCTCCTAAAGTGGTTATGGGCTGTTAAAACTTCTAAATAGACCATCCTTTGTTTTGGCATTGTTTTATCTCTTTTCTTATGTCTATTCATTTAGTTTCAGTGAAAATGGTTTGAGCCAATAGTGATAATGATTTGAGCCAAGAGCAGATTCTCTGTGTTTTTCTTTTGTAAAAATAAAGATAGTGCAATAGAATCTAAAGTCATTATGCCCTAAATATTACAGAGCGTTGAAGCATTTGCACGAGCACTGCGATCCATCTATCATTCACTGTGATTTGAAATCATCAAATGTTATCCTTGATGCAAACTACAATGCCAAAGTAAGTAAATTTGATTGTAAGGGAATGCTCATCAGGGCAGAGTCCAAAATAAAAAACCTTGTACTTGATTGTTGAATATGTCAAAGAAGAAACAAATGGCAGTTAATTTATAGACTGGAACTGACCTGAATTGATTGATGTATTTTTTAAATGTTGAGATGCATATACTAATGACTTTTTTGTTGCTATAGGCCAAGCCACAGCTGACAGACAGGTCAAAGCTTCCAACTATTGTGGATCCTGTGATTAAAGAGTTGTTGAACTTGAAATATCTTCAGCAAGTAAGTTGCATGCAAAATATTTCTTTTAAAGGGGATTGACATTATTTTTAAAAATACATTCAGTTTATACAATTTTACTCATGTTTTGGTGGATAAAAACTTAACGTTCTTCCACATTTCTTGCCCATTTTATTTCATATCTGAAATAAGACATAATCTTGCCATTTTCCAATAGCTAAATATCTTTAACTGTGATTGGAATTTGGCATAAAATGTATTTTTAAGGTTATATTGTCAGCTAGTTCTGGTTGATCACCATTTGAAAATTAGAGGTGCTAATCCTTTCGTTGAAGAGAAAATTTATAGTGCACTACATATCATCGCACTTACCCAAAAAAGTTGAGCCAAACATTTGATTATCTAGATTGAAAGTCATTGTCCACTTCATAATCTTAGCAAGAAGAACACCATAAGTGCTTGTGAACCAAGTATTTATGATGAAGCAAGAAGGAAAGAAAAATGAAACAATGTGTTGAGTTGAGAGATAGACATTGTAAAGAAAGCCATTGATTATAAAAAGTATTAAGATCAAGTTTTAAAATAATGTTTTAATTGACAAGCACAAAGCAAGATTAGTAGCTAAAGAGCAACAAATTTTCTTTGTACATCCACGCACTATCTCCATGATTCCATGTTTGGTCCTTAGCCTCTTTGCAATAACCACATGATCGATGATTGCCAAAGAGTGCCAACATACTATGTGGAAAGGCCCTTTCTAGATCATATTTCAATGCAACAATTTATCAAATGATGGCGCTTTGAGGGGACAATGATCATCTTCAACCGTGTGACTTTGGCTCATTGCTTCAAATTTCTTAGAGGATATAGAAACTTACTGACTGCAAATAGCAGGTATGTTCTTAGAAAAAAAACCATACTCATTATAAATAGCAGGTATGGACTTAATGCAAATTTCATGAGTTGTGGTTCATAAAAACCCATACTCATCAGCTTGAATTGTTTGTTTAATACCCAATGCATTGAGGTGATGCTTACAATTTGAATTCATAACAACCATTTCTTATCAACTTAAATTGTTTGTTTAGTAACCATTGCATTGACGTGACACTTACAAGGTTGAAGTATTGCAACTTCCTAGAAGGTCTACCTACTCAGTTCCATGATGATCCAACTTTCCTTGATCCTTGGGAGAATGATGCAGGAGCATCAAGGTCAAGGTTGAAGGCATGAGAAGACATTAAGGTCTCAAGATAACCAACATGACCATGTTAGAACAGTTGATGTAATAAGACCCTGTGAAGGTCCTTTTTGATATGTTTGTAATCATTTTAGTTACATTTGAAAACATTAATCAACAAAAACCATATGTGCAGATATAAACATTAATCACAACATGTCCAATTTATTTGTAGGTATATTTTCCTATGAAGAAAGACAACGCCTGAGACAATGGCTATTGTAGAACAAATTTGCATCATTACTGCATCCGAGTAATTTCAAACAATCCCTATTCTTTCCTGAATTCTCTGGCTTGAAACTGACTGTGGGTAGCATTTATTAGAGATTATCCTTGCGATGTATCATCATCATGATTGCTAGACTCTTATAAAGCTTTTGAATTCACCTCTATAATATCTTGTACATTGTGATTCCCTTTGATTCATAAATTTTGAATAATGACTTCCCAATTTGATAATGATTCTTCGCCGTCTTTTTTTTTTCAGTCCCTTTTCCCTATAAGTGCTTCAAGTTTATAATAACAATGTTCTACATCTTGAAAACTTCTTATGATCATATCTAGAGAAATAGCTAATAGCTATGTGTTTGCACATCTTGTAGTTGCTTCATAGTAGAGCATATGATGCATTGTGCCAAGTAAGTTCATCTGCATTCTGCACTTTTGTTGTTTCTCCCTTGTAGCTATTCATAGCAAACCAAGTCTTCACAGCACCATGATTTACATCATTGGTGTGTATGGAAGACAAGCTACTGATGATATTCAACATTGTCAATTATTGAAGTCACCACCATAGAATCATCACTACATCAAGATTAGATTCTAATTTCTCCTCTTTATATTTAATTTAAAATATAGATTAAAATAAATTGCTCTTTTTATATTTAATTCTCTTTATATTTAGGTAACCACGTGAAACTAGAGGGAGAGGAAAAATGCCATTGTGAACATTAAAATGAACTTTTTCCATTACGTTGGTTGAAAAAAAATACCTTTATAATTGCAATTACTTTTTCCTCACTCCAAAACTTGATAGAACAAAACACCAATGATTCTCATAATTTATAATTATCATCCTCTTAGTTGAGCAAGAATTATAAGATATCCATCATTACCTCGGTGGTTGTCTTTGTCACAGATAGTACACCCAAGCTTTGGATTCCTTCAATTTTTTGGATTTTCTTACAAGAGAAAGTACCCATCAATGTACTATAGAGCATGAAGCTTAGGGCATATTAAAATAGTTTTCCACAACACACTGACCATAGTCTTATCAGATACTTCATTACTAATTATTATAGGGGCCATATCATCCTCAAAACTCATTCAGGTCCTCTTCACATTGTCCCCATGAATTGTAACAAACCCCTCACTCACAAGGTTTTCAATTGCATTATGAATCTGAAATTGAACAACATAACTCATAATGTATTCATTTCCCCCAAGAAAATGAAGCTAGAAATAGCTTGAAATTTACCCACAACAAATAATTACTTACATCATTCAGGCTGACTTCCTTGGATCCCTATTTGTGCATTTCCTCCATCAACTGTGATTGCATTCATTCATATCTGGTTAGGTGCCATACCAACAATTTTCTCAACACTATTTAGGGCAATATAAAGAAAGTTACCTCGGTAATACGAGTTGATGGTCCCCCTGCCTGCATCCTTTCCATGATAAAAATCCTCAGTGATGAAATAAGATCAACTCGTCTCATTCTTTCACTGGTTGAGACTCCCATGTTTATGAGATCCATGTCAATGGTCCCTGTAACCATGACACTCAAATGCATTCAGTGGCTTCCAATTAACATAGTTCTTTTAGAGATGACTAATTTTGTGATGATAATGCATTCAATATACAACTAAATGAACTGACAATCCTCATTGCCAAAGATGCACAATGGTTACCAGTTGAATGATCAGTGGTAGATTATTGAAGTCCAACTTCAAGAAGCCAGAATGATTCTTCCACATCACACCTTTCAACCTGAAAAATTGGAATGTAAGATATCTTTTTATTGCCTCAATCTGGCTTTAAAACATTCAGGAATGTAACCCACTTTTGTCTACATAGGATTTTCTTACCCACTTAGAGAATCTGATGCGAGCGAGGGCTTCACTTATTCTTATTAAGCTTTCAATTTGCCATGGAGTCATTTTGATAACCTATACAATTCATTCAGGAGAACAAGTTAACATAACATGAGAATTGCCTTGCATCTAGATGCATTCTTCAGTAGAAGTATGAGATATACTATTACTTTTTTCATGTGTGTAACTTGTAAGCATACTATACAGAAATTGAATTTGAGAATATATTGAGCTAACCTTCTTGCTACTATTAGGGAAGTTTCCCTTCCTACACATTTCAACATAACCACGAATTAGATCTTTTGTTGCCTCATCAGATATCTTAGGATGTATATGTTGTCTTGCATAAGTGATATACAAAGTGAGAGTTGGGAGGTCAAATGCATCTAGTGTTTGGTCCTAGAATCATAATGTAGTTCACATCAAAAATATGAGGTCATTGGACCCCCCATTAATTACTACATAGTATTGACCAAATCAAAACTTACCTCTGGCTCATCATAATGTAATGCAACAAGATGCCTTGCAAGGCACCTATCTATTTTTTCATCAACTTTATAAAGCACTAGCTAGATCAAATCAAACCTCTAGGCATTTTTTGTGATTCTTTTATACTTGAGTGACAACAAATAAATTCTCTAGCTTGAATTCTAAAACCAAACATACTCTACCTGGAAAGCAATGTTGGAGGAAGTTGGATATTGTCAATCACTGACAATCTAGGGTTGTAGCATGAACCACTAGGATTGGCACAAGCTAAAATAGATGTTCTTGCATTCAGAGATGCTATGATCCCAGCCTTTGCAATTGACACTGTTTGTTGTTCCATAACCTACTTCAAAGGAATGACCAGCCATTGATATACAATTCAACCAACAGCATAGATTACAAAGTCAAGAAACCAGTAAAAGCACATAATTTGAAGAGCTCGGAGAAAAATCACACCACCTATAACATGCTATGAGCATTGTCTGACATCTTGTCAAACTCGTCTATGCAGCAAACACCCCTATCACTCATTACCAGTGCTCCACTTTCTAGAACCTATTGAGTTCAAAGAAATAAGTAGTTTATATAGAATAAAGTGGTAGGTAGCAGTGGGGGAGCAGGCAGCCCAAAGAGCTCAATGATCAACAAATTGAGTTAATAACTTACTGTTTCACTAGGTTCAAGATCCTTTGATACATAAGAAGTCAAACCAACCACAGAGCTTCCACAACCACTTGTAAAAATGCCTTGAGAATCCAACTTATGCACATACTAAAGTAGTTGAGACTTACTTGTACCTAGATCCCCAACAAGCAGGATGTTGATATCACTACAAAAAGTACCGCTTGAAGCTAGTTTTACTGCAGTTCCCCCAAAAAGTTGTTTAAGAAGCATAATGGTTAACATATGGTTCAAAAAACATGCAACAAATTACCAATTAATTGAACATGAATGCAAAGAAAGATACCTGGCACAAGAACCCTTTCTTTACATCTTCTAGCTCCCAAATACTTAGAGCTAAGGACCTAGTTAGCCTCTCATAGATATCGGGCATGCAAGATAGTTCTTTCAACTTCTCAATTTGGAAATTGGTAGTCAAAATTCAATTTCAGAGCTTGCAAAATTCATGTTATATACAAAAGGTAAAAAGTATGAGTTTATACCTTAGCTTCATAATCAGCTGGTGACATATCACCCTCTTGAAAAGAGGCAAAACTATCACTATTGGTATCACATTCCATTGGATCTTCAGCTCACAATCTTGTCTTGTCTGCCTTTTTCAGATGAAGGGAATCAATGTAGGTCTGCACTAGCAAATGATTTACAAATTAGAATTAGAAATCATAGAATACAACATTAAGGTCCTCATTTCCAACTTAAATGGACTAAGATAGGCTTGAGAGCTTTGCTTTAAATAGAGATTTCACAATCCTTTGGTTTGGTCCCACTCTAACTATCATAGCTCTGAAAATCCCAATAACCTACAAAACAAAACCAATGTCAATCTTCAAATGCTAACGCTTGGAAATAAAAATGAGTGTAGAATTTGTATATCATGTAATGTTAGATACACCTCGATTGGATCACCGGGTTTGGCCGCATCAACAAGTTTGTTGTGCATCAGCAAGCTAACAGTGTGCAAGATTTTCCCCTCTAGAATGGCATTAGACATTTCTTGTAGCCTTACAATCTACTTATCAGAAAACCTAACCAAAAATTAAAAGGATATAGTTGTCTTCAGAGTCTTGAAAATGCAGCTTCAAATCATGCATAAACTAAAATCAACAAGTTCCTACCTGCATCTGTTATGCATCAATGTCAAAGAATTCATAGTAGCACATTCTGGCCTTGCACAATGTGTAGGTTCATCAATCTAACCTCAGCATTTGAAGCATAAAATAGGATGTGAATAAAAATCCAGCAAAAACACTTTTAGACACCAAGTACCATTGTACGTAGTGAAGAAAAGATATGAGATTTTTTTTTAAAACATGAAATACGTTTGACAAAATTTGGTAGAAGATTCTCATGGAATATGAGAATAAAATTTTGTGTGAAAGTTCTCATACAAGGATTTTTTCACACTAAAAAATGTGCTCTCTCATATATAGCTTTCATCAAGAAAACATCTCAATGTGAGAAGAACCTCATGTATGGTGTCCTATTAGTTCCAATTAAGGTTACAGAGAGCAGATCAATAGTGGTCGTGTCACAATAAGGAGTAAGATCTTATTTGAAAAATCCTAGAATCTAAAAGCTTCTGAGATCACTTTCATAAGCATGAATCTATTTAAAGTCGTAGATTCTCCACCACAGTTTATGCAAAATAGAATTGAGAAACAAACATAACATACAATAAAGACACAATTAACTATTATATTAAGAGTTCAATTGCAATCCAATGAATTACCTCTATCAATAGGTACTGGTGCTGGAGCATATCCACAAACAAGGCACCTAAAGAGTGCTTCTTTGATTTCTAGTATAATTGAGTTGCACCAAATTATCATTCCTTTAACTGAAACCATCTTCTCAATATCTAGATTTCAAAGACAACAAAACCCCCTTATTAGATTTTTCAAATAGCATTAAACAATGAAGACGTAACTTTAAAAAGAATTTCCTACCTGATGGATTCAGATCTTACATGTTAACTGTATCTCTAAGATTGAATATTCTTGCCTGAATGCAATGGCAGTTATATGTAAGTCTGAGGCATATTTATGTGCATAAATAAACAAAATCTGAAACAACAAAGTCATTAAATGAAAACACAGTAACTGACAAAATATATTTTTCCAAAAATACAATTCAGTCACTTAAATGTGCTTCTCCCACAAAGGCTTGAGGTGAACAGCTACATCCATCAATACAATGTCACAAATGGCGAGAACTTCAAGAGGATATCTGACCATCTTGCCATAAAGGTCTTCATCATATTCAAAGATGTTCATTGAATCAATATTTAGCAAATCACCTTCGACTTCCATTGTCTAAAAGAGAATCAACTAAATGAAGTGAATACAAAAGAAAATGTGCTCAACCAATAATTTGAAATGAGACTAGATGGTAACCATAAGAAGCCAGTAGGGACAAATTTGAACCTGTTCCAAGAGCCTCATGTATTTCCCCTCAAGGGCTGAAGGATCATCACTAAAATTCCTCAGAAAGCACTTAACTACTTGATTGACATCTTGAACACTTATGTTTGTGCCCCAAACAAGAATAGGGGGGGTTTCCATCAAGGTCACCCTCAGAAGACTAGGGCATCTAATTATAATAACCAAAAGAGGTAATTAATGTGTGTTTCAACAAAACATATTATACAAATTGAAAAGAAATGATTGACTCAATTAATAGGCAATTCTCTGTCCAAAAGGTTTCTTGGTACAAGGCAATATCTTCAAAATAGGTTTCTTTAATGTAGAAGGCACCAAAAGTTGGTACATAGGCATCTGCTATGCTGATTCCCTAAGGAGGCAGTTGCTTGGACAGTCAATGTGGACCACCCATTGAGGTTTGTAGAATAGAAGGGTTGTCTGGTATGACCCATTTGATAGGACCCTGGGAATCTCCATGGTTGAACTGACCCAGAATCTAGGTGTGCAGGCTAACATACCATTAATATAGTTTTTAATGCTTCTCACTAGCAATAAAGCATGTTTTATTAGCCCATTATTTAGCTGGTTCACCTTTATTACTTCAAACAATCTAATCCAATGTTTATAACAGTAGAGTTCTGTTTATTAGAATATGATACATTTTCTATTTTGGTATATCCAGGTTACATACTCCATATTCTTAATATATGGTTCAATTTCTTTTTGTACTAGTCTAATTTTAATTGCTTTAAAAAAATTCAAATGACTATTGTTTGGAATTATCAAGTATAGATTAACCCAGACTCTACCAAAGGCCATAAAGCATGAGGAATGACAACTTTACACATCTGGAACTCATGACATGAATGAAAACTTTACACATCTGGAATTCATGATGTGAATGACAATCTTCATCCATATAATGCTATTTTAAAATTTAGTACTTTGTCTTGTTATGTTTTGTGATATATAATTAATATTTGTCAAAATTGCAGGAAGAAGCTTGCATAGAGACTATTGTTTGATAAAAGTGCAAATGATGATCATGAAAGAAGCATATTGACAAAGTTGAAGCAACAGTGTGGTGGTCAGTTTACTTCTAAAATGGAGGGAATGGTATGCTACATCATACATAAATAAAAAACTCACTTTGATTCTTATCAATGAAGTTAATCTAATTGTAAATTGTGTAAAAATTTGTGTGCTTGTATGTAGGTCACAGATTTAACATTAGCAATTGAGAACCAAGGGAATTTTGATGATTATCTCAATGAAAATTATCAAGCACATCTTGGCAGAGACTTGACTGTGACAGTTTTGACAGCTGGGTTTTGGCCGAGTTACAAATCATTTGATCTTAACCTGCCAGCTGAAATGGTATGCCCATTTTGTATACAGTATATCTTTTAAATTTGCCAATTTTTGAATCAGTTTAACATTTTGACCTTTGCTACTTAATGCAGGTAAGATGCGTAGAGGTGCTCAAGCATTTCTATTAGACAAAGACAAAGCATAGAAAGCTTACATGGATATAATCTCTAGGTACTTGTAATATTAATGGGAAGTTTTACCCTAAGCCTATGGAACTTGTTGTTACTACTTACCAGGTAATTTCCTTTTTGGTTGATTACTAGCTAACAGTTAGATTCCTTGATTCATATAAAATGGCATTATAGACCTCATTTTCTATTGATCATTATTGGGAATTTCTTCTTCCAGTTTCTGGTTAAGAATTAGTTGGGTAGGATAAGTTAAAGCAATGGTTAATGTCATTAATTGTTAATGACCATACATTGATAATTTGATTCATTTTCTACTAATGCTATCTATTTAAAGGAAAACTAAAATTGATGTGTTATAGAAACCATAAATATGCAAAGTGAATACATCACATTTATCAGTGTCATTTTCCTTGATATATCTAGAATTTGCTTCTTTTTCCTTGTGTAACTTACTCTATGGTTATGATACGCAGGCATCAACATTCTTTCTATTCAATGCATCCAAAAGGCTAAGTTACTTAGAAGTGAAGACTCAATTGAATTTGACCAATGAAGATATTGTTAAAATGCTACATTCTCTTTCATGTGTGAAACATAAAATTCTCAATATAGAGCCAAATACAAAAATTGTGGCACAAACAGATGTCTTTGAATTCAATTCAAAATTCACTAATAAGATGAGGAGAATCAAGGTATGAACTCTAATATAACAAATTGTATACTATTTTTCCTGTCTATTTTTAACAAAAATTAATGCATGTGGAGATCACATGGTAATTGGTTTCTACCTGATTGCAGATTCCACTCCCACCAGTGGATGAGAAAAAAAAGGTGATTGAGGATGTGGATAAAGATAGACGTTATGCAATTCTAATCAATAAATTACAAGTAAGCTGAAGATCAATGCTACTATGTTTTCTCATGAATCTTTTTCTAGGGTGTTCCTACTCTAACTCCTAGACTAATTTAACTTCATTTTAAAGTATAGGCATTTACTCCTTGACTGATTTAACTTCATTTTAAAGTACAAGCTCTAAATTTATATTGATTAGACATCATTTTAGATTAGTAAAGTTGTAATATGGATAATATGGTAACAAAAGGTGATCAATGCCAATGGTAGTCACCTGGTGTTAAAGAAATCAGGAATGTCTTAGAGGAGACTTGGAAAATTGTATTGGCTATGTCATTTGTGGTTCTTCTGATAAGGTGTTAAATTGTTGATAGAAGCAACAAAAGTACTTCGTCCCAGACAAATAGGTGTTGAAGCTCTGCTTCTTGTCCTCCAAATGATTAGAGCTTTTCATATGAATAATATAGTAATCAAAGTTGATTGAATGGTATTTACCTTGCATTTAAAAAATTGGCAATATTCGAATAGGAAAATCTAGAGCATTTTGAAGGAGGCTTGGTCACATCTTGGATATCATTTTGAAATTTACCATACAACATTGTTTAAGAGCATTACTATGTTTGTTCATTAGTCACCCACTGTTCCTTTCTCTGTTCCCTCTTTACAGGAAATGAATTTGTGAATAGAGGGACATTTTTTGCTAAGTGAATACTAACAATGACGATGCTCGAACACATAACCTTGTTCAGAATTTGCAAGTGTCTGGTTGTTGTATCAAGACTGAGGAAATTGTGACGAATTTGGGTTTGGAGCCTAAAGAGGAGGGCATTAATCAAGCTCCTCTCTGGCTCCATCTATAGCAAATGTGGAAACTTGACTAAGTGTCAAAAAACTCAACTTGTTCAAACTTGAAAAATGATTATGTTGGTAAGTACAGTGAGGACAGTGCCATGAAGCAACAATGGTTATGAAGGTGTGAAAAGGTCACACTAGTACTGAAGCAAAATTTCAATAAAAGAATAAAAAGTTAAAACTTAGCATCTACTGGATGTGTAATCCAAGGCTTTTATTCTATTGAGGAATGTTGTGTCACTGTTCACCCTATTGTAAGCAGGTGCACATGAGGATGAAATGAAAAATAAGTTCCACCCTTGAAAAATGATTATGCTAGTAAGAACAATGAGGACAGTGCCATGGACATTTATATGCAGTCTGAAAATGGTTTTATTGAAGGTTGGTTTTGCAAGAATTTAACTTGAGAAACACAAACAAGGTTTAGAGCTTAATGTGCTTGTTTTATTAGCTCCAATGAAAATGGTTCTAATGATATTTCTGGTATTCATGTTCCCTCTTCATGAGAATGAGCTCACTTTGATGCTTGTTTATGATAACACATTACAAATGATTAAAGGAAATGACTATGCAATGAATCAAAACATGTACAGCTAAATGATATGGAAAAATATGAGTTTATTGTTTATTGCTAAGACTGAAAAGAGAGATTGCAGACCTATTATCAGTCACAAATCAAACTGTAACAATTCAATCCATAGGTTTTAATGCCATATAATCAACATGTATCACATCCAGATGTTAGCTAGCTATTGTAGGCTTCTGTAGACCACTTTGGGACTAGTAAATGACCACTTTAAGGTATGATATGAAGTATGATCTGCAACAGAAAGACTAATATTATCCTACACGAGTTTGATATGCAATTTCCAGCCATCATATTCAGTGCCATGAATCTAATATGCACTTTCAGACACTATATCCCTTCAGATATGGTAAGTTTGAATGACACCAAATTTTTCTTTGCTTCAAGCGACTTGGAGGGGTGACTTGGTGAGCTGACATGGCGAGTGGACTTGGTGAGCAAACTTAAAGAGTCAACTTGGTGAGGCTACTTGGTGAGCATACTTGAACAGTTGACTCGGTGAGTCGACTTTGGGAATAGACCTAGCAAGCCGACATTGTCAGCGGCCTTAAAGAGACAACTTGGTGGGGCAGATTGGTGAGCCTATGTAGAGAGCCCCCCTTGGTGAGACGAGATGGTGAGCCAACTTGGTGAGATGACTTGGAGAGCTAACTTGGTGAGTAGACTTAAGGAGTCAACTCGTTGAGGCGACTTAGTGAGGTGACTTGATGAGCGAACTCAGAGTCAACTTGGCGAGCATATACTTGAACAATCGACTTGTTGACATGACTTAGTGGGGTGACTTGGCAAGCCCACCTAGCGAGCGTACTTGAATAGTCAACTTGGTGAGTCGAACAAGTGAGCTGACATGGTGAGTGGGCTTAGAGAAGCAACTCGGTAGGGCAACTTGGAAAGCACACATAACAAGATAACTTGTTGAGGCAAGGTGGTAAAACCACTGGGTGAGCCGACTTGGTGAGCTGACTTAAAGAGTCAACTCGTTGAGGTGACTGGGTGGGTGTGACTTGGTGAGTTGACTTAGGGGGCAGACTTGGTGAGCGAACATAAAGAGTTGACTTGGTGAGCTGACTAGGGGAGTCATCTTGGCGAGCTAACATGGCTAGTCAACTTAAAGTGGCATGTTGGTGGGGCAAGTGGGGGTGACTTGGTGAGCTAACCTAGAGAGTTAGCTTAGGGGGTGAACTTGGTGAGAGAACTTAGAGAGTCGACTTGGTGAGCGTACTTCAATTTTTGACTTGGTGAGCTGACTTGGGGAGCCGGCCTGACAATCTAACATGGTGAGTGGGCTTAAAGTGGCAACTTGGTGGGGCAAGTTGGCGAGCCAACTTAGCAAGGCCACTTAGAGATGTGACATGGTGAGCTGACTTGGTGAGTGAGCTCAATGAGCAGACCTAAAGATTGACCTTGATGAGACACTTTGGTGGGGTGACTTGATGACTGAACTCAAAGAGTCAACTTGGTGAGCATACTTGAATAGTTGACTTAGTGGGGCAAGTTGGCGAGCCAACTTAGCAAGTCTAATCAATCAAGAGGAAATATTTGAGAGCTTAGAGTGACACAATTTTTAGATGATCATATGAAATGAAATGGGCGTGTGAGTAGAAAGAAACTAGAAAAACATTGTGTACAGATGAAGGCATGAAATGGATGGTTTTGGAGCACTCAGCACAGACATTCAACATTTAGTACATATCATCATTTGAAATCAAATAGGTGTAGGGGATTATATGCATAGTGAATAATAAAGGAGGGAATTGAACCCTCCCTGAGTCTCATAGTTGTTGAGGTCCACTTTAGCAATGGCCCTTCCTGTGAAATTGCTGTCTAAAACCTTTCTAATGAGATAATGTGTTATGAGCTCTTCATCAGGGATGGAACGTGAATCCAGGAGGTAGTTGTTGACACAACTACCTCCTGGATTCACGTTCCATCCCTGATGAAGAGCTCATAACACATTATCTCATTAGAAAGGTTTTAGACAGCAATTTCACAGGATTCACACAACTACCTCCTGGATTCACGTTCCATCCCTGATGAAGAGCTCATAACACATTATCTCATTAGAAAGGTTTTAGACAGCAATTTCACAGGAAGGGCCATTGCTGAAGTGGACCTCAATAATTGCGAGCCACAAATTTTTTTTGACTAAGCATTGGTCAAAATTTTAACCAATGCCATGTAGTTTTCTACCAAGCATTGGTCAAAATTTTGACCAATGCCATGTAGTTTTCTACCAAGCATTGGTCAAAATTTTGACCAATGCACTATAGTTTTCTACCAAGCATTGGTCAAAATTTTGACCAATGAACTGGTGATTTCTACCAAGCATTGGTTGAAAGTTCAACCAATGAGTGGCAGAAAATGTGCTAACAATTCCAACATTTTTCAACCACCGTATTGGTCAAAATTTTGAACAACCTACTAGTTGGTCAAAATTTTGACTAAAAAATGTTTGACCAATACTCTATAGTTTTCTACCAAGCATTGGTCAAAATTTTGACCAATGCCCTGCAGATTTCTACCAAGCATTGGTCGAAAGTTCGACCAATGAATGGCAAAAAATGTGCTAACAATTTCCACATTTTTTGACGAACGTATAGGTCAAAATTTTGACCAACCAGTAGGTTGGTCAAATTTTTGACTGAAAATTTTTCGACCAATGTGTTGGTTGAATTTGGTCGAAGTTTGGTCAAAAACTGGGTCAAAATTTTGACCAATAAAGGTCAAAAAATGAGCCCAAATGTACTAGTGTGCATATGCCCGGACCCACACTTAGACCCCACGCAGTAGTGCAAGGCAATGACTATCCAAGTAGTTCTTTTGACTGCCTAGATGCCCCGTGCTCTCTTGTCCTACCATGCCCATATTCTGAATCCCCTGCGTTGTCGATACTCAGATGCTGTACTCTATCCTTCAATCTCTTGGTTACCATACATTCCCATACATCCATATCTTTCTTGTTTCTGTGCCGCAAAATAATCAAATCTCCAACTTAACTCACCAATCCTATGTTGCAAAATAATCAAATCCTATCAGTCCATTCTAATCTCATCTTTTGGAGTTATGCTATAATTTATACTTGTTTATTTATTTTAAAATGAAATTTACTTATTTTATCTATATATTCATAAACTTTTAATAAAATAACAATAGTTCCTTATATTAATAATATAGTAATTTAAATAAGGTTTACTAAATCAAATATAAGAAAGGTGTTATGAAATTGATTTTGAAATCATTTTAATTAAAATAATTACAAATAATTTAAAACTATCTATTAAAAAAAAAAAAAAATTATTTTCATTAATAAGTTTTTTTTTTTAAGAAGATTTTTTTTAAAAAAGAGATATTAAAAAAAATGCAATATATATATATATATATATATATATATTTCAAAATATATTATTTTATTTTTAAAAAACAAGCTAATAAATAGAGATCAGATTATGTTTATCATGTTTTAATAATAAAGAACCAAAGAACATTTTTATCAAATATTAATTTTAAATATAAGTTTTATAGATATGATCACAAATAGAATATTCCCTTTTAACATTGTATTTTTCCTTTTTTGTTATCATTCTAAAAATTTGATTTCTTGAAAACTTAATTAACATAAATAAATACAATAAATTTACCTAAAATATTTATCAAAATAGATTTATGTTGATATGAGAACTTAAAATATTATTTTATTGATGTTTAAAAGTTGATTCAATTTACAAAATTATTATAATAAATTATTTAACTAAGAATTTAATATACAAGTTAGTATATTTTATTTTAGTTAAAAAAATTTTTTTTTTGCCCTAAGACATTAATTTTTCTTTCTCTACTTAAATGATTTCTATAAGGTAGTTGATTCTCTTTGAATTTTATTTATTTAGTTAAAAAAATATGTATTTATGATTATATTGTAATCATATTTAGATAGATTTTGATTGCTAGGATAAACATTTTAATTTCAATAGTTGAAAGATAATAGTTAAAGTAAAAATATATTTTGGTTAGAGTAAGATAAGGGAAATGTACACGCGATTTCAGTTTTGTAAGTCATTCATGATTAGAATGTTAAAATAGAAAATCTTTTGGGTGGTTAAAAGATGTATTTTTTATACAGCATGAGCTATTTTAGTCTTGAGTGATGTCATAAGTTTAATTTGTTTTGAGTTTTTTTATGGGAGGATTTTGTATTCACAAAGTTATTGTTAGCTTATTGAGATGGAAACATGAGTCTTAGTTTGTATCTCTTTCGTTAAGAGCTAAGGACTAATGAATATCCATTATGTCGCATTCTCTTGGGGCATTATCAACCTCATCTCTAGTGTATTTCTAAGTAATAGTTGAAAGTTGCATTAAATTTGAAAATTTCTAAATTTCTAAAAGTGCATGTGCGCTTTTTAAAAACTCTATAAATGGGCTGCAAACTTGTGACCCATTCCATTTTCCCTCATTTGTTTGTGCTAGTTTCTTCTTTCCCCTCAATAGCGCACACATGGTTTGTGGAAGTTGAAGAATTTGCTAACTTTCCTCCTCAAAATGGCTCCTCGTCACCGAAAATCAAGATCGGGATTGTCAAGTATGTTTTCTATTCTTCTTTTTGCATTGTTTTGTATGTTTTTTTAGTTTTGCTTCAAATTTGTTTATTTATTTAAAATGTAATTGATTTCGTATAGGAAATGTGAATAATCAACCACCAAATTACCAACCTGATCAACAAAATCAAAATGAAAACCTTTCACAAGAAGAGCAAGAAACCATGCAAGAGAAATGGTTGTTAGGTGTGATAAGCTGTAGAGTGTAGAAGGATTTGAAGAGGGAGAGTGACAAGGATTGAAAAGTCAGATAATTGAAGTTTGTGACAATGGATATTCATGAGTAATATGAAAACATACCATTTTTATCAATACTATTTTTTGATTAATGTTAGGTATATTTTATCATTTCTCATTTCAAGTAGTTGGCTAATAGTTGTACCTAACCTCACATCTAATATATGCTCTCAATTTTCCCTCATGTATATAGGTATATATTTTGTTGCTCACACAACCATACCAAAAATGGGGCACGTTCTCATTACCTCAAATGGAAGTTGTTTCTCTTACACTTGTCTCCCCTTTCGTGTTCCAAATCTTGAGCATCCACTTTCTTACACCCTTGTCCTCACTTTTCGTAGACAAGTCACCATCCCAAGTTACTCACACATATGTGAACAATTTTCGTTTTACATGCTATTATTCTCACCCATGTAACTCCTATATGGATGACATAAAGGTGCCACCTCATCCAAGCCCCTCAACTTGCTCCAAAAACCTATAAATAGAGCAATTTCCAAGAGGAAATCATCTCTCTAAGAATCACATTATTATTATCTTAGTTTTCTAGAGCAAGTTTAGTACTATCATAGAAATTCTTGTCTTCCGTTTGGTAATAATGAATCATATCTAGTTCTTAATTGCATATCATTCATAGCTTTAATATCGATTCTATATCAATATTCAATGTTGGAAGTTTGAGACTGGTTCTTCATACTAGCTCTTGAATGCTTCCTCCATCCATTGGTTTACATTTGTAGCTTGAACCCATTATCAAACAAAAGTAATTTAGAGATTTGTTTTCTTGTGTTTAGAGAGCACGTCCATATCTATAAAATAGAACAAATCAAACACACCTTTACAAATACACTTATTTTAGTTTAATATGATTTTATGAGAAAATCTTGTGTTTAGAGAGAGCACATCCATATCTATAAAATAGAGAAAATCAAACACACCTTTACAAATGCACTTATTTTAGTTTAATATGATGCTATGAAGAAAATCTTGTGTTTTCAATTTCTTGTTTATCCTTTGATATGTATTATGTGCTTGCTAACCTGTTAATGTTTGCACATTTAAGCCTGACTACACAAATTGAAACTCTCCCTCACCGACCTAGATGAAATACTTTTCATATGAACATCATAGAGGAAAGTAAACAAGACATTTTAAACATAGTTCCTTCAATATATTTAGAATAATTCTCCAATGACCTTATACAAATCAATTTCAATCCATGCCTTCTAGAGGGCACCAATGTATAAAATTCATTCACCAAAGAAAAGTGACCATAGTACTAACAAACATGTTATCAACATGTTTCACAACATATTTGAGAAGAGAAATCATATTTTATGTCTTCATACTCTTTCCTGCAATGGCTTAAACATCACACACGAAGACTTAATCCTTATACTAAAAGTGTTAAATAGTCAAAATTGACTTTTTTTTTCAATCTTAATTTCTTCCCAATTAAACAACAAATGAAATTTTCTAGGCCCAAGTCACCCAACAGATCAAAACAGCTACAAATGTAGTAGGAAACACCCATGCCCATTTCTTCTTTCACAATGATTCAACAGAGGAAATCAAGATCTTGCATCATATCCAAAGCGACCAAAGTTAGAGCTATCGATGCAAGAGCTGCATTGCATTTTTGGGTTCTCCTTTCTTAAAGGAAACCATGGCTGGTACTGGTGTGCCATTGCGGTGGGGAATTGAAATCTTATGAAAAAACTCATCACAGTTTATGATCTATTAGAAAGTCATAAACGCGTAATGAATGGTAATTATCTTCATAAAACATGATTTTCCACTGATCCCCACAAGAGGGCCTACTGCAGAATCTTTAGGAGAGTACAGCAGGACAGAAATCAAACCAAAATAATCGAGCTGCAACATTTGAGGACTTTGATTTTACAACTAAAGCCAAGAGAGTCTATTAAGCTTATAAAATCTTGAATTTGCACCAAAGAATTTGAAGCAAATTGCTATTACATTGCTTATTCCTTTTCCTTGTCAATTCTTATTACTTTATCAATTAATGTGATGCTTTACTCACCAATCATTATGGTTGTTCTCAATTCAAAAATACATTTTATAAGATATATTTGAGTTTGTATATGAAGGTAGTATATTTTTATGAAAGGGCCTATACAATTGTCTAAGTTTAAGTTGTCAGTTTTTATTCTAATAAGCATTATGTATTTTTATTGGTATATTCTAAACAATTACTAAATTATAATCCATTTAAAGTATTAAATTGTGTAACTCAATTTAATTTAAATTTTGGTGTTGTATAGTTTAGATTTTTACAATCTGTTTTTTGTATGAAAATATCATATTAAATTTGATTATATTTAAACTATTAGGAATAGATTTTCCAATCATATTATACCTAATTCAATTATATTCAATTACTTTATACAAGTAACTAAATTACAATTCCACTAAATTTATTAGACTTCTTTTTCTTAGTTTAGTGTCACTTGTTTAAAATTTATCATACCACCAACCATGTATTTTTTATTAGTCTGTATTTAGGCATGGAATTAATATTATCATTTTTCATGTCTAATTAGTTTTCACAATAATTTTTTTTCAAAGTTCTAAATTTTAAGAATATAGATTATTTAATTTTTAAAATAATATCTAATTATCAATTTCTTAATTTTGATTGGTCACTTTTAATTTTACAAGGGGTTTTATTATTTTTTCAATTCAAAAAATAATAATAATAATATCCAAAAGTTTCTAATAGACGGTTAACTTCTATTGCCCACTTGCCATCTACTATGCTAGTGTCATATGATTTGCTCCACAATGATGGTAGTCTCTTGTATTTGCAACATTGAAACAAGACACGAGAATGGCATGTGCATCAAAACCCACATCGCTCCTTTGAAAATAGTCCACTAATTTGTCTTCCAATTCTATGTACTACAATTCGTCCAACTTTTACAACTTTCCTCCATGTAGACGATTTGATACAAGGAGGTGAGCCCCTCAAAAAAGCCATCTTGCTTGTTTTGATACGAAGGCAACGTGTTCAAGATTTCAAAAGTCATTGATAGATTACTTGTGAGGGGAATGTGATCTTTGGCCCTGGGGCTTTGGGGTAGTCTCTGACCTACAATGTATCTTTGCATTCAAATAAAACCATTGATTTTCTAGAGATGTTATTAAAAAGATCTATTAAAATATTTTTAAAATTATTTTTAAATTAATATTATTTTTATATGACTATCAATATCTAATATTTTTAGAAAACAATAGTGCAATATTTATTGTAATTATTTTCAATATTTTGTTTCTTAGAAGACACTCAACAAAGTAACATAACAAACTAACTTGGCTAGAAAAACCATATTAATTAATTTATTTCCAATACTTTGTTTCTTACAAAATGATGTGGGAGTTCTTTGACCACAACCAATAAAATATACAACATAACAAAACCATCATTAAATAATAAAATTGTCTTCCCTTGACTCTATAGCCTCATAGGGAAATATTTAAATTGGCCCAAACACCTTCATATTACACATATCCACCAACTTTAATGGTGTAGCACAAAACATCCTTGATTTAAATACATATTTTTGTAAAGAAAATCATAACGAATGTTTAATTCTAAATATTTTAAGAATTATAACTCTTTCAACATGCCACATCTATAATGACTACATCTAAATGCAATTGTCCAATATTTTTTGTAAATGAACAAGAAGCATCTCACATTCTTCATATTTCTTATGTAGCTAAAGGATAGAAACATTTAGCCAAATAAGAAGCATCCCATATTCTTCATGGTTTTTGTGTTTCCTAAAAGAGAAAATAAGTGTAAGGATATAAGATAACTATTCAAATGATGATGCTCATATATGCAAAACTCATCAACAAAGAAAATATGTAGAGAATGTTGAAAATCGTGGACATCTCTCAAAATGAGTTATACATGTGATGCAGGAGCATCTTGGGTCAATGAGAAAACTTGCATCAACCAAAAACATTTATTGTTTTCTATACTACTCTGTTGTTTGAGAAGTAGTCATTGCTTCTTCCATCCTTTCTCCACACACACTTGGAATCTTAAAGAGAACCTAAATTAATTCATCATCCTAAGAGTGGATAACTTTATTTACTGAGACGCGAGAGATATTTCCATCTTTCTCATATTGTGTTTCCTGGTTGTTACTATGCATAGTGTGTGGATTTCATGTCCTTGTGGTTCATATGTTGTCATGGAATCTTGTACACTTCGGACTTGACTCGTTGGTCTTACTAATTCATTAAATATATTTATCTATAACATAAATTTATCATTATTTCTTTCTAATCTATGAAAATTAAGTTTTAACTGCATAAGCCAACAACAAGGTACTTCCAAGATGGATTAGGCATAAGCGAATGAGAAAAAAATCCATACTAATGCACAAGGCATCAAGAAAGCAATAGAATTAATAGCATTGTGGGCCAAGTCCATTTAATTAAGTTTGGGTCGACATTTTTAAAAAGTTGTCAAATTCTAAAGCTTTTAGCCCCTTCTGCCTAACTAAAGGCAAGATATTTGATGCTTGCACCCCTTGTTCAATTTTACATTGCCAATGGTTAGGGAAATGAGAGTTGCAAGTCTTTGTGTATGCATTTTTTGAGGATTTTTAATTTCTTATAGGGAAGCTACTTTCTTGGATCTAGTAAGGTAGATTCGATTGATCTATTATTTTCACTGGAATCCTCTTTCTCCTTATACTTGGTTGGTTTTCTACTAGTTCTCTTACTTGTAGATTATGTTTTTAATATCTTTTCTATTGAGGTTCACTATACCTAAATCATCTCCAAACAAATTGGTTGGCTCTATCATTGCTTTTATTTTGGTTTCCTCTTCTAGTGCCTCTTTTGGTTGTAAGGGGGCATATGGGATGAGTGCCAAGCTATCCATGTTGCTCCTATCATATGTGTGTTTAGCTATTTTTCTAGTGTTCCTTTAGTGGTTTTACCTTCTTGTTGAGATCTACCTTCTTTTAGGTCATACTCTTTTTTGGAGTCCATCTAGCTACTAGTGGAATCAATAATAAATCTTTGTTATGATTTTTATTTTTGCACCTAGGAAATATCGTTTTAGCTCCACAATTTCCATTGTTCACATCCATCTAATATCCTTCATAATGTTGTTCACTATCACAATTCTTAATCATAAAAGCCTAAATGAATCTTCCTCGCTCATGTCAGTTTCTAGGGTTTCTTGTAATGTCCCCACTATTAGGTGTTTCTTGGGACAAATATTACCTGCAAAATAAATGTTAGAATCAAAGAATAAAAAATTAATTTATATACTATTCTATGCTTTATGTTAACCCCAAACCTTAAAGACATCTCCAAATTGGGATTACTGCTCCCTCTTGAGGATCTCCAAGTCCTAAATGCTATATCCTTAACTATAGTACTATCCTTAATTACTTCACCATCTTCTCAAGAGTGCTTCCTCTAAGGCTTTTCTTAGAAGAGATGATATCTATTCAAGGCCCTTTCCACATATGCTTATGTTGATGCAATTGAACATTATGGCCATACGAGATTACACTAATGTTAGTTATGTCGATCAGATGGATTTTTCTCTCGCATACCAGCATTATCATATCAATCTCTAGTGAAGTCGATCGGATGGAGATTATATTAATCTCTCATATCAACATTACAGAGATTATATCAATCACAAGCATGTCATTCATGTGGTGATTACATCAATCTCATATATTATCATTATAGAGTTTATATTAATCTCAATTGTGTTTCTCAAATGGAAATTATGCTCATCTCTGTTACTAATGTCATAGCATGTAAGATCAATCTTTCCTCCATAATAAATTATATTGATATCTTCATAAAATAACAAATATTTTTTATAAACACAATTATATATATCAAACATAATATTTTAGTTATATTAAAATGAAATAACATATAAATTAAATAATACATACACACCATACACTTACATTTATGAAATTTCACCTCCTTTGTTGGCAAAGGAGCCTTGAATTTTTACCCTTTCATGAATTTTGAAATCATTACTTTACCACATTGATACCTTTTTTGACTTATTATTATTATATTTTATTGTATGCTTAATATATTTACCTTTTGAATCCCTTATCTACATACTACATTTTAATGAAATAAGGATACCTTATGACATAATAACAATCCATTCCACCTTATGCGTCATTCCTCACATGACATGGGTTGCCTGGGACTTTGATTTTTAGTTTCCTTTCAAATCTCCAATCATCTATTATTTGATGGTAAATGTCGATATGATTTTGATTATTTTCTCCTTCCACATATGGTCTCTTCCTACCATTATTTATTGCCTTGGGGTTTAAGCATTGTGCCCCATTAGTTTTGTTTAAATAATAATCACTTTAATTTCTTAGAAATAATAATGACTAGCCTTAAGTCTTGAGCTAATGGGTCATTAGGTAAGTGCAACAAGATGGTGTATGAAAAGGGGGTATAATTGGATAGCTTTTTTTCTGAAATCGGGTAAACCTGAACTTGCATGAGACATTTTAGGGTCATCCACAAAAAATGAAAAGATGTATAAAAACATATAAATTGTAGTATTCTGAATCTACTTTCTAAAATACTAGAGTTTTTACAAAATGGATAGGATTAGGTAGGTCACACCCTACGCACATGAAAAACAATTCTTGATTTTTTTAGAAAACATAACATGGTTGTTTTCTTGTGCAACACAAAAGACATAGTTATGTTTAGTATTTTGTATATCCCTTTGGTAGGATAATAGTTAAGATTCATATCTAGAAGTTCTATATTTTTTTGTAATTTTATGATGAGTATTTTTTTGTTATGAATTATTGGATAGACTACATCCTGAAATTTTGGTACCTATTCATATGTTGAGCATAACTTGCATCAAAATAATTGAAAATGGATTTTTTTATTTAAAATGTGTATATAATCAAGTGTATAATAATAATATGTAATTTATTTTGAATTTGGTTAAGTATATCAAAAGTTATTTTAAAAATGGTAGACATATGTTTGTGAGGAATTTCAAGGCATTGTTAAAAGTAATTAAAGTTTAAAATGTTAATGTTGTCCAAAAAAAGGAAAAAATTATATGGTTAGAAAGCTAAGAAGACATGTAAGATTATGGTGGTGATTTTATAGATACCCAGTTCACTACTAGTGTACCTAATGAAGACAAAGATGAGAATTCATCTTAGAAGATGAAAAAAAGTCTAAAGGGAAAAAATGGAGGGAAAACAGTCTCCCAAGCCTTTGGGTTGTTTCCTTAGGCTACCACCAAGCCATAACATGATCGGGTTATGAAAATAAAAAATGCATTCAAAACATGAACGGTTTTTGTATTACTACTACACAAGGGTAGATTGAGGCAGGGAGTGAGGGAGAGAGATTGGGTTATGTATTATACTACACAAGTGCCTATCATATCCCCTAATCCTTGTGTCCATCCCATCCTCTCTCTCTCTCTCTCTCACACACACACACACACATTCATGTTTTCTCTTTATCCTATCCCCCTCTCTCTTTCTCCTATCCCCTTCTCCCTCTCACTCTTTATATCATATCCCCTAATCTCTCTCTCTCTCTCTCTCTCTCTCTCTCTCTCTCTCTCTCTCTCTCTCTCTCACACACACACACACACACACACACACACACACATCCCCTCTCTTTTTTTCTCCTATCCCCTTCTCTCTCACTCGTTCTCTCCATCTAGGTCTCTCTCTCTCTCTCTCTCTCTCTCTCTCTCTCACACACACACACACACACACACACACACACACACACACACACACACACACACATTCTCTCTTTATCCTATCCCCCCGCTTCTTTCATCATATCCTCTAATCCTCCTCCTCTCTCTCTCTCTCTCTCTCACACACACACACACACACACACACACACACACACACACACACACACACACACTCATATTCCCTTATCTCTCTCTCTCTCTCTCTCTCTCTCTCTCTCTCTCTCTCTCTCTCTCTCACACACACACACACACACACACACACACACACACACACATCCCCTAATCTCTCTCTCTCTCTCTCTCTCTCTCTCTCTCTCTCTCTCTCTCTCTCTCTCTCTCTCTCTCTCTCTCTCTCTCTCTCACACACACACACACACACACACACACACAAACACACACCGCACCCCCCTTTGTGTAGTAGTAATACATAACCCAATCAAGTTATTGAAAAATGTAAACAAAAAAACATGTCAATTGTTATTATGCTGTTTTAGTGTGGTCCACTAGATTCTACTATTATTTCACATGTATTTCTATACTAGGTATGCAACTTGTATAAGGTTTTTTGTGGTTGGAAATGCTAAATTTTATATTTTTCATGTGCCAACATCTTATTTTATGTTAGTATCCTTTGATTGAGCATAAAATAATCATAAAAATTTGTTTAGTTTTGTATTTTGTTATGTGTTTTATTCATGCTATTGTGTGTAGGGTAACTTGCATTTATAATCATGGGAAAAAATAAGAGAGGAATGGTTTAGAAATGAGAGGCAGAAAAGGTAAAAACAAGTGAGCATATGATGAGATTACATGAAGGTACATCATCAAATGCCTCCAATGTGGCAAACACACCTAATTTGACAAACCAAAATGTTCAACATACCCCAATTGAAAAGATTATGATAATTACACTTAGGTCACCTGATACCCCTAATGCAACATCCCAAGTTGAGATGATGAATGCACATAATGTAAGTAATGAAAAATATAGAGCATGTGCATACATAAACTTCTCCTAGAATAATTCATAGAAAACCAAAGTTTTTAATTGACATTAATAAAAATATTTTGAAGCCAATGCCTAATAAAATGTCAGAAAGAAATTGTAGGAGAATTATTCAAAAGATTTGGAATAACTATTTTGAAAATTTAAATCAAAGTGGAAGATGCCAACTTGTTGTTGAAATGGTTAAAAATCTGAAATTTAGAGAGGCAATGAGAATTTTGGGGTTAAGAACATCTGAAAATAGTCGTGAAAGAAGCATTGTTAGAAATCTCTTTGATGCATGCCAATCCATTGGTTCAAAAGCACATACTGAAGATGCTAATACAAGTCGACAAGTCCTCACATCAATCATAATGGGAAAGGAAATGTCAAAAACTCACATGGTAAGAAAAACAAGTAAATCATTAAGGATAAGTAGAACAACGTTAGTCAAAGCCTTAGTGAGGCCAGAGAAAATTGAGAATTCTAATGAGACTTCTTTTTGGTCATTCCAAGTTAGACTCCCACATAAGGATAAAGTTATTGTTGATGCACTAAGAACATTAATAGAAAACTCTTTGCGTGACAACATAAGGGCTTCACCAAACTAAAAAGATGTTGTCAAAAGATGAATTGGAAAAACAAACTGTGAGCCACATGCAAAACAATTTTTGGATATGACTCAAACACAATTTTATGAAATGTTTCTTCAAATATTTGCTCAAATTAAAATCAGCCCAAGATTATTTGAGATGATGAAACCATGTTCTATGTTAAGATAAATCATACATGCACTACATGTTGTTGTAGGGTTCATGTTGAGTTTTCTATGCATTATGATGTTTATCGTTATATATGTTGTACTTTGCATACTAATGAAATATTGTAGGAATGTGGTCTATAATTACCTCCTAAGTCACCGAGAGAATTTATTGCAAGTGTAACTATGTAAATGAGATGATGGGTGCATTTATAATAAGACCATGTGTTTGAAAGGTTTTTGTCGTTGATGTGGTGGTTTGCAAAAGTTGCATAGATGCCTACATCTAGATAGCACACATGAAATTGGTAACACCCTAGTTTCTCTTAGAAAGTTCAAGTCAACTATATATGGTGTTAAAGATGAAAAATAATTAAAGAGGTGTGAATTAGTGAAAAGTGATGTATGTGTAGTTGATTTTATGACTACATAGTTCATACACATAGAGCTACATGGTTAGATGACCAATTCAAGTTGTGTAAGGACACTTTTCCCTTGGATATGATTGTGCCAATTGACTTCGCTAAAAACTATAAGCTAAAACCTCAAAAAAGAGCAACCAATGTATTACAACTCTATAAAAGTGTTAGTTATTGTACACATAGCATTTATTCATGCACATGATAGCACAGAAAATGACATAAATTTATTAAGAGAGTATCACTTCTATATCAATGATGATTAAACTCATTCATTAGAGTCTGTGATGAAAGGATGTTTGATATTTTTCTATGAAAATCTAAGGGAAAGAGATGAAAGATACAATCAACACATTATATGGTCAGATAATTGCACCACACAATTCAAGAATGCAAGGATGTTATATTGGTTGAGTAGGTTGCATGTGACAAGTGGAGTGCAACATTTTTGGAATTTCATTGAGACGAGACATGGAAAGGGAGAGCATGATGGTGTTGGAGCATGTGCGAAAAGAACCCTTAGTAGAGAGGAATTAAAGTACTAAGGTGGCACAATATTGGAAAATATTGAAACAATTGTCCAACGGTGTAATTCTATAGTTGGACTAGGTAATACAAGTAAGTCTACATTAATATGGTTTCTAGATATTTTTAGTTATTACATGAACCTAACATTGAAAATTTGCAAGATTTTTAATGTACACTTACAATATCAAGTGAGATGCATTCATTTCAAAGTTCAAATGCAATGTCACTAGCTATTCATACTAGACATCTTGCATGCTTTTTCTCTTCTTGTATGCATCATTTATGGGATGAATGTGAATCAAAAGAGTGGGTTCACCAATGGTCTTGTAGACATTTGCATCCAATTGATACTTCATACATCAATACAACTCAACCAGATTGAAGCATCAATAGATTTTGAGCATGTATCTGACCTTGTTGAACTAGGTACTAAGTTATCAATTTAATACTTGGTTAAAATAGATTACTTTCAATTTTGGCATTAACTTATCCTTATATATAATGTAGGTCATGTATATGAATTTATTTCATATGAAAATAATGATGAAGGAACATATTACTTTCTATGTCCGCGTATTGAGCCCAAAAAGAAATTGATAGCTACAGTCATTGATGGTGAGGATATTTAATACCCAATAGGATCTGTCATTGTAATAGACACATGGATTAGAAGGTAGTATATTTTTGTCCCCTTCCATGAAAATCTCTTTAAGCCAATTTTGATTTTAAATTGTGTTTACAATTAAATGTAGGTACCCTATCAAGAATTCTACCACGTGGTTATTTGAAGATTTTGAGACACACAAACATATTCTTCATTACTCTAACCTTATTGTTGCAACAAATATTCAATTGATACCATATCGTGGTAGGCCTCTTAAAAAGAAGTTGTGGAAAGTATGTGGATCTGATCACAAGGCAATACTCGGCATAATAAGGTTAGAGCTGATCCAGAAGGTTCCCTTGATTGATCATGTGCTATATAGTTGAATCATTCTACATATGGTTGAATAATTTTGAAAATGTTGTATATATGTTATGCGAAATGTTGCAACTTCACAGTGATGTGCATATGTAAATGCCAAATTTTGTATATAAAAAGGAGAAGACATGTAACATGTGCATATTTATATACCATATTTTGTATAAAAATCCAATAAGAGATGTCACATGTTCATACTTAGATGCCAAATTTTGTATATAAAACTGATCAGAGATGTAAATATTGTACATTATTGTTATATGTTTGTTGTAAATTTTTCTCTTGAACTCTTTTTTGTGGGTTTGATGATATCCTTAAAAAAATGTTCAATTATCTTCAACTTATATGGATTTAGATGGATGTCCTCTTGCATTTTTCTCCCAAATTTCCCAAAACATCAAGAAAATAAATTATAGATTTGGATACCCATTTGACTTCTCTAAAACATATGCAAAGCTTGGATAGGATTGTTTTGGACTGTGTCCTTGCTTTCACAGTATGACACACCTTTTTAGGCTTAAAAGAACCCTCTATTTGGAACAAGGCATGATGATGACATCATCATGAGTTCAATAGGGTCTAGGAAGATTCAAGGTGAGTATCCTACCATAGGTAAGGTTTGTGGTTAAGTTTGAGAAGATAGGAAGGTCATTTGACCAAATTGGTGAAAAGTTGCAAAAAAATGTAAAAGTTGCATTGTGCAACTTTGCAACTTTCAAAAGTTGCTTGAGAAACTTTTGGCAAGAAAGTTTCAAAGCATTGAAGAGGAGTCCTAAAGTGTGAATAACCACCCAACCACCCTATATAAATCATGAGAAGACCTATGAGAAGGGTTGGAAGTCCTACAGATTGTGTGTTTTTGCAATCAACTTCTTGAAGCATTTTGTGAGCAACTTCTTTGTGTTGAATGATAGTAGGTGGTTAGGAGTTAAAGATCCACACTATCACTTGTGCAACATTTGGTTCTCATTTTTTCTTGAATCTATGTGTTTGTTCATACCAATCCAAAAACAAGCCCAAAACTATTTGTTGAAGCAACTAGTTGGTGCAGGAGCACAAGGTAGACAAGGGGTCTAGTTAGTGGAATCATCAATTTTTTTGGGTAATAAACTCTAAGGGAAAAAAACTTGGGTAGGTTGGCCTAGTGTAGTGCCTTTCCCTAGTTCGCCTTTTTTGTTATCATTGTGAGATTCTTTTAGGGTAGTCTTATGCTTATGATTAGTGACATTGTTTTAAGATTATCATATATTGTTTTACATCTAGTTTATTATATGATGAGATTACTTGGTACTCTATATTTCATGTATGCATGATGATTATTCAATGATTTTAGTTATTGATGATCATTATCACATGTATTTTCTTATGGATACTTACTCCATACTTGCATGTGTATGGTGTGCATGTTTGTTTTCTTTATGTATGGTGTTTCTGATGTGGTTAAGGAAGGGAGTCGTAGTCACCTACTAGTTAGGATCTACACGATGCACCACTTCTTGCCATTGCCTATTTAGCTTAGAATATTGTGCCTATACATGTGTGGATTTTATGCAGGTTGCAAGTACCAGGTATCGACTTCCCTAAATTGTTAGGATGAGCATACCCTATCACATTATCTCAATGGTAAGAGAGGGAAAATAAATCTTAAGTCCAAATCCTAAACCCTTAGCCATTTTTCCTAATTGATAATTAGGACAAGTATCCGAGTTGAGTACCCTCGGAATACGTCAAATGATGTTAATTCATGATTATAACCCTTTAGTTTGATTTTGTATGTGTTCATCCATGATGGGTTTTCATACGTTGTTTATGAGTCATTGGTGTATTTTCTATTAATTAAATCTAATTAAAAGATTAATTAATGATTTAATTTAATGGAAAATTAATATGATATTTTAATATTTAATTATATTTAATTAATTGAGAAATTAATTAAATAAAAAAGAATTAAATTTGAAGATAAAAGTTTGAGTATAAATTTAGAACGTGATAATATTTAGTTAATTTAATAATAATATATTTAGAGTTCATTTTTAAATAAATGCTAAATATTATTACTATTTCAGTTAATAAATATTTTATCAATTAAGTTTCAAAAATAATTTAAAAAGTGAAAATATAATTAATTAAAAAGATAAAACATGTGGACTTAATAAAGATATTTTAATTTCATAAAGTGTGCATGGGATTAAAGTAATTAATTGATTAAAAATAGGAGTCAAGTGAAAATTAAATAAAGTTATTCAAAAATTCATTTAACGTGCTTTAAAAAAAAAGATAAAGCAAAGATTAATAAAAAGTTAATATGGAGTTAAGGGTTGTGAGCAAGGAGTTCTCCCGGGTGAACGCACAATTAGTGCCCTGATTTAAGGAGAGGACCCTTTATCACAATTAGAGGGTTCATTTTTTAGGGACAAGAATTTGGACACGAATTTGGGGACAAATTTTGGAGACAAATTGTGGAGCGAATTATAGAAGGAGAATTCTTGGAAAAACTCTTGGAGAAAGGTTCTTGAAGAGGAGCAAATTCTTTCATAGTTTTCGGGGATTGTGTGTTGCATCAGGTTCGGGTAGGGTCTTGTGTTTTGTTCACTGATTAAATTATGTTACCTAGATACTCTTGTCTTCTTCATGTCTATTGAATAGCTATTTGGATATTTCTTGTGATCAATGCTTTCAATTCTATGAATTTCCAGTATGTACGTTAATTTCTCTTTATACGTAGACATTGAAAATTCTTAGAAAACCTAGTCCATTAATTTTGCAAATTAGATATTTAACCGGGAGCGTTTAAGATTGAAAAAGAAAACAAATCTTAAGTTTTAGAATTTAACCAAGTAATCTAGATTTCCATTATAAATTTGTATTGGAAATATTTATTAAAAAGAGAGAGAGAGAGAGAGAGAAGAAATTTGTTTATATAAAATTTATATTGAAAATAGACGATATTCTTTTAAAGAAGATTTTAAATTAGAAATTTGAGTGGTTAGATGCATTTTTCCTATCAAACTAATATTGTAAAAGTTATTAAAAAAATAAATAAAAATTGTTTAATAAATTTATTTATTTATAAATTTTATTAAAATCAATTATTAAAAAAAATTATTTAATATTATAATAGAGTTTATCAATTATGACATATAACAAAGTGTTATTTATGAAATAATAATAATATAAAATATTAAAAAAGACTTACCCGACTTACCTTTTAGCGACGCTTTTAAAAGTGTTGCACAGTAGCCACGTCTGCTGCTGTAGTAGCAGGTATTGCCTTTATTATAGTATGCTACTGCTACTACAACAGCTACACTGCCATGGCAACAGCCCTTGGGGCAAGCCGTGCCAACCTTAAATGCTTATACATGCATTTTAAAATAGTTTGTTTATAATTTTTATAATATTTAATTAATATTTTATTAATAATTTTATTAATTGATATTAATATGAATTAATGAAATTTGTTATATAATAAATTATTAATAAATTTTATTAATAATAATAATAATATTAAGTAATTAATAATATATTAATATAGATAATTTTATAATTTTTGTTGTTTTGAAATTAAAATTAGTTTAATTAGGTGTAATAATAAAGATTATCCATTTATTGTATTATTATATGGGTTTAGATAAAGACGTAACTATTTTTATTTAAAAAAATCATTAGGTATTATTTTGATAATTAAATAAATAATTATCCTTTTTAGTTATATTGATTTATTTGGTTTAAAATCAAAAGTAGGGTAGTTGAACGTTTTATTCGAATATAAAATGGGTTAACTATAGGGGTTAATTGTGAAAACTTATTATTTGAGGCATACATGAAATTGGAACTTCAAACCTTACATTAACTCAACAATGTATTATCATTCATACCTAACTATGTGATGATTTTGTTTTCTATGTGACTATTCTATTGTCTATGTTTTGGGGTTTGTTCTAGTGTTGACCAGTTTAGGTTGTTACCAGAGGCTCGGGGGTTATGCGATTATGATGTTATGATGATTTGTTCTTGATCTTTCTAAACCCAATCATAGTGATGTGTTGATATGCTCTATAATGTGATGCTTTTACTGGTTGTTATTGCTTTCTGGTTTCCTTGTGTGAAGCTGAGGTGTATGTTTATGAGATACCTAACTTAACCATTTTTGAGTCATTGATCTGTTATACTTAGGTTACTTTCCAGTTGCTTTGAGAGGACTGAAGTGTTTTTTTTATCTTGATGATGTCATGTTGTAACATGTTTTGACTTGACCATTTTGGAGTCTTCAATCAGTATTGTGATTTATTATTGGGATACTTTCTAGTTGCTCATTCAAGAACCATTGGATATTATGATTTATCATTGATACCTTCATATGCTAATAGAGATCTATTGTGATCATATGATTATTATTTGATGCTTATTAGTTTCTCGTGGAGAACTGACATGATTATTATGGATTATACTTATGATGCTTTCTGGTCGCTTGTATAGGGCTGAAGTGATTTTTTTTTTAATATTATGATTCTTTGATTTGTGTTTTTATGAGCCTAGGGTAGGTTATCTATGTGTAGTGTCGGGAAGTGGCTTGCAATGGGGGCTAGGGCCCTAAGAGGCTACTTGAGAAACCCATTGTAAGTTGTTTTAATAAGTGATAACATTTACACTAAATGGGGATTAAAATGAACCTAATAAGATAATTGTATGTTCTCTCCCATGCCTTGAGTGCTAGTACAGACTAGGATGGGGTAGAGAGAATGCTTGGTTGTGACCTTGCATTCCATAGTATGCCTCGTTAGTATGAGAGGATACTTGTGGCTACAGGAACACATGGGACTCGAGATTCCTAGGGGATTGCTTGGGTAACTTCCAACATGATTTGTGTGATGACACTTGCTCGCTTATATAGTATACTTTTAGGATTTCCTAGACTTAGAGAGTACTTGTGTTATGTGATTTGATATCCTATTTGGGACTTGAGACTATCTCCTCAACATGGTGGGAGTGGGCCATTTAGGTTCCACGTGGTCGGGTGGTAGTGCTTTTACTCTTACCATTGAGATTCGTCTATAGTCACCATGGTTGGAGCTTCTTGGATCATTTTGTACTGTATTTTGGTATGTTAGATTTCCTTATGTTTATGTTGTAGTATGTTTAGGAGTGACATACTTATTACTATAGTACCGTCGATCTTATCAGTGACTTGGGATGTTACGCGTGGGGGATGGCTAGCACCCACAATGTTCTAATGATGCTATTGACAGTTGGGAGGAATCACGCACTTAGATTAGTTATGTTTTATGATAGATGGATAGTTATATTTCATGTTGGATGTTTATATCTTTTATGATGGATGGATGTATCATGTATGGTATATGGTTTCATTTATTTTACTATACTTTGTATGATGGATTCTTGGAAGATGATGTATCTTTATTTCTACTTATGCATATTATTTTCAGCCTTTCATACCCTATGACCTGTATAGTGGATGATTGAGCATTCCAAATTAATTTGCCAAGAGGTATTCAGAAAAAATGTATATTATGGACATTGGACTTTCTCATTATTCTTTCATGTGGATGTGGTAGATGTTAGACTTAGAATTAATTAAATTTAAATGTGACTAAACGTCTTGGGATCCTTAAGGAATGTAACCTATATATATGTTTACAGATGATTGTATATCATTGCTTCCGCTACTATGTGATTGATGTGAATGATTTATCTTTCTTATTTTTTAAAAAAAATATATATTTAGCAAACTTAGTAAAACTTTAGGTTAATTATTTTGGATCCCTTGGTGGGGCGTTACACCTAGACTCGACCCTTTTGTTAATGTTTGATAGGCTGGTGAACTCATTTGGAGACCAAAAGATCACCTAGTGTTTGTCTATCTATGTTGTTCTAAGTTGGTCAAACATAGTCAACATTTGGTCAAAGGTAGACTCAAGGTTGGATTTGATCATTTTTGGTCATCTTTAGTCTTTAGAAATATTTGGGATCATTTAATACCTAGTTGGAGTCAAATTTCATAATCGTGCAAAAAGTTGTTAAAAAGTTGCAAAGTGCAAATTTTGTTGCAATTTCTTGCACAAGTTGGTTGGACAACGAAAAAATGACCTGGAGGAGTGTATATGTATTGGAGATTAATGAATTTTTGTGTTGGAATCCAAAAGACAATTTTTGTAGCAATTTTTTATCCCTTCTAGAGTGTTGATCTGTACTTTTATAAGAAATTTTTTGGTTTTGCATAATGAGCTGATTGAATCCAATCCTTGGATTGCTTTCACATGTTCAAGGAATTGATTTGAATTATTACAATAGATTGCATTTATTTTCCATCATTTTTTGCTTTCCTAGCAACTAGGGTTTTGAAGCTTCTAATGCATTCCTAGCAATCCACAACTGCTCTGTAAGCTTCAGTTGGTTGGGTTTAGGCTAGGACCAACCTCATTTCAGCCACAATGTCCCTTCAATAGTATTGACCACAATGAAGAGAAGCATCCCTAAGGGTCTCTAAGCACCATCGAGCTACAATCTTTGATCGAGCATTTCTTTGAGCTCGTGTGAGGTATTGATGAACTGTCAGGTGCTACAGGATCATGTTGTTGAGGCCTACAACAATCTATCTCAATTTTTGGAGATTTGACCGTGTTTGGATTTGGCACCCATATCTCACCTATTGCCAAAATTTGCAACGTTGCTTAGTTCAAATGAGCAAGGTTAAAATGTGCTCTGCTAAGTTTTGTACAACTTTGCTCTGACCCCTCACTGGTTTGTCTCCTGACATATCGCATTTACTGTGGGAATAGTTTTCATTGATAATGGCCTCAGCCTTCTCTGGCTCAGCAATTGATGCTAGAGCTGGAGTTTTTTTTGTTGGAGAGAATGGCATTTCTAAACAAGTCACCATACAAATTTGTCTCCAAGGTGTTTCACGAGGTAATTCCCCTCTTTATATTGTTTTAAATGTCAAGGAGTTTGATAGTGCATGCACTTGGTTAGAATAACAAATCCTTATTTGGTATTTTGTGGGTCGAACTCCTTTTGAAAGCATACTATGGGAATGGGTTTCCAATGTTTGGAATCTTCAGGGTGTTTGCCTTGAAGGTGTTCAAAGACTTACCAAAGGCTTTTTCCTTTTTTACTTTGGCAACTCAGGCCAAGCTGAACATGTGCTTGTTCGACATCCTTGGATTGTTAGGCCCTCCCTCTTGGTTTTTCAACGTTGGTCACAGGATTTTACTATTTCTGATGATAGCAAGCTTAAGGTCCATGTTTGGGTGGAGTTCCCTAGATTGCCTATCCCTTGCTACCCATTCTTGACAGCTATTGCACAAACCATCCATAAGTTTGTTTGCCTTGAACTAGACAAGTTCTTTAGAAAGTATTGATGATTCATGGTTTTTAGATTCTAGTGCTTCATTTCATGCTACACCTCTTAGAGGTTATTTCATTGATTATGTCCAAGGGGATTTTGAGCTAATTTATTTGGGGGATAATGAACCCTATTAGATCATTGGAAAGGGAAAAGTTAAGATTAAACTTTGCAGAATGGGAATCATTGCCTACTGCATGAGGTAAGACATGTTCCAAGGCTGAGTAGGAATTTAATTTTAGCAGGGCAACTCGATGATGAGGTTTGTGTAGTTACTTTTAATGATAAAAATTGGAAGGTTTCAAAAGGTTCCCTTGTAGTAGAAAAAGGTGTGAAAATGGGCACCTTATATCTATGTACAAGTCATAATGTTCCTTCTACTTTAATTGTTTCAAAGAAAAATAAACAATTGTTGCAGTTGAGCAGGGAGAAGAAACGATTGCTATAGATTTTGATACAATGTTATGGCATCATAGACTTGGGCACATGAGTAAGAAAGGTATGAAAGGACTTCATTCAAAGAAAGTATTACTAGGTTTGAAATGTGTTAATATGGATTTCTGTGAAAGTTGTGTCTATGGAAAACAAGAGAGTGAGTTTTGTGAAGACTAGGAAGGAAAATAAAGGTGAGAAATTGGAGCTTGTGCATATAGATGTATGGGGACTAGCTCAGGTATCTTCCCTTGGTGGCTCTCATTATTATGTTATATTTATTGATGATGCAACTAGAAAAGTATGGGTTTATTTCCTTAGACAAAAATCTGATGTATTTCAAACTTTTAAGAAATGGAAATGCTTGGTTGAAAATGAGATTGGTAAGAAATTAAAATGTCTCAGATCTGATAATGGTGGTGAATATTGTAGTCATGAATTTGAAGATTATTGCTCCACTAATGGTATTCATAGATAGAAAAAAGTTCCAAGGACTCCACAAGAAAATGGAATGGTTGAACACTTGAACAATACTATAATGGAGCGTGCAAGGAGCATGAGGTTGCATGCAGGGTTTCCCTTAAAAATCTAGATGGAGGCTATCAATAATGTTGTATATTTGATTAATAGAGGTCCCTCTACTCCTTTAGGTTGTGGTATTGCATAGGAAGCATGGACTAGTAAGAAGGTGAGTTATTCTTTTCTTAGAACCTTCGGTTGTGAAGCATTTTCTCATATAGATTCTGAAAATAGAACCAAGATTGAAGCTAAGTCAAAGAAATGTGTATTTTTTGGATATGGAATTGATGAATTTAGTTATAGGTTTTGGGATTTTAAAAATCATAAAATTGTAAGAATCAGGGATGTCATATTCAATGAGAAAGTGTTGTACAAAGATCTGTTGCAACAACATGGAAAGAAAGAAGATGATTATGTAGTGTTGAATGATACTCCAAAAAATGATTTTCTAGCAATTCCTCATAATGTGCAACAACCGCAATAAAAAATACCAAACACCCCAGTGAATGTTAGATGGTCAACAAGGCTAAGTAGACCTCCAGAATTATTTTCTCCCTCTTCGTACTCTATTTTACTTACAGATGCTGGTGAACCTGAATGTTATGATGAAGTTGTGCAAGTGGATTCTAAGATTCAGTGGGAGTTTGCAATGAAAGATTAAATGGACTCTTTGCTAAAAAAAAGACATGGGATCTATACAAGTTGCCTGTAGGTAAAAGGGCTTTACAGAATAAGTGAGTTTACAGGTTGAAAGAAGAAGATGGAGGTAAGAAAAGATTTAAAGCTTGGTTAGTGGTAAAAGCATTTGCATAGAAGAAATGCATTGATTTTGATGAGATATTCACTCCTATTATTAAAATGACTTCTATATGTACTGTTTTAAGTATTATGGCTACTGAAGATTTGCATTTCGAGCAGCTTGATGTTAAAAAAACCTTCCTTCATTGTCATTTAGATGAAGAGATATATATGGCATAGCCATAGGTATTTGAGGTCAAAGGTAAGGAGAACTTAGTGTGCAAATTGAAGAAAAGTTTATATGGCTTGAAGCAAGCTCCTCAGTAACGGTATCTGAAATTTGATAGTTTTATGCATGAGCATGGATATAGTAGGTGTCATTCAGATCATTGTGTTTATTTTAAGAGGTTGGATGATGATAGCTACATTATTTTATGTTTATATGTTGATGATATGCTTGTAGCTAGGTCTAACATGGATCACATTAAGGGGTTGAAACGCTAATTAGTACATGTATTTGCTATGAAGGATTTTGGGGCAGCAAAACAAATCCTTGGTATGAAGATTTGCAGGGATAGGAAGAACAGGAATTTGACTTTATCTTAGGCTGATTATATTGGAAAGGTGTTGCAACATTTCTCTAGGGAGAATGTTAAAGTTGTTAGCACACCTTTACCTGGTCATTTAAAGTTGACTAAGAAGATGTGTCCCAAGACACAAGAAGAGGAGGATAAGATGTCCAAGGTACCTTATGCTTCAGCTATATGAAGTTTGATGTATGCTATGGTATGTACAAGGTTAGATATTGCACATGGAGTGGGAGTTGTTAGGAGGTATATGAGTCATCAAGGAATTGAGCATTAGAATGCAATCAAATGGATTCTTAGATATTTGAGAGGAACATCCAGTAAGTGTTTACACTTTGGGGGCTCTACTATTGATTTATAGGGATATGTCTCCTTAGATTTGGTAGGGGATATTGATACCAAGTGGAGTACTACAGCTTATATATTTTCTATTGGTGGGGTAGTCGTGAGTTGGGCTTGTCGATTGTAGAATGTTAATGCTTTATCGACTAGAAAGGCAGAGTATGTTGCTACTACAAAGGCAGCCAAGGAGATGATATGGCTTCAGTTCTTCTTAGAAGAATTGGGACACCCTCAAAGGGATAATTATTTGTTTACAGATAGTCAGAGTGTCATTCATCTTGCAAAGAATTTAGCTCTACATTCAAAGACAAAACACATTCAGTTATGGTACCATTTCATTCAGTTAGTTTAAGATGATCGACAGTTAAAGTTGGACAAGATACATATAGATGAAAATCTAGAAGATATGTTTAAAAAGGTAGTAATAAAGGAGAAGTTACACTCCTCTTCAACTTCAGTTGGTCTTCTAAACTAAATAAGAATAAAAGAACAACAGAGTCCAGGGTGGTTTGATCTAGTGGGAGCCTCATGGTGTAGCGACATAGCTACATGATCAATCTCCAAGTGGGAGATTGTTGCTTAGTGTGGAACCTAATCAGTGCACAAGTGGGAGATGGTTAGATTGTGGTGACTAATCAGGGAAGTACTCTACATACTCCACAATTCCTTAGCAGGGTTCAACATTTTATGGCTGACATGTTGTAACTAATTTTAACTCTAAAGCGACTAAAATACTTGTATAAAAAGCACTTAGGGTTAGGGATTGTTTCATTGTGGGTGATGCAAAAATGGCTTCTTACGATGGTATTGAGTTATAAGGGATTATGAATTGCAATCAAGTTGTAATCACTGGATCGTAATAATATTAGACTTACTATTTTGTTGACATAGCCTAGGGATTGGGTGAACCGTATTAAATCTTGTTGTCTTGTGTTCTCTTCTGTGCGATCTATTATTTTATGTTATTGTTTATATTTGCATGTAATTGTTATTTCTATCCATGGTTTAATCCTCTCTCTCTCTCTCTCTCTCTCTCTCTCTCTCTCTCTCTCTCTCTCTCTCTCTCTCTCTCTCTCTCTCTCTCTCTCTCCCCCTGGTTATTTCCTTATGTCTCCTATACATATATATATTTATCTCTACCATCTCTATCTACCTATCTCTCTTTATCTATCCATTTTCTTCTCTACTTATCCCTCTCCTCCATCTCCATCTTTGTCTCCATCTTCATTTTAATCTCCGTCTTCCTCTGTATTGTTGTTTGCTTGCCTCTTTCTCTCTCACTCTTTCCCCTTCTATATCTCCCTCTTTGTATTGCTAGATCTCCCCATAGATCTCTCTCTTAGTCTAGACTTGAAACATAACATGACTTTGTTGATAAATAATTTGAAAAACAAATCATAAAATTATATAAATCAAAAAGTTATTTATGTAAAACTGAATTACTCACTATTCATAAATACTAAGATATTTTTAAATATATATAAGAAATTAAATAAATATTAGATTATACAATAATTATTTTAAAATTTTATAAGAAATTAAATAAATATTGGATTATACAATAATTAAATAAATATTAGAGTAATCTTACCTAAACAAATCAAAACTTAGACTATTTTTTTGAGCCAAATTTGATCTTAAGCAAAATCAATAGAAAAATTGTATTTAAAATAATAATAAAATCATTAAAGATAATCTAAATTTACTCTTAGAAATAATCCTATCTAAATATTTAGATTTTAGTTTTAGAAATTATTTAATAATCTCATTCAATATATTAATCATATCTCGTGATTTCACAAATCCCCATATAAGACTCTAATTCATTCATCTAATCAAAAGTTAGAAAACTATTCTATATCAAACATAATATTTATAAAAATTATCAAATGAAATATATTTTATTGGTAGAATAGAAACTCATTTAATAACTAGTTAACGTGAGTAATCCAAAAAGTGGCACAATAGTACTTAGCTTACCGACAAGTACTAATAAGAGAATCTAAAGTACTTAAAAAAAATCAATTCCTTATTCTAAGAACTATTAAAAAATAAATAAATAATAGAATCAAACTCTTACATATGAGGAGGAGCTTGAAAGTAAAGTCAAAGTAGTAAGGAAGCAAAATAAACAAACCTCCCCAATTTATACATCCAACGATCATATTTTCTAATAAAATAATAATAAAATGTGTTAGAGAAAAGGTTCAAAATGTAATGTGAGAAGAGTGGCCAAGATTATTTGGATGGTTGTCTAAACTTTTTTAGACCTTCTGAACCATTGATGGCAATAATTAGCTCGCCCACTTCATATAGGGGAATGCCTTTGGCATAAAAATCTACAGGATGCTCTATGTTGCCCTCTTCCAACAATCAAGAATTAATTGAAAGTAAAATAGAGAACATCAAATAAAAAAATAGAGTGCTCTACTCCAAAATAAGGGAGTCCATATAAAGCCTGCAAGGAAGTGAAATACTTCATACAAAGGAATTATGTAATCTCTCCATTAAACTAAATAAATTTATTGTGTGTGGGTGTGTCAATTGAATAGTGCATCTGCATTTTCTATGTTTCTTGCCTATATTTGAGATTCTATTGCCTGACAAATAATTGAAAGAAAGAACCAATTTTCTTGGAGATTTTTTTTTTAAAATTGGAGAGTGAATTTGATTTCCTAAGAATTGGGAATGTGGCCAAATCCAATCTAACTAATGAAAATTCATAGGTACAGTCTTGTTCTCTTTCAAAAATATTGATTAAAGACTTTTGAAAGAGCAATGAATGGTAATATTGAGATTGTTCATGCGCAAGGCAAGGTAGGTCTTCAAACTATGGGAAATTTTATCATAGCAATAGCCAAGAAAAACATATTAAAGTAGAATTGAATATGAAGCTAAATATGATGCTAATTGCAGCAACAAAGAGCATCACTAAATTTATCTCAATGAATTCCTAGAATACATGAACCAATCTCCTCTGTTAGAAACTTACAAATCACTGACTTTGAGCTAAAGAAAGGAAAAATCTCTATCAAACCAAAATCTCAAGTTATTGAAAAATAAATTGTGAAAATGGAAGTGAGAGGAGAAATGTAGGAAAACTCTTCCAACCTTGAAATGCCAAAGATGCACTCATGGAAGACAAAGTTGATGTAATGCCCCGCTAGAGAACCCAAAAGAAATTAACCTAAAGTTGTCACTAAGTTTCCCATATGAATGAATCCATTTTCTTTTAATTTCGATTGTACAATTACCACTAACTTCTAAAAATAACAATGCATGTATTAAATATTATAAAATAATTTAAATAATAATTATTAAATTATTAACATTAATAATTATCAATTTATTAATAAAACAATACAATCATTAATAAACATAATCACTAAATAATAATATAATAAAAAATAATTTAAATTCATTAAATAGCATTTACTATTAATTTAATTAATTAGTAATAATAATAACAATATTATTTAACATTAATTAACATTAATCTAAATCTAAATTTAAATATTTAATAAATTATAAAAAATTTAATATTTTTAAATTATTAAGAAAAAACTATTAAAAAATCATATTAAGACATGTGAGTTCAGAGGCCCACTGACCTGCCTTTAAAAGGTCACAACAATAGCCTACTATGATCACAATAGACTACTATTGCGTCAGCAACAAGTCTGTTGCGTGCTCAATACTAATTGTCAGTGTGCGAAAAAGGAGAGGAGGACAGGTGGGATGTGGTGGCCTGCCTCCCACTCATGATTTTTTATTATTACTACTTTTAAACAAACCAAAATCATAGATGCCCCCACCCCCCCCGCCCCCCCATTACGATTTCAATTTGACGATTTTTGATAACAAATTATATGTGATAAAAATTACCATTGTAAATAATTTACTGTGATAATTGTTATTAACATATATTTTCTAATTTTTAATATAAAATTATGAATTAGATCTGATAGGGAAAACCTAAATAACCAATCATTTTTTTTTGCATTTTATAAATCAATTTCTTTTCCAAATCCTACTCGATTAAAATACCATTCTATTAAATTAACAAAATGAGGGTTTCTAAAATCTCAATTCTCATATATAGAAAATCTCAAAACAAAGAACAATTAAAATTTACAACAAGGCTTCAATTTAATTAATTCGTTCATAGACCTATTAAAGAACAAAGAATAGTAAATTTTAACAAAAGGGTTTCAACCAAATTAAAAAATTTAAAAATAAATTTATCTAGACACGAAGAAGACAAAAATTCAAAGAACAGAAAAATACTGTTCAAATAAACCACAAGATTCTACTTGAATTTGATGCTAATAAAACAATGCACAGAGCACACATGTATTCCCTTTTCTTCTGAAATGCTTCTTCTTAGAAATTGCTCCTCCAAATCTTGGTAATCAAGAAATGAATTCTAAATCTCTAATAAAGAGTTTTTTTCTCCAATTCAGGGTTTCGATTGTGCTATCATGCGAAAACCCTTTATCCTTTATTATTTTATTATATTTCAATTTTCATGTGCAACCTTTTCCAATTTAATTAAAATATCTTTATTAAATCTATTTATTTATTTCCTTAATTAATTCTCAAAACATTTTTTTACTATAAAATATTTATTAATTTAACTAATAATTATATTTAGAGTTTATTTTAAAAATAAAACTCCTAAATATTTTATTATTAAATAAAATAAATATGATTACACAAAATTTAGAATTTTAACTATATCTTTAAATTTAATTCTTTTATTTAGTAATTTTTTCAATTAATTAAATATAATTAAATATTGAATTTTCTTAATAAAATTTCCATTAAATTAAATCATTAAATATTTTTTTAATTTGATTTAATTATAATAGAAAATCATCACAGATCCACAAGACAAACTACGAATACCTATAATAAAGTACAGATAACTAGATCAAACTCAAGGGTTATAATCACAAATTTATGTCACTTGACAAATTCGGAAGGGTAGACAACTCATATACTTGTCCTACTTTCTAGGACAATTGGCTTAAGTTTAGGATTTGGACTCAAGAATTATCTCCCCTCTTTTACCATTGAGATACTGTGATAGGGTATGCTCATCCCGGCAATTCAAAGAAGTCGATACCTGGTACTTGCAATCTACATAAAATCCAGGCATTTACATACACACATATTCTAAACTAAATAGGCAATGATGAGAAGTGGTGCATTGTGTAGATCCTGACTAGTAGGTGACTACAACTCCCTCCCTCAACCATATCAGAAACATCATACATAAAGTAAAACATATAGGTACACCATACACATGCAAGTATTAGGTAAGTATCCATAGAAAACACATATAAATAATCCAACTATCATCATGAAATAATTGGAATCACTATATACAATCATCATCATCAAAGAATAATCATGCATACATGAAATAACTAGTACTAAAGTAACTTATCATATAATCAACTGAGTATGAAAAAATATCCAAGAATCTAGAAAGCAAATGTCGTTGATCATCAAACATAAACATAAAGCTAGCCTAAAAGAGTTCGACAATAATAACTGAAAAGTATACTAGCGGTAGGCACTACAGTTGAGGTGCATTTTGTTTCTGGAAATTGTAAAAGGCTATGAATATAAGTAGTGTGGAAAATATTCCATCTCTTCTCGGTAGCCACAAACTTGGCTTTTTTGTTCTTACTTTACTTTTTACAATTGTCAAAAACAATTGAGTACATCTTAACAACATAAGGAATTAATTCAAACTGCATATATAATGGCATCATTCAAACGAAAGGGTCATTGATGGTTTCAGTCAACTCAATTTTTCAATTCAATTGACCAATCAACTCATAGAATTTAAAAGATTAAAACACAACTCAAATGTTTATATCTTTTTCTAAATTTTCATTATTTTATAAATCACATTTTTCATTCATTCTATTGGACCATACTATTTTTGGTAATTCATTTTACTTCAAAAAAAATACAAACATTTTCTAAGAAGTTTATCATGCGTTAATTACAACTTATCCTTTCCACATTTGTTACAAGTTGATTAGAGTTTTCAAAACAATTATCATTTTGTCTTCCACCTCACACCACTTTAGACAACAATGAATGTCTAATCAATATTAATTATCACAATCTATTTTTCTTAACAAGTTCAAATATAGAGTCAAATGTTTTATATTTCTTATTTTAAATATATTTATTAGTTTTACATTGATTTTTATGGGTGAGGACTTCACTCATCCTTTGGGAAGGGAAGAGAAGTTAAGGGTGAAGGGCTTATTTGGGCTTGACAATGTAGTTTAGAACCTTGGAGTATGGGCTCACACTAAATGTTCAACAACAAAACTTGAAATGAAACAAAAGCATATTTTATATTTGATTGTAAACTCTACCTCTAAAGATGGAAATCACTCATATATTTTCATTCTTACCCAACACTTTCCGTACAGCTATCAAATTGTTGGTAACTTTATTCATTCGTCTAGCACTTGAGAGTGCATTCCAATTTTTTGTCATTGCACTAAACATCCAATTAATCATGGACTAAATAGCCATTATTTGAAAGGACCATGTCCAGGTTGTTCTACTCTCACAAGGTACATCCTGCACCTATGGGCCACTATAACTATCAAAGAAGACACACGAAATTGTAACCAATTACAACTATCCATAAGATTTTGAAGGATAAATTTGTGAAGTTGACATGAGGTTATTGGAAAAATTGAGAGGAAAGGACTTACTTCTATATATCTACATTTATAGTTAAATCATTAGTTAGGCTACATAGTTGATCTACTTTTACCTTTGACATACACTCCACATTGTAAATTAATCCATATATAGTTATATTAAAAAGAGGAATCTTTTGTATATTATTTTGTGCATATACCAAATATTGTTTTAGAACTATAATCCTTTGATCTCTAATAACAACTATGTTAAAACACATACTGACATCAAATACATTGTGGAAAGATGACGACAAGATAAGGTGAGTTTGAGTTGCAAGACTTAGGTAACAATTGAACTTTGATTACATTTCATAAGGATGTAGAGTTGGTATCCAACAAATTGTACTAGTTCAAAACCCACAAGTCAAAGTGCTATAGGAGCCCTAGTTCGGGTTGATTAAGTTGATTGATTAAACCACCTCTCTTTTTCCAAACAAAAAAAACTATGGTCAACAATAATATATGGTACATAATAGTTAAAGAATGTGTGCATACCAAAACAATTAAATCTAAAAAATCTAAATGAAATATATGGATACATATCAAATTTGAAAACATTTAATATGGATAAATAATAATAAAGGTGCATTTCATAATAATAATATAGATACATTTCTCTTTTTTTCGTTAGATTATGCTTTCATCTTGACGATGGATCACAAAGTGAGATATAAAACATTGATGCTAAAAAGCTTCACAAATCAAATTCAGAAGTGCTTGCAAATAATAATTAAGAGTCTGATTCACATGATTCAAAAAATATGTAAAAGAAATCAAATAAATTTAAAAGTGTAATGTGCAACAAAAATTGATTAAAATTTATAAAAGGTTTGAAATTATTAATGAAATATTAATCATTAGAAGGTTGAAAACTAAACTTACTTTTTTATCAAATACACAACATATCCAAGCAAGTGTGTGTTGTATGCCTCCATATTTTGAATCATATTTGTCAAGGCAGCTGCAAAAACTCTCAATCATCCTTCTACTAAGCTTTAAACATGACAAAATGCCCCTATCCTTTTAACCTTTGATCAATTGGATATGACAGGATGTTGGCAAAGGCTGCAGAGTCCAGCTATAAACTTGTATTCATTACACAAACCTAAAACCTGCCATCAATACCATATTTATGGGGATGGTTCACAAGATTTGAGACAATGGCATAAATGTCTACGTAAAAAATTTTAATGCTTGGAAGGTGATCCTCGATCTGCATGATGGTTTTATTGAGCTTTTTTTTAAAGAAACTACAACTTTATTGTAGGACTCAATACATCCCTTCATTTTGTTTTTCTTCATTGTGGTTTTCTGAATAGGCAAGCATCCAATAAGAGGTAATCCAAACAGAATAATTATTTAGGCTCCAATCTTATAAATCATATGCTTACAATAATTCCAATCACATTTATAAATATACTTCATAAAATGAAATCCAAGATATTAAATATACAATAAAATCTTGTATGAATTGAATATCCAAGATATTAAATATCCAATTTAGTATTTTGGACTTGGCTCATGTAGATTTCATTCATAATGAATTGGAAATCACCTTCTTGGTATAATCTTTGGTAACCTAATTTTCAAACCAAATTGAACCCTAACATTGTCACTTGAAAATACAACCCATTATTCAAAGCTTGGTCTAGTCTATTTCTTACCATCCTTATAATCTTTTCTTCCTAGAGTTTATGATCACACATGCTACACAATCCTATCCTAGATTCCCCATTGATGTGACATCAATGTTAATTTGTAAATTTGTGTTCAGCCCTCATATAGATTTGAACTTTGATAATAAATTTACTATAAAAAAAATCTTCAAATTAAAAATATACTTTTTTTATTCCCAATTTTTTAATAAACGAAGCATTAAGTAGGAACGGGAGTATGATGTTCATTTATTTGAAAATTTTTATACTTGCAATCAACCATCAACATCTTTCAAACTTAGGGTGGAATTGCCATGTACGCTCTACATATTTCTTTTAAAATAAAATAAAATATTTAAAATTGTCATATACTAGATGCAAAGTGGAGAATAGTTATATGAGGAGCCCACATAGTTGATATGTGCCGATATTACCAGAAAAATTAGTAAAGAATAGGTAATGTGAATATGGATTGATTGTGCACAATTATAGCTAAACTGTAAAGGAAGTCCACTTCTACACAAAATCATGTTATATAGATTTATGCCCTTTGCTGAGTCATTAAGGGCCCATTTGATAGTTGGAATAGGAATAGAAAAGTTGGAATACGTTTTCTATTTTCTATTTGGTTTGTCACTTGGAATAGGGAATAGGAATACGTATTCCCATTTTGCCTCTAAAATGAGCTTATACCCATTCCCAAATATGGTTGTTATTGGAATAGCCATTCCTATTCCCAATATTACATGCCTATTCTCCATTTGTATGCCTATGACCAAACGGGCCCTAAGCTACATAGCATTTTCTCACATGCCTTAGTGATGTGGAAGACTTTTTTCTTGCACACTACGAAAATTAATTCTTCTTTAGACTTTGAAAAATCAAATCATCTAAATCAAATGTAAATCCATTAAAGTAGAAATCCATTTGCTTCTATTGTATTCTTAAAAAACCAATGAAAGATATTCTAATTTCTGTTAACAGCTTAAATCTTCACAAAAATCTATATTGCATAGAGTTGCATACAATTTTTGCCAACATTTGAATGCTGCAAGTCATTTTCCATGAAATATGTCTAAATCTTTAAAATTTACATCAAAATAAAACATTTTAGCATTTGTTCAACTCATATTATCTCCACAAGCTTTATCCACCAATTTGAGTGTAGATTCGAAAGAATGCCAATGACTCCTATTGCTTTCCACAAGCTTGTTGTTCACTTTTTCTGACACCATTGTCATTATTTTATGACAAGGAAACACCGGCACCATTTTCTTTACTGACCTCGCTTTGGCCTTTTTAGGTTTTCGACAACGTTAGAAACTCTTAAAATTCTGATGAAAGTCTCCTAGGGAGAAAGCTTGTTGGCTTAATTACCTAGTCTAAGAGATAATGTGGATGTCAATATATTTGACCCGACTAGATTATATGGATACTCAATCCTTGCACGAGCATATGATAAAAGAAAGGAAGAAATACAGGACTTGCATGAGCATATAATAAAAGTAAGAAAGAAACATAGGACTTGCGAAGCATAAGAAAAAAGGAAAAAGAAATGGAATAAGTATAGCCTAGACATGAACCCACACTTAAACCCCACACAGTAGTGGAATGGGGACATATATGTATTTAATATTGCATGGGCATCAAGACCCCAAGACTCTTCCAGAGAAATCAACATTAAACATGGGTGAGAGGGGCCCCTTGGGGTCAGCAGCAGGGGTTGGTTGTTAGGAATTACAAGTGGTATTAGAGAGTGTGTTTATATTAGTGAATTAGTAATAAAGGTCATTTGCTAGAGGTGTTAGAAATGGTTTTAAAAGGGAGAATCACGTGGGTCATAGAGGGGTACGTAACAGTTATAATATAGGTAAATGCATAGTTATTACATGGTCCTATTTTATATAATGATGTTATATGTTAAGTAATAAAATGTTATGTGATATATATTAAGTAATATGTATTTTGTATATATGTTTAGTAGCATAATAATTATATGTTTATCATTTTTAGAAAATACATTGCATTAGTATATATATACTAAATAATGCATTCTTATGTCCTATATATACTAATTCATATATTTATCTTTAAATGATTAAGTCAAATATTTTTACGTAATAATGTCAATGTATATGGAGATTTAATATTTTACTATGGTCATCTCAAAAGTTATAAAGCTAGTTAATAGTGTAGGGATTTAGTATAGCGGTAGTGAAATATTAAAGGCTCAATGTTAGGATACAACGTGAACTAGCCTATTAATGATAGACTTGTAAACATAGAGTTCAATTAGTAGAAGAAATGATTTAGGTAATATTAAATTAAGTGTTAGTGTTAGAGTAAGAGGGTAGGGATGGTTTGAAATTTAGATAGTATAATTAGTCGATTAGTGAGTGGAGAGGTATTATTTGGTTATGGTGTAGTATATTATATGTGTAGATGTTGTTGAAGAATCATATACATTTATTGTTTGTATTATCTTATGCTAAATATATATATACATATCTTTCAATGGAAGTAAGTTATGTTTGTTGGAGAAATATATATAAACAACTTATACAACATTCCACCTAATGATGTTTAACTAATGCACTTAATATATGGAGCGTATTGAAATCATTTTAGGGCACTTTTGTAGGCCCAAAGGAGAATTTTTTAGCATGTAGATTATTAGTGGTGGATAATTTGTAGTTCGTAATTTGAATTGCAATGATACACAACATGTAAGTCAGTCAGTTAATGTTTCAATATGCGAGGATAAGTAGGACCTTACATGACTAGAAAAATAAATAAATTAGTTCTGTTTTTGTCCTATAAATTTTGAGCATAACATGCATATCATTTATATCTCTACTATTGAATCTCTATCAATATTCAATGTTGGAAGTTTGAGAGTAGTTCTTCATACTAACTCTTGAATGCTTCCTTCCTCATTAGATAACATTTGTAGCTTGCATCCATTTACAAACAAAAGTCATTTGGGGATTTGTTTTCTTGTGTTTAGAGAGAGCATATCTACATATATAAAATAGACAAAATCAATCACGCCTTTACAAATGCACTTATTTTAGTGTAATCAGATGTTATGTCGAAGAAAATCTCATATTTTCACTTTTTGTTTATGCTTTGATATTTCTTATGTGCCAGCCTGCTAATGTTTACATATTTAAGCTTGACTACACATATTAAAACTTTTCCCCAATCCACATGGATGAAATATATTTCAATGAGATTCAGAAAGAAAAGTAACCAAAACTTCCTTCAATATATTTAGAATAATTAATTCTTTGACGACCTTGTACAAATTTCAATCCATGCCTTCTACACTAGACCAATGTTTAAAATTCATTCACCAAAGAAAGATGACCATAGTCCTAACAAAAATGTTATCAACATATTTGACAACATACTTCACAAGAGAAACCGTGCTTTATATCTTTATACTTGTTATGCCCAAGTCATCCAACAGATCAAAATAGCTACAAATGCATAGAGACCCATGAATGCAATGTGAATTGCCCATTTCTTTTGCACAATGATTTGATAGAGGAAATCGAGATCTGGCATTATATCTAATGCAACCAAAGTTAGAGCTACCAATACAAGAGTTGCATATATCATTTGGCTTGTATTTTGTAGACGGCTTAAAGATCACACACAAAGCTTCATTCCAACACTAAAAGTGTTAAACAGTCAAAATTGACTTATTTTTTCCAAGCTTAATTTTCTCCTTATTGTGTAATGTTTAAGGATGGCCTACATTTTGTGATAGAGCTGCAGATATCATTTGCATTGTATTTTTCGTTTCTCCTATGCTAAAGAAAACCTTGCCTGGTACTAGTGGGCCATTGTGATGGGAAATCAGCTCTATGTTTGCCATGGCTGCTACAAATTTAAGTGTTCAGTTCAAATCCTGTGAACTTTTGACGACACCAAGAGAGACCTCCCTGCCTTCTCCGCCCATGGCACACACTACACTAGATTTGCGTACATCTTTATTAATTTCAAACACTATAAATACAGTTGTATCAATTACCCATAACAATGAAATGACTATGAGAATATTGTGCTTTTGCAGCAATGTGTTACACTGAAGAGATCGATGGTGCAACAAAGGATTACTATGTGATTGAACCAACACTGAGGATCCACGTTGTAGGCAAATATTACTTCACACGGGGACCACGATGGCTCCACTATTCAAATGCCTGCAAAAAAAACCCACATTGTTGTTGAGTTTCAAGCAACTTTAAAACAAAATAGTCCAAACCTATTGTGATATTGTGTATAATGTGATCTTACTCTGTAACAACTTGGCCAAGGATATGGGAAGATCCATTGATGGCCGATCAAGAGCATAAAGAAGATCCAAAATTTGAAGCACATCATATAATTGTAAAACTTGCTTCAAATTAATTACTTACAATTCTTTATCTATTGTTCTACTTCATTGTAGCCAATGTAGTTGTTCTCAATCGATTAATGATTTCGAATCAGATACATGAAAGTCTACAAGTTGCAAACATTTATGATTTGACAGTCTCCTCCATTTTTTCGAGCATTTTCAGTTTACACTTAAAGCTAAATGAGGTAGCCAGGTGGGAATGACTTAAACATCACACACTAAGCTTAATTCCTATACCAAAAATGTTAAATAGTCAAAGTTGACTTTGTTTTCACAAGCTTAATTCTTCCCTTAGTGTGTGATGTTTAAGGGTTCCTAGCTAGGTGTAGGTGTACCATTTACTAGATGGTGCGAGCGTTCACTACTCTCCAAGTTTTACTAATCCATTTCAAGTAAGTTGATGTTCGACATTGGCTCAAAGGCACCACCTAATTCCATGTGTAGTGTAGGAAGGATTTTAGAATGGAAGGTCTACTATACATAATAATATAATGAATAATTTATAGAAAAAACTAAGAAGGGGAAATATTTATAGACAAATACTTTGTTGGTGTGCAATAGGTATGTCAAAGATGTTTTGCTGATAAATAAAAACTAATATATTATTATTTTAATATAGGTCAACATATTATAACCATTATTTCACCATTTTAAGGTTCCAATATGTGTAGAATATAAAGATAAACTATTTGTATTATACCGTGTTAAAGTTTTCTAGATAACAAGATAACTATATTAAAATATTTATTTTCTAACTGTATTCATATATTCCATTTTAAGTGTGATGTTGCATTATAATTACTATGAAGTTAACGAGGGCAATGAATGCTATTGTATCAGTTAGCAAGGAGTTTTGTGCAAGCGCTAATTACAAAGATGACATAAATGAGTAATCTCCAAAATAACCATATAATTTACCTCAACTATTATTCTTACAGATGTTTTACTTACCATCCTCTCTTTCATCATCTTCTTCATCTTAATTATACCATCCATCCTACTAGGGACACTATACACATCTCACAACAATTCATACCATTAAGGATTTCTAGGTTCTAGTTTTAAATGTTTTTCTACCACACACTTTTCTAGTTCAGTGCTGCAATGAATTCTGCAAGCCCTCAATAAAATTCTCCGCACAAAAGAAATATCTTCTAATTATATCTTTCTAATAAAGTCACATGCTTCATTCAACTAGCAATCACACCTTAGTGTGCAATAGGTACGCCAAAGATATTTTGATGATAAAAACTAAATTTGATCTATTTATGTATATATTTGTTTAGTGTATGATAGCTTGAAATAAACTATGCATCCACTTAAAAGGATCCAAGTGTGTCTTAAACCAAACCTCTACAAATAGAAGATAATTAAGATCCTAACTCCATTAGAAATAGGTTCATCTCTCTCTCTCTCTCTCTCTCTCTCTCTCACTCACTCACTTTTTTTATTTCAACTTCTTTCCTCTCTTTTTATTTCTATCTCTCCCTCTCCCTTCATTTACGCACATACATACATCACTTACATATATGGCCCATTCCTCTCTCCCTCTCTCAACCTACCCCCTCTTCCCTCTTACCTCTATGTATCTCCCCCTCCCTCTTGTGTGTGTGCGTGCACACACACATTCTCTCTCTCTCTGTCCATTCTATGTATCTATCCCTCACTCTTTCTATCAATAAATAATGAATTTATCAAGTTAATTAATAATTCAACAAAAATTGCAACTCAATTTTTACATGAAATATTAATAATACAACAAATGAAATTTTCTAGGCCCAAATCACCCAACAGATCAAAACAGCTACAAATGCAGTAGGAACAGCCCATGCCCATTTCTTCTTCACAATGATTCGATAGAGGAAATCAAGATCTGGCATCATATCCAAAGCGACCGAAGTTAGAGCTATCGATGCAAGAGCTGCATAGATCATTTGGCTTGCACTTTGTGATGGAGCTGCAGATATCATTTGCATTTCATTTTGGGGTTCTCCTTTCTTAAAGGAAACCATGTCTGGTACTGGTGTGTCATTGTAGTGGGGAATCGGCTCCATGTCTGCCATGGCTGCTACAAATTTAAGTGTTCAATTCAAATCTTATGAAAAAACTCATCACAGTTTATGATCTATTAGAAAGTCAGAAAGGCGTAATGAATGATATTTATCTTCATAAAACATGATTTTCCACTGATATTTATTTACCTACTACAGAAAGAGGTAATCAAACTGAAATAATCGAGCTGCAACATTTGAGGACTTTGATTTATCTTCATAAAATCTTGAATTTGCACTCCTTTTCCTTGTCAATTCTTATTACACTCCTTTTCCTTGTCAATTCGTATTACTTTATCAATTAATGTGATGCTTTACTCACCAATCATTATGGTTGTTCTCAATTCAAAAATACATTTTGTAAGATATATTTGAGTTTGTATATGAAGCTAGTATATTTTTATTAAAGGGCCTATACAATTGTCTAACTAAGTTTAAGTTGTCAGTCTTTTATTCTAATAAGCATTATGTATTTTTATTGGTATATTCTAAACAATTACTAAATTATAATCCATTTAAAGTATTAAATTGTGTAACTCAATTTAATATAAATTTTGGTGTTGTATAGTTTAGATTTTTACAATCTATTTTTTCTATGAAAATATTATATTAAATTTGATTGTATTTAAACTATTAGGAATAGATTTTGCAATCATATTATACCTAATTCAATTATATTCAATTACTTTATACAAGTAACTAAATTACAATTCCACTAAATTTATTAGTCTTCTTTTTCTTAATTTAGTGTCACTTGTTTAAAATTTATCATACCACCAACCATGTATTTTTTATTAGTCTATATTTAGGCATGGAATTAATATTTTCATTTTCCATGTCTAATTAGTTTTCACAATAAAAAAATTTTAAAGTTCTAAATTTTAAGAATATAGATTATTTAATTTTTAAAATAATATCTAATAATCAATTTCTTAATTTTGATTGGTCACTTTTAATTTTACAAGGGGTTTTATTATTTTTTCAATTCAAAAATAAAAAATATAATAGTATCCAAAAGTTTCTAGTAGACAGTTAACTTATACTGCCAACTTGCCATCTACCATGCTAGTGTCATATGATTTGCTCCACAATGATGGTAGTCTCTTGTATTTGCAACATTGAAACCACAGAATGTCTTGGCCAAGAGCAAGACACGAGAATGGGATTTTGGTTAGCATGTGCATCAAAATCCACATAGTAAACATAAAACGCACATTGCTCCTTTGAAAATAGTCCACTAATTTGTCTTCCAATTCTATGTACTACAATTCGTCCAACTTTTACAATTTTCCTCCATGTAGATGATTTGATACAAGGAGGTGAGCCCCTCAAAAAAGCCATCTTGCTTGTTTTGATAAAAGGGCAACGTATTCAAGATTTCAAAGAGTCCTTGATCGGTTACTTGTGAGGGGAATGTGATCTTTAGCCCTAGGGCTTTGGGGTAGTCTCTGCCCATGTTACCTACAATGTATCTTTGCATTCAAATAAAACCATTGATTTTCTAGAGATGTTATTAAAAAGATCTATTAAAATATTTTTAAAATTATTTTAAATTAATATTCTTTTTCTATGACTATCAATATCTAATATTTTTAGAAAACAATAGTACAATATTTATTGTAATTATTTTCAATATTTTGTTTCTTAGAAGACACTCAACAAAGTAACATAACAAACTAACTTGGCTAGAAAAAACATATTAATTAATTTATTTCCAATACTTTGTTTCTTACAAAATGATGTGGGAGTTCTTTGACCACAACCAATAAAATATACAACATAACAAAACCATCATTAAATAATAGAATTGTCTTCCCTTGACTCTATAGCCTCATAGGGAAATATTTAAATTGGCAAAAACACCTTCATATTACACATATCCACCAAGTTAAATGGTGTAGCACAAAACATCCTTGATTTAAATACATATTTTTGTAAAGAAAATCATAAGGAATGTTTAATTCTAAATATTTTAAGAGTTATAATTCTTTCAACATGCTACATCTATAATGACAACATCTGAATGCAATTGTCCAATATTTTTGTAAATGAACAAGACGCATCTCACGTTCTTCATATTTCTTATGTAGCTAAAGGATAGAAACATTTAGCTAAATAAGAAGCATCCCATATTCTTCATGGTTTTTGTGTTGCCTAAAAGAGAAAATAAGTGTAAGGATATAAGATAACTATTCAAATGATGATGCTCATATATGAAAAACTCATCAACAAAGAAAATATGTAGAGAATGTTGAAAATCGTGGAGATCTCTGAAAATGAGCTATGCATGTGATGCAGGAGCATCTTGGGTCAATGATAAAACTTGCATCAACCAAAAACATTTATTGTTTTCTATACTACTCTGTTGTTTGAGAAGTAGTCGTTGCTTCTTGCATCCTTTCTCCACACACACTTGCAATCTTAAAGAGGACCTAAATTAAATCATCATCATAAGCATGCATAACTTTATTTACTGCCATGTGAGAGATATGTCCATCTTTCTCATATTGTGTTTCCTAGTTGTTACTATGCGTAGTGTGTGGATTTCATGTCTGTGTGGTTCATATGTTGTCATGGAATCTTGTGCACTTCAAAGTTGACTCTGTGGTCTTATTAATTCATTAAATATAATTATATATAACATAAATTTATCATTATTTATTTCTAATTTATGAAAATTAAGTTTTAAATGCATAACCCAACAACAAGGTACTTTCAAGATGGATTAGGCATCAACGAATGAGAAAAAAACCCATACTAACCCACAAGGCATTAAGAAAGCAATAGAATTAATAGCATTGTGGGCCAGGTCCATTTAGTTAAGTTTGGGTCGATGTTTTTCAAAGTTGTCAAATTCTAAATCTTTTAGCCCCTTTCCGCCTAACTAAAGGCAAGATATTTGATGCTTGCACCCCTTGTTCAATTTTACATTCCCAATGGTTAGCAAAATGAGAGTTGCAAGTCTTTGTGTGTGCATTTTTTGAGGATTTTTAATTTCTTATAGGGAAGCTACTTTCTTAGATCTAGTAAGGTAGAATTTGATTGATCTATTATTTTCACTGGAATCCTCTTTCTCCTTATACTTGGTTGGTTTTCTAATAGTTCTCTTCCTTATAGATTATTTCTTTAATATATTTTCTATTGATTGAGATATGGCCCTTTGGTTAACTATATCTAAATCATCTCCAAACAAATTGGTTGGCTCTATCATTGCTTGTATTTTGGTCTCCTCTTCTAGTGCCTCTTTTGGTTGTAAGGGGGCATATGGGATGAGTGCCAAGCTATCCACATTGCTCCTATCATATGTGTGTTTAGATATTTTTCTAGTGTTTCTTTTAGTGGTTTTACCTTCTCATTGAGATCTACCTTCTTTTAGGTCATACTCTTTTTTGGTGTCCATTTAGCTACTAGTGGAATCAATCATAAATCTTGGTTATGATTTTTATTTTTGAGCCTAGGAAATATTGTTTTAGCTCCACAATTTCCATGGTGCACATTCATCTAATATCCTTCAGAATGTTGTTCACTATCACAATTCTTAATCATAAAAGCCTAATTGAATCTTCCTCGCCCATGTCAGTTTCTAGGGTTTCTTGTAATGTCCCCACTATTAGGTGTTTCTTGGGACAAATATTACCTACAAAATAAATGTTAGAATCAAAGAATAAAAAATTAATTTATATACTATTCTATGCTTTATGTTAACCCCAAACCTTAAAGACATCTCCGAATTGGGATTACTGCTCCCTCTTGAGGATCTCCAAGTCCTAAATGCTATATCATAAACTATAGTACTATCCTTAATTACTTCACCATCTTCTCAAGAGTGCTTCCTCTAAGGCTTTTCTTGGAAGATATCTTAGTTATGTTGATCAGATGGATTTTTCTCTCGCATACCAGCATTATCATATCAGTCTCTGGCGATGTTGATTGGATGGAGATTATATGAATCTCTCATAACAACATTATAGATATTATATCAATTATAGGCATGTCATTCATGTGGAGATTACATCAATCTCATATATTATCATTATAGAGTTTATATTAATCTCAATTGTGTTTCTCAAATGGAAATTATGCACATCTCTTTTACTAACGTCATAGCATGTAAGGTCAATCTTTCCTCCATAAGAAATTATATTGATATCTTCATAAAATATCAAATATTTTTTATAAAAACAATTATATATATATCAAACATAATATTTTAGTTATATTAAAATGAAATAACATATAAATTAAATAATACATACACACCATACACTTACATTTATGAAATTCCACCTTGTTTGTTGGAAAAGGAGCCTTGAATTTTTACCCTTTCATGAATTTTGAAATCATTACTTTACCACATTGATACCTTTTTTGACTTATTATTATTATATTTTATTGTATGCTTAATATATTTACCTTTTGAATCCCTTATCTACATACTATATTTTAATGAAATAAGGATGCCTTATGACATAATAACAATCCATTCCACCCTATGCGTCATTCCTCACATGACATGGGTTGCCTAGGACTTTGATTTTTAGTTTCCTTTCAAATCTCGAATCATCCATTATTTCATGGTAAATGCTGATTTGATTTTGATTATTTCCTCCTTCCACATATGGTCTCTTCCAAACATATGGTCTCTTCCAAATAATAATGACTAGGCTTAAGTCTTGAACTAATGGATCATTGGGTGAGTGCACCAAGATGGTGTACAAAAAGGGGGGTATAATTGGACACCTTTTTTGAAATCGGGTAAACCTAAACTTGCACGAGACATTTGAGGGTCGTCCACAAAAAATGAAAAGATGTATAAAACTTATAAATTGTAGTATTCTGAATCTACTTTCTAAAATACTAGAGTTTTTACAAAATGAATAGGATTAGGTAGGTCACACCCTACACACACGAAAAACAATCCTTGATTTTTTTAGAAAACATAACATAGTTGTTTTTGTGTGCAACACAAAAGACATAGTTATGTTTAGTATTTTGTATATCCCTTTGGTAGGATAATAGTTAAGAGTCATATCTAGAAGTTCAATATTTTTTTGTAATTTTATAATGAGTATTTTTTTGTTATGAATTATTGAAAAAACTACATCTTGAACTTTTGGTACCTATTCATATGTTGAGCATAACTTGCATCAAAATAATTGAAAATGAAAACTTTTTTTTAAAAAAATGTGTATATAATCAAGTGTAGAATAATAATATGTAATCTAATTAGAATTTGGTTAAATGTATCAAAAGTTATTTTAAAAGTGGTAGATATATGTCTGTGAGGAATTTCAAGGCATTGGTAAAGTAATTAAAGTTTAAAATGTTAATGTTTTCCAAAAAAAGAAAAAAATTATATGGTTAGAAAGCTAAGAAGACATGTAAGATTATGGTGGTGATTTTAGAGATACCCAGTTCACCGCTAGCATACCTAATGACGACAAAGATGAGAATTCATCTTAGAAGATGAAAAAATGTCTAAAGGAAAAGAATGGAGGGAAAATAGTCTCCGAAGCCTTTGGGTTGTTTCCCTAGGCTACCACCAAGTCATAACCTAAAAATTAAAAATGCATTCAAAACCTGATCGAGTTTTGTATTACTACTACACAAGGGTAGATTGAGGTAGGGAGTGAGGCAGAGAGATCGGGTTATGTATTATACTACACAAGTGCCTATCATATCCCCTAATCCTTGTGTCCATCCCATCCTCTCTCTCTCTCTCTCTCACACACACACACACACACACATTCATTTTTTCTCTTTATCCTATCCCCTAATCACGCTCTCTCTCTCTCTCTCTCTCTCTCTCTCTCTCTCTCTCTCTCTCTCTCTCTCTCTCTCGTTAGCTCTCTTTATCCTATCCCCCTTTCTCTTTCTCCTACCCTCCTCTCTCTTTCTCCTATCCCCTTCTCCCTCTCACTCTTTATATGATATCCCCTAATCTCTCTCTCTCTCTCTCTCTCTCTCTCTCTCTCTCTCTCTCCCTCTCCCTCCCCCTAATCTCTCTCTCCATCACATCCTCTCTCTCTCTCTCTCTCTCTCTCTCTCTCTCTCTCTCTCTCTCACACACACACACACACACACACACACACACACACACACACACACACACACACATCCCCAAATTTCTATCTCTCTCTCTCTCTCTCTCTCTCTCTCTCTCTCTCTCTCTCTCTCTCTCTCTCTCTATCACATCCCCCCCCCCCCCTCTCTCTCTCTCTCTCTCTCTCTCACACACACACACACACCACCCCCTCTCTCTCTCTCAATCTACCTTTGTGTAGTAGTAATACATAACCTAATCAAGTTATTGAAAATTGTAAACAAAAAAATATGTCAATGGTTATTATGTTGTTTCAGTGTGGTCCACCAGATTCTACTGTTATTTCACATGTATTTATATACTAGTTATGCAACTTGTGTAAGGTTTTTTGTTGTTGGAAATGCTAAATTTTATATTTTTCATGTTCCAACATCTTATTTTTTGTTAGTATCTTGTGATTGAGCATAAAATAATCATATAAATTTGTTTAGTTTTCTATTTTATTGTGTTTTTTATTCATGTTATTGTTTGTAGGGTAACTTGCATCTATAATCATGGGAAAAAATAAGAGAGGAATGGTTAAAAAATAAGAGGCAGAAAAGGTAAAAACAAGCGAGCATATGAGGAGATTACATGAAGGTACATAATCAAATGCCTCCAATGTCGCAAACACACCTAATTTGACAAACCAAAATGTTCAACATACCCCAATTGAAATGATTATAATAATTACACTTACGTCACCTGATACCCCTAATGCGACATCTCAAGTTGAAATAATGAATGTGCATAATGTAAGTAATGAAAAATATAGAGCATGCGTGTACATCAACTTCTCCTAGAATAAGTCATAGAAAATGAAAAGTTTCTAATTGACATTAATCAAAATATTTTGAAGCCAATGCTTGATAAAATGTTAGAAAGAAATTGTGGGAGAATTGTTCAAAAGATTTCGAATATAACTATTTTGAAAATTTAAATCAAAGTGGAAGATGCCAACTTGTTGTTGAAATGGTTAAAAATCTGAAATTTTGAGAGACAATGAGAATTTTGGGGATAAGAACATCTAAAAATAGTAGTGAAAGAAGCATTGTTAGAAATATCTTTGATGCATACCAGTCCATTGGTTCAAAAGCACATACTGAAGATGTTAATACAAGTCGAAAAGTCCTCACATCAATCATAATGAGAAAGTAAATGTCAAAAACTCACATGGTAAGAAAAACAAGTAAATCATTAAGGATAAGTAGAACAACGTTAGTCAAAGCCTTAGTTAGGCTAGAGAAAATTGAGAATTCTAATGAGACTTCTTTTTAGTCATTCCAAGTTAGACTCCTACATAAGGATAAAGTTATTGTTGATGCACTAAGAACATTAATAGAAAAAATTTTGCGTGACAACATAAGGGCTTCACCAAACCAAAAAGATGTTGTGAAAAGATGAATTGGAAAAACAAACTGTGAGCCACATGCAAAACAATTTTTGGATATGACTCAAACAAAATTTTATGAAATGTTTCTTCAAATATTTCCTCAAATTAAAATCAGCCAAATGTTATATGAGATGAAAAAACCATGTTCTATGTTAAGATAAATCATACATGCACTACATGTTGTTGTAGGGTTCATGTTGAGTTTTCTATGCATTATGATGTTTATCGTTATATATGTTGTACTTTGCATGCTAATGAAATATTCCAGGAATGTGGTCTACAATTACCTCCTAAGTCATCGAGAGAATTTATTGCAAGTGTACTATGTAAATGAGATGATGGGTGCATTTATAATAAGACCATGTGTTTGAAAGGTTTTTTTCCTTAATGTGGTGGTTTGTAAAAGTTGCGTAGATGCCTACATCTAGATAGCACACATGAAATTGGTAACACCCTAGTTTCTCTTGGAAAGTAAGAGTCAACTATATATGGTGTTAAAGATGTAAAATAATTAAAGAGGCGTGAATTAGTGAAAAGTGATGTATGTGTAGTTGATTTTTTGACTACATAGGTCATACACATAGAGCTAGATGGTTAGATGAGAAATTCAAGTTGTTTAAGGACACTTTTCCCTTGGATATGATTGTGCCAATTGTTGACTTTGCTAAAAACTATAAGCTAAAACCTCAAAAAAAAGTGCAACGAATGTATTACAACTCTATAAAAGTGTCAATTCTTGTACACATAGCATTTATTCATGCACATGATAGCACAGAGGATGACATAAAATTATTAAGAGAGTGTCACTTCTATATCAACGATGATCAAACTCATTCATCAGAGTTTGTGATGAAAGGATGTTTTATATTTTTCTATGAAAATCTAAGGGAAAGAGATGAAAGATACAATCAACACATTATTTGGTCAGACAATTGCACCGCACGATTGAAGAATGCAAGGATGTTATATTGGTTGAGTAGGTTGCATGTGACAAGTGGAGTGCAACATTTTTGGAATTTCATTGAGACAAGACCTGGAAAGGGAGAGCATGATGGTGTTGGAGCATGTGTGAAAAGATCCCTTAGTAGAGAGGAATTAAAGTACGAAGGTGGCGCAATATTAGAAAATATTGAAATAATTGTCCAATGGTGCGATTCTATAGTGGGACCACGTAATACAAGTAAGTCTACATTAATATGGTTTCTAGAGATTTTTAGTTATTACATGAACCTAACATTGAAAATTTGCAAGATTTTTGTACACTTATAATATCAAGTGAGATGCATTCATTTCAAAGTTCAAATGTTGCGTCACTAGCTATTCATACTAAAAATCTTGCATTCTTTTGCTCTTCTTGTGTGCATCATTTATGGGATGAATGTCAATCAAAAGAGTGGGTTGACCAATGGTCTTGTAGACACCCTATCAAGAATTCTACCAAGTGGTTATTTGAAGATTTTGAGACACTCAAACATATTCTTCATTACTCTAACCTTATTGTTGCAACAAATATTCAATTGATACCATATCGTGGTAGGCCTCTTAAAAAGAAGTTGTGGAAAGTATCTAGATCTGATCACGAGGCAATACTCGAGACAATAAGGGTTAGAGCTGATCAAGAAGGTTCCTTTGATTGATTATGTGCTATATAGCCGAATCATTCTACATATGGTAGAATAATTTTGAAAATGTTGTATATATGTTATGCGAAATGTTGCAACTTCATAGTGATGGGCATATGTAGATGCAAAAATTTGTATATAAAAAGGAGAAGACATGTAACATGTGCATATTTATATACCATATTTTGTATAAAAATCCAATAAGAGATGTCACATGTATATATTTAGATGCCAAATTTTGTATATAAAATTGATAAGAGATGTAAATATTGTACATTATTGTTATAAATTTGTTATAAATTTTTCTCTTGAACTATTTTTTGTGGGTTTGATGATATCTTTAAAAAAAATGTTCAATTATCTTCAACTTATATGGATTAAATGGATGTCCTCTTGCATTTTCTCCCAAATTTCCCAAAACATCAATAAAATAAATTATACATTTGGATACCCATTTGGCTTCTCTAAAACATATGCAAATTTTGGATGGGTTGTTTTGGACTTTGCCCTTGTTGTCACACTATGACACACCTTTTTAGGCTTAAAAGAGCCCTCTAGTTGGCACAAGGCATGATGATGACATCATCATGAGGTCAATAGGGTCTAGGAAGATTCAAGGTGAGTATTCTACCATAGGTAAGATTTGTGGTTAAATTTGAGAAGATAGGAAGGTCATTTGACCAAACTATAATGGGGCGTGCAAGGAGCATGAGGTTGCATGTAGGGTTTCCCTTAAACATCTGGGTGGAGGCTATCAATATTATTTTATATTCTATTAGTAGAGGTCCCTCTACTCCTTTGGGTTGTGGTATTCCATAGGAAGCATGCACTGGTAAGAAGGTGATTTATTCTTTTCCTAGAACCTTCGGTTGTGAAGCATTTGCTCATATAGATTTTGAAAATAGAACCAAGATGGAAGTTAAGTCAAAGAAATGTGTATTTGTTGGATATGGCATTGATGAATTTGATTATAGGCTTTAGGATTTTAAAAATCGTAAAATTGTAAGAAGCAGGGATGTCATATTCAATGAGAAAGTGTTGTACAAAGATCTGTTGCAACAACATGAAAAGAAAGAAGATGATTATGTAGTGTTGGATGATACTCCAAAAAATGATGTTCCAGCAATTCCTCATGATGTGCAACAATCGCAACAACAAATATGAAATAACCCAGTGAATGTTAGATGGTCAACAAGGCTAAGTAGACCTCCAGAAATATTTTCTCCCTCTTTGTACTCTATTTTACTAACCAATGCTAGTGAATCTAAATGTTATAATGAAATTGTGGAGGGGGATACTAAGATTCAGTGGGAGTTTGCAATGAAAGACGAAATGGACTCTTTGCTAAAAAATAAGACATGGGATCTATGCAAGTTCCCTACATGTAAAAGGACTTTACAGAATAAGTGGGTTTACAAGTTGAAAGAAGAAGATGGAGGTAAGAAAAGATTTAAAACTTGGTTAGTGCTAAAAGGATTTGCACAGAAAAATGCATTGATTTTGATGACATATTCACTCCTATTATTAAGATGACTTGTATCTGTATTGTTTTAAGTATTGTGGCTATTAAAGATTTGCATTTGGAGCAGCTTGATGTTAAAACAACCTTCCTTCATGGTGATTTAGATGAAGAGATATATATGGCATAGCCATAGGTATTTGAGGTCAAAGGTAAGGAGAACTTAGTGTGCAAATTGAAGAAAAGTTTATATGGCTTGAAGCAAGCTCCTCAGTAACGGTATTTGAAATTTGATAGTTTTATGCATGAGCATGGATATAGTAGGTGTCATTCAGATCATTCTGTTTATTTTAAGAGGTTGGATGATGATAGCTACATTATTTTATGTTTATATGTTGATGATATGCTTGTAGCTAGGTCTAACATGGATCACATTAAGGGGTTGAAACGCTAATTAGTACATGTATTTGCTATGAAGGATTTTGGGGCAGCAAAACAAATCCTTGGTATGAAGATTTGCAGGGATAGGAAGAACAGGAATTTGACTTTATCTTAGGCTGATTATATTGGAAAGGTGTTGCAACATTTCTCTAGGGAGAATGTTAAAGTTGTCAGAACACCTTTACCTTGTCATTTGAAGTTGACTAAGGACATGTGTCCCAAGACACAAGAAGAGGAGGATAAGATGTCTAAGGTACCTTATGCTTTAGATATTGCACATGCAGTAGGAGTTGTTAGGAGGTATATGAGTCATCCAGGAATTGAGCATTAGAATGCAATCAAATGGATTCTCAGATATTTGAGAGGAACATCTAGTAAGTGTTGCTACTAGAGAGGCAGAGTATGTTGCTACTACAGAGGCAGCCAATGAGATGATATGGCTTCAGTTCTTCTTGGAAGAATTGGGACACCCTCAAAGGGATAATTATTTTTTTACAAATATTCAGAGTGTCATTCATCTTGCAAAGAATTTAGCTCTGCATTCAAAGACAAAACACATTCAGTTGTGGTACCATTTCATTCAGTCAGTTTTGGATGATGGATAGTTAAAGTTGGACAAGATAGATATAGATGAAAATCTAGAAGATATGTTTACAAAGGTAGTAATAAAGGAGAAGTTGCACTCCTCTTCAGCTTTGGTTGGTCTTCTAAACTGAATAGGAATAAAAGAACAACAGAGTCCAGGGTGGTTTGATCTAGTGGGAGCCTCATGGAGTAGTGACATAGCTACATGATCAATCTCCAAGTAGGAGATTGTTGTTTAGTGTGGAACCTGATCAGTCCCCAAGTGGGAGATTGTTATATTGTGGTGACTAATCAGGGAAGTACTATACATACTCCATAATTACTCAATAGGGTTCGACATTTTATGGCCGACATGTTATAACTAATTTTACCGCTAAAGCGGATAAAATACTTTTATAAAAAGGGCTTAGGGTTAGGGATTTTTTCATTGTGGGTGATGTGAAAATTTCTTCTTGTAGTAGTATTGAGTTATAAGGAATTACATATTGTAATCAAGTTGTAATTGTAGACACCTAAATCTGATTACAGTACTTTGGTAATCCTATTTAGTTATCTCTAAAGGCATCATTAATTAAGTTCCTATTTAATTAATCCTTTGCCATCGCTTAGCTGATTAATTTAATTAATCATCTATAGTCCTAATTGATAAATCAAATAACCTATCATTTATCAATTAAATCCTATTCTTCTATCTAATTCCAAAATCCCCATTTATTAAATAAATCTATAAAACCCTCAAATCTAATAACCCCTAACCTCTTCCTAAATCCTCTATTTAGCCTAATCCACCCCATCCACCCATACTAACCAAGCTTAGCCACTAACTCACCCACCCTCATGAATGCCATCCACTTGTACATCTCTAACATCCCTAATCTAATCCTAAACCCAAGCCTAATCCCCCTCCTAACCTTGTCACATTCCCTAAGTGAGCTTAAGACTTTCCTAAACCAAACCAAAGTCTCCTCTCCAAAATATCCTAACCACTAAGCCTTTAATGTTCTTACAAAGCCATCAAGACTCTTACAAGCCCAATGAATTCTCTTACAACCACTTATGAAGGCCATTTAAGGCTTTGAGCCTCCTTTTTTGACTCATCCTTGCCCTTTCCTCCATCCACTCACCCTGTGACATGTGTCACTCCCTAGTTGGTGCTAAACAAGCACAATCCATGTGCTCCTCTTTGAGTGCATCCTAGCCCTCTTTAAGCTCTCATCTCTCCTTGCATCTTAGCCTTCCATCCCTCAAGCCCTTAGCCGATAAATTAAATCCCCTCCCAATCCATTTCATCACAATCCTTAAGCTAAAGTTATAATGCCCTTTTGAAAACCAAATTTATACCAATCTCATACATCCACACTAAAAATCCTAAAAATCTCCATTGAAGCTAGTTTGAAGCTTGACCATATATCTCATAATCCTACCAAACTAATCCATTAGACTCATCCATACATCAAGAAAATAATCTCATTGAGAGAGCCATTCCATGGCTCATATTCTCATTTGACGGTTTCTCTTTTGGTCTCTCTTATATGTTGTAGTAATTTTGTTAGTTAATGCTTTGTTCTTTTAATAGATTAGTATTCCTTTGCTCACATATTTCTCATATACAGTAATCACTTGATCGTAATAATATTAGAAATACTGTTTGGTGGACGTAGCCCAGGGATTGGGTGAACCACATTAAATCTTGGTGTCTTGTGTTCTCTTTTGTGCAATCTATTATTTCATGTTATTGTTTATATTTGCATGTAATTGTTATTTCTATCCATGGTTTAATCCTCTCTCTCTCTCTCTCTCTCTCTCTCTCTCTCTCTCTCTCTCTCTCTCTCTCTCTCTCTCTCTCTCTCTCTAGTTATTTCCTTATGTCTCCTATACATATATATATATATATATATATATATATATATATATATATATATATATATATATATTTATCTCTACCATTTCCATCTACCTATCTCTCTTTATCTATCCCTTTTCTTCTCTACTTATCCCTCTCCTCCATCTCCATCTTCATCTCCATCTTTATTTTCATCTTCTTCTTCCTTTGTATTGTTGTTTACTTGCCTCTTTCTCTCTCACTCTTCCCCCTTCTATATCTCCCTCTTTCTATTGCTAGATCTCCCCATAGATCTCTCTCTTAGTCTAGACTTGAAACATAACATGACTTTGTTGGTAAATAATTTGAAAAACAAATCATAAAATAATATAAATCAAAAAGTTATTTATGTAAAACTGAATTGCTCACTATTCATAAATAATAAGATGTTTTTAAATATATATAAGAAATTAAATAAATCTTAGATTATACAATAATTATTTTTAAAATTTATAAGAAATTAAATAAATATTGGATTATACAATAATTAAATAAATATTAAAGTAATCTCACCTAAACAAATCAAAACATAGACTATTGTTTTGAGCCAAATTTGATCTTAAGCAAAATAAATAGAAAAATCATGGCTAAAATAATAAAAAAATCATTAAAGATAATCTAAATTCACTCTTAGAAATAATCCTATCTAAATATTTAGATTTTAGTTTTAGAAATTATTTAATAATCTCATTCAATATATTAACCATTACTAACTTTTGAAAAAAAACTATTAAGACAAGTGCCATGTAGTGGCTTAGTACTTGCCTTTAATAGTATTAGTTTTAATTTTATATGTGAATTTAATTGTAATTATATTATATATTTATTATATAAGTGGAATAATATTTTGTGTTTCACAATATCACTAATAAATAAAAATTGAATGGAATAGCACTCAACTAAGAATTTAATAAATAATTAAACTAAACATTTAAAATCTCAAAAAAAAAAAATTTCAATCTATTTATTTACAATTTAAAAAAAAAAATTATAATGGTGAAAAGTATGAAAGATCAAATTATTCATTATATTAGTATAATGTATACATTTCTATCTTAAAATTCATATACAATAATTAAAGTTTTAAAATAGAAATTTAATGTACATAGATAACGAATGTGTTAAAACATGTGTGGATAAGGAAATAAATTTGATTATATTCTTAAAAATCATATCTTGTGAACTCACAAATCCCCATATAAGACTCTTATTCATCCATCTAATCAAAAGTTAGAAATCTATTCTATATCAAACATAATATTTATAAAAATTATCAAATGAAATATATATTATTGGTAGAATAGAAACTCATTTAATAACTATTTAATGTGAGTAATCGAAAAAGTGGTACAATAGTACTTAGCTTACCGACAAGTACTAACAAGAGAATCTGAAGCACTTAAAGAAATCAATTCCTTATTCTAAGAACTATTAAGAAATAAATAATTAGTAGAATCAAACTCTTACATATGAGAAGGAGCTTGAAAGTAAAGTCAAAGTAGTAAAGAAGAAAAATAAACAAATCTCCCCAATTTATACGTCCAACGATCATATTTTCTAATAAAATAATAATAAAATGTGTAAGAGAAAAGGTTCAAAATGTAATGTGAGAAGAGTGGCCAAGATGATTCGGATGGTTGTGTAAACTTTTTTAGACCTTTTGAATCGTTGATGGCAATAATTAGCTTGCCCACTTCATATAGGGGAATGCCTTTGGCATAAAAATCTATAAGAAGCTCTATGTTGCCCTCTTCCAACAATCAAGAATTAATAGAAAGTAAAATAGAGAACATCTAATAAAAAATAGAGTGCTCTACTCCAAAATAAGGGAGTCCATATAAAGCCTGCAAGGAAGTGAAATACTTCATATAGAGGCATTATGTAATGTCTCCATTAAACTAAATAAATTTCTTGTGTGTGGGTGTGTCAATTAAATTGTGTATTTGCATTTTCTGTGTTTCTTTCCTATATTTGAGATTCTACAACTTGACAAATCATTAAAAGAAAGATCCAATTTTCTTGGAGATTTTTAAAAAAAAATTGCAGAGTGAATTTGATTTCATAAGAATTGGGAATGTGGCCAAATCAAATCTAACTAATGCAAATTCACAAGTATATTCTTGTTCTCTTTCAAAAATATTGATTAAAGACTTTTGAAAGAGGGATGAATGGTAATATTGAGATTGTTCATGCCCAAGGCAAGGTAGGTCTTCAAACTATGGGAAATTTGATCATAGCAATAGCCAAGAAAAACATATTAAAGTAGAACTGAATATGAAGCTAAATATGAAGCTAATTGTAGCAACAAAGAGCATCATTGAATTTATCTCAATGAATTCCTAGAATACATGAACCAATCTCCTCTGTTAGTAACTTACAAATCACTGACTCTGAGCTAAAGAAAGGAAAAATCTCTATCAAACCAAAATCTAAAGTTATTGAAAAATAAATTGTGAAAATGGAAGTGAGAGGAGAAATGTAGGAAAACTCTTCCAACCTTGAAATGCCAAAGATGCACTCATGAAAGACAAAGTTGATGTAACGCCCCACGAGAGAACCCAAAAGAAATTAACCTAAAGTTTTCACTAAGTTTGCCAAACACTTTTTTTTTGAAAGATAATAAACAACAATAGATTTAAAATAGTGGAAACAATAACACACACATAAACAAATTACATCTCTTAAGGGTCCCATGACATTAAATCACATTTAAATTTAATTAATACTAAAATATATATATATAATCCACATCAAAGAATAACTACAAGTACAAATCCATTTAAATAATATATAATTATCTCGAATGCCAGTTGGCAATAATTAGAATGCACAATCATCCACTGTACAAATCACAAGGTATGAAAGGCTAAAAGAATATAAATCATAAAATAGATTACAACATCTCATAAGATCTATGAAATCAAATACAATATAATAGAGTACAACCATCCATCATAGTACATAAGAACAAAATGAAAGATAATACAAAATATGGAACTCCAGCTGCAGCATCGAACTGTCGGATCTCAATGGTAAAAGTAAAAAGCACTACCACCCAACCTCGTGAAACCTAAATGGTCCACTCCCACCATGTTGAGGAGATAGTCTCAAGTCCCAAACAAGATATCAAACTCAAAAGTCAAATCCAACATCTAGGTCAATGAAAACCTAAAAGGAATCTAACTCAAAGGTACCGAGAGACAAATGACATCTAAACCCAAAGGCAATAATGACACATAGGAAATTTTTTGTGTAAGTGGACAAGTGTCATCGCATGAGCCAACCCTAAGATTACCTTGGTAGTCCCACTAGACTCCGGCCCCCTAGTGACTCTATGTGACAAAGCACTACCACTCGACCTCATGAAACCTAAATGGTCCACTCCCACCACGCTGAGGAGATAGTCTCAAGTCCCAAACAAGATATCAAACTCAAAAGTCAAATCCAACATCTAGGTTAATGAAAACCTGAAAGGAATCTAACTCAAAGGTACCGAGACACAAATGACATCTAAACCTAGAGGCAATAATGACACATAGGAAATTTATTATGTAAGTGAACAAGTGTCATTGCATGAGCCAACTCTAAGGTTACCTTGGTAGTCCCAATGGACTTCGGCCCCCTAGTGACTCTATGTGACACTAGTATCCTTTCATGTAGACAAGGCATACTAACGAAGCAAGGTCGCAACCAAACATCCTCTCTACTCTTAGCCTACCCTATACTAGCACTTGAAGCATGGGCAAGGAAAATAATAACTCTTATTAATTCATTTTACTCTCATGCAATGAAATGTTGTACCAGTTATATACATAACCTACAATGGGTTGCCTAGGTAGCTTCTTTAGGGCTCTAGCCTCCATTGCTAGCCACTTCCCAACATGACATACATAGAACTTGCCCTAAGCTTAGTAAAAGAAGGTCTCATACGACCATAAATGACACATTAGTTCTTAAACAAGCAACTAGAAAGCATTTAAATATTACTAATCAAAAATCACATATTTCACCAATACAATCACCTGACAGGATTGATCCAAAATCAAGTACACATATACAAAACTATGACATCACATGACATCACCAAAAATAATAACTCCCAGCCTCTGGTAGACATCCTAAAACTAGTCAACACTCTAAGTCAACCCCAAACCTAACAGACTAGAAAACATACAACTAGCACTGTAGTTTCATAATTTGTGTTTGGTTTTGAAAACATATAATTTTGGTTTTAACAATACAGTTCAAGTTTACATTTTGCTAAAGATTTTCATCTTAAAAAGGTTTACAATTTCCCATATGAATGAATCCATTTTCTTTTAATTTTGATTGCACAATTACCACTAACTTCTAAAAATAACAATGTCTGTATTAAATATTATAAAATAATTTAAATAATAATAATTAAATTATTAACATTAATAATTATCAATTTATTAACAAAATAATACAATTATTAATAAACATAATCACTAATTAATTATATAATAAAAATTAATTTAAATTCATTAAATAAAATTTAATATTAATTTAATTAATTAGTAATAATAATAACAATATTATTTAACATTAATTAACATTAATCTAAATCTAAATTTAAATATTTAATAAATTATAAAAATTTAATAATTTTAAATTATTAAGAAAAACTATTAAAAAAATCATATTAAGACATGCGAGTTTAGAGGCCCACTAACCTAGCTTTAAAAGGTCACCACAATAGCCTACTACGATCACAATAGAGTACTATTCCGTTAGCAATAGCTCTGTTGCATGCTTAGTAGTAATTGTCGGTGTGGAAAAAAGGAGAGGAGGGAAGGTGGGGTGTGGTGGCCTGCCTCCCACTCATGATTTATTATTATTATTATTTTTAAACAAACCAAAATCGTAGATGCTCACCCCCTCCACCCCCCCCAATTACGATTTCAATTTGATGATTTTCGATAACAAATTATATGTGATAAAAATTACCACGGTAAATAATTTATTGTGATAATTGTTATTAACAGATATTTTCTAATTTTTAATATAAAATTATGAATTAGATCTGATAGGGAAAACCCAAATAACCAATCAATTTTTTTGCATTTTATAAATCGATTTCTTTTCCAAACCCTACCCGATTAAAATACCATTCTATTAAATTAACAGAACGAGGGTTTCTAAAATCTCAATTCTCATATATAGAAAATCTCAGAACAAAGAACAATTAAAATTTACAATAGGGCTTCAATTTAATTAATTCGTTCACAGACATATTCAAGAACAAATAATAGTAAATTTCAACACAAGGGTTATAATCACACATTTATAGATAACTAGATCAAACTCAAGGGTTATAATCACAAATTTACGTCACTTGACAAATTTGAAAGGGTAGATAACCCATATACTTGTCCTACTTTCTAGGAAAATTGGCTTAAGTTTAGGATTTGGACTCAAGAATTATCTCCCCTCTTTTACCATTGAGATACTGTGATAGGGTACGCTCATCATGGCAATTCAGGGAAGTTGATACCTAGTACCTGCAATCTACATAAAATCCATGCATGTACATACACACATATTCTAAACTAAACATGCAATGATGAGAAGTGCTGCATCATGTAGATCCTAACTAGCTGGTGGCTACAACTCCCTCCCTTAACCATATCAAAAACATCATACATAAAGTAAAACATATAGGTACACCATACACATGCAAGTATTGGGTAAGTATCTATAGAAAACACATATAAATAATCCATCTAACTATCATCATGAAATAGTTGGAATTACTATATACAATCATCATCATAGAAGAATAATCATGCATACATGAAATAACTAGTAGCAAAGTAACTTATCATATAATCAACTGAGTATGAAAAAATATCCAACAATCTGGAAAGTAAATGTCGTTGATCATCAAAAATAAACATAAAGCTAGCCTAAAAGAGTTCAACAATAATAACTGAAAAGTATACTAGGGGTAGGCACTACAGTTGAGATGCATTGTCTTTCTGGAAACCGTAAAAGGCTATGAATATAAGTAGTGTGGCAAATATTCCATCTCTTCTCAATAGCCACAAACTTGGCTTTTTTTTCTTACTTTACTTTTTACAGCTATCAAAAACAATTGAGTGCATCTTAACAACATAAGGAATTTATTCAAACTACATATATAATGGCACCATTCAAATGAAACGGTCATTAATGGTTTCATTCAACTCAATTTTTCAATTCAATAGACCAATCAACTCATAGAATTTAAAAGATTAAAACACAACTCAAATGTTTATATCTTTTTCTAAATTTTCATTATTTTATAAATCACATTTTTCATTCATTCTATTGGACCATACTATTTTTTGTAATTCATTTTTCTTCAACAAAAATACAAACATTTTCTAACAAGTCTATCATGCATTAATTACAACTTTATCCTTTCCAGATTTGTGACAAGTTGATTAGATTTTTTAAAACAATTATCATTTTATCTTCCACCTCACACCACTTTAGACAAAAATGAATGTCAAATCAATATTAATTATAACAATCTATTTTTCTTAACAAGTTCAAATATAGAGTCAAATGTTTTATATTTCTTATTTTAAATATATTTATTAGTTTTACATTGATGTTTATGGGTGAGGAATTCACTCATCCTTTGGGATGGGAAGAGAAGTTAAGGGTGAAGGGCTTATTTGGGCTTGAAAATTTAGTTGAGAACCTTGGAGTATGGGCTCACACTAAATGTTCAACAACAAAACTTAAAATGAAACAAAAGCATATTTTATATTTGATTGTAAAATCTACCTCTAAAGATGGAAAGCACTCATATATTTTCATTCCTACCCAACACTTTTCGTACAGCTGCCAAATTGTTGGTAACACTGGTTGTAGTCTCATTGTGTACAATGTAGACAACCTTCACTTTTTCATTAGTGGGTGATGCCCACGATGAAAAGGGCTATCTAGTTTTGAAAGTCTACATAATGCAAATGAGTTTAAGACTACATTTTACCTATAAAAAAAAGTTGTATTCCTATCATCCTCCATTAACCATTTGATCCTAGATCTTTGTTTATAGTATGTTTCCTCATTGGTAGTAACCTCCTTCCATTGATTCCTCCATACTTCTTCCTCCTTGATAGTGTCAGAAAACAAATCCCCCTTAGCCATAGGCTTCCAAAGTTCCTCTAGTCTTGACTCAATCACTTCCTACTTCTTAAAAATATCCCCAAACGAGGACATCCCCTAATGGGTGGAATCTCTCCTAGCATTATCCAGTTTAGAAGCAAGTGAAAACATGGCAGTGCCATCAATTTTGACTTTCCACCATTCCTCCACACAAATTTTAATTTCATATCAAAATGGCTTTGGGGCACTACAAACTCCATCCAACCAATTAAACAATTACAGCTCTCAGTCTAAAACCATTTTTGTAAAGGGAAGTTAAAGTGGAGGAGATCAGATATTGCAAATCAACAGAGACTAATAGTTTGTGCAGCTTAACTTGGACAGCTCCTTGTCTTTCCTATTATTCAACTAGGTAAAAGAGGGGCCTTGTGTGTCCACATCTATGAGATCATTAAGATTAATAAAGTCTACCAATTCTTGCATACTATCTGTGTAATTGTTAACCCTCCTAGCTTCAATAAGGGGTAGAGAGGAGAGTTAATGTCACACATACATAGAAACTTCTTGCCACTACTTTTATCCATAAAAGTGGATATTGTTTTCCAAGCATTATGTCTCCAACTTCTGCTATTGGGAACATAGATATTTAGATTACAATAGAACATATTAATAGAAACATGTTCAGTGACAATAATAGATAATTTTCTTTAGAGATAACTACTTTTTGAGGGTTATTTAGACCCCTCATGTTTCATGAGTATAACTTCATTTCTTACCTTAAGTAATAGAATCCAAGGTTGATTTCTTACCATTTGCAATCTCCCTTGCCATTTTCTTGGTCCTTCGCTCATGTTGGGTTGTCTTCCCTACTTGATCTCAACTCCAACATCCACTTTTTTTCCTCCTCTACCTCTTCTCTTATGAACTTGTCACTCCCCTACATCAATCTCTTGTTTCCTAGAGGGTGTATAGAACATATCATAGACTAGACAATTTTTTGACTCCTTTAGTGGTGCAAAAAAGAACTTTGTTGTCAAAGAACACTTTGGTGTTGAAATTTGATTGAAAAGATCATTGACTAGAAAGATTGTTAAGAAGGAGATTGTTGAAGAAGATTATGTGTTTCAGTCAGTGTTTTGTCACTAATGTCAAACTTGTTATTTTCTGGTAAGATAATTGCTTACAAGATTCAAGTACTATCACTTAGTTGATTGATGAGGAGGATTTGATCAATAAGATGTAACAAAAGCACCTAGGGGAAAGGTTGAGTTATGCTTATGTAGTTATGCTTTTGCTTAAATAATTTTTTTCTACAAAGCTTGACCGAGTGGATAGTAGGTGACAAGCAAAGTTAGTGCAAGTCGCTCGCAGAAAGTCAGTTGGAGCCGAGTGAAAGAAATTTCTAATGGATGTCGAGCAAGACATTTGATGCCGAGTAAATTTCAGTTGATGTTGAGCATTAGTAAAATCTAGTTGATGCCAAGTCACGCATTATGTGCCAAGCATAAGAAGGTTGATTATGTTGAGTTGTTGCATTATGATAAAGATCAAAGATTTGTCAAATCTAAGCCAACAAGTTTGTTCTCTTGGAACTTGTGAACCAAGAGGAAGATAAGATTGATGAGCTGGTGGCACAAAATTTGATGTAAACTACTTTTAAGAAAATTCAAATGGATTCTAAGAGAAGTTTCTAGAAAAGACATTCCATTCCTAGAATGATTTTTTCTATTTTGTCCAAATAAAAACCTATAAAATATTTTAATGCTATATTTATCTAGAAACTATGCATGATTTCAATGTAGTATATGGTGACAGCTTCACCATGTATATAAAAATTTGTGTGTGTGTGTGTGTGTGTGTGTGTGAGAGAGAGAGAGAGAGAGAGAGAGAGAGAGAGAGAGAGAGAGAGAGAGAGATGAATAATATAAACAAAAAGAGGGGTAGAGAGCTGAAAAGAATGATATACATAAAATTAGATAGGGAAACATAAAGAGAGATAGTATGTAAATAGATTGAATATCAAAGTGGATGATAGTTGTGAAGGGATGGAAAAAGAGGATGGGATTGGGAGGCAAAGAAGTAAGAAGAGGAGAGGAGGGAGAGAGGGAGAATTATAAAGATATATAAGGTAATATGTGGGTAATCGATTTGATAGATTGATGTATAGTGTACATATATATAATAGATTAAATAGAAATAAAGGAAATAGGATATAGAAACAATGAAGTGAATGGTAATAAAAGAGGTAAGATAACAGAGACATAAGGGGGGAGAAATTATTTTTGATGTCTATGAGCAAGAATGATATAAAGATATAGATAGCAAGGCAGATAGGGCGAGTGTGAATTATAGAAATACATATGGATATAGAAATAAAGAGAGATAAAAATTCACAAATATACAACAACATATTCATTTGATTCTAGGTCATTATTTGTCATTATTGCTCCTAGACTTTGTTCATTCATCTAGCACTTGGGAGTGCATTCCAATTTTTTGGCATTTCACTAAACATGCAATTAATCATGGGCTAAATAGCCATTATTTGAAAGGACCATGTCCAAGTTGTTCTACTCTCACAAGGTACATCCTGCACCTATGGGCACCTTTGATCGATTGGATATGATAGGATGTTGGCAAAGGCTGCAGAGTCCAACTATAAAATTGTATTCATTACACAAACCTAAAACCTACCATCAGTATAGTATTTATGGGGATGGTTCACAAGATTTGAGACAATGGCATAAATGTCTACATAAATGATTTTAATGCTTGGAAGGTGATCCTCGATCTGCGTGATGATTTTATTGAGCTTTTTGTTGTAAGAAACTACAACTTTGTTGCAAGACTCAATACATCCCTTCATTTTATTTTTCTTCATTGTGGTTTTTTGAACATGGAAGCATCCAATCAGATGTATCTCCCCCTCCCTCTTGTGTGTGTGTGTGCACACACTTTCTCCCTCTCTCCCTCTCCCTCTCTCTCTCTCTCCCCCTACCCACTCTATGTATCTATCCCTCACTCTTTCTATCAATAAATAATGAATTTATCAAGTTAATTAATAATTCAACAGAAATTGCAACTCAATTTTTACATGAAATATTATACAAGAGAAAACATACTAATTTATATTTGCACTCGTTAAGACATTTAAAGATAACTTTAACAAGGAGAATGACAAATGATGATTGATTAAAAAATAAATCTTTGAAAACGAGGAACTTTGGCTGCATAGATTTGACACTTAATTTGTTAAAAAGAAGATTGTGTGCATAAATGCCTGCCAAATTTTCAACATTATCCATTCGTTCAAATCACAATTTAGCACATCTAATCTTCAAACCACTTTGAATGTTTTGAAATGTCTGCATCGCCATTGGTGCATGCACAAATAGACCTTACATCATTTCTCATTGAAACAAGTTCCAACCCAGATCAATTCAATAGAATTAAATATCATTAACAACCATTAAATACCCCTCATTGAAACAAGTTCCAACCCAAATCCTCTCTCCCTCTTTCTCTTTATTGTTATTGAGGCAGAGTGAAGAAACGTTAATTTCAATATCTATTAATTTTTTAAAATTTCATAAATAATTATACTTGAGTTTTACCAAATAGTAACTTTCAACATTTCTATTTTTATTTCTTGGATTAGTTTTTTTTCTTTATCTCTTGTATTTCTTGATCTAGATTGAACCTTAATTGATCTTTATTATACTTATTGTATATTATTAATAAATTCTTAATTCAAGTTATACTTATATTGTGTAGCATTTAGTAGAAGTAGTTTTAGTTTAGTAAAATTTATACTTTTTTTTAATGGAGGGTCTAGACCTATGAGGCAACCTAAGGAGGTATGAAGCCTACGAGCTACCAATTAGCGAAGGCCACCACATAGATGATTTAGGGACTCGATACATGCCCACTCATGCCTAAAACCTCTTTGTCTTAGAGCCAAGGACTAAGGGGAATCCACGCCATCAAAATCACCTAGGGTACAATCCTGACCTCATCCCTTATCACGTCAGAGCCTTCCACTAAACAAGACTTGATCCCTAGTGGGCTCTTTGTGAGCCATTCAACTTCACCAGTAGACCAAGGGCTCATTGATACAATATTTATAGTTATGAATTAATATTTTATTTTTTAGTAATTTAAACATTTATAGTGAATGCAAATCAATTCACTTTTCTTTATTAAATTAAGTTTAATTTTTTATATTATTTAATGAATCATCAAAAATCTTAAAACAAGTTTAAAACTAAAATCTAGATTTGAGTAGAATCTTTCTATATTTTATTTCCATTCAATATTAATAGAAAAATGAAACTAAAACTCTATATTACATTAAATGTATAATTGTTTGTCAATTTGAGTAAATCTGTGTCCCTTGAATGAAAATAGGCAAGAGCCTACAACACAATGATAAATTGTGAGTTGCTAATGTGGGAGGTCTTAGATTGGAATAAACTCTATAACTTTAACACATAATAATAATAAATCTCAATACATAATAATAACAGGTGGCACTTGCCCCATAGTTCTTACCCTTGGTGGTAGTTTCGGCAGGAGGAGATTGTATCAAGTTTTTGTATTTGTTGGCAATATTGTATAGTGTCAATTTTTTTTAAAACTCAAAGTGTAATTGAAAACTAAAGAAATTTATTTTAAAATGTAACTAAAAAGTAAAGAAATTCATTTTCAAGCATTTTTATGGAATCAAGAGTATCAGTCCTAACAATTTTCAAGTTCCTTTCAATGATGGATAATCTGTTGTGGATCTTGATGCAAGTGAAAAAAATATTATCAACAAAGTTACACAATGTCTTAGGGAAAATGCACCAAGTTGTGGTGCCAAAAAGATGACACACAACTAAAATTTCTAAATTTCTAAAAGCGCGTGTCCGCTTTTTAAAAACTCTATAGATGGGCTGCAAACTTGTGACCCATTCCATTTTCCCTTATTTCTTTGTGCTAGTTTCTTCTTTCCCCTCAATAGCGCACACATGGTTTGTGGAAGTTGAGGAATTTTCTCACTCTCCTCCTCAAAATGGCTCCTCATCATCGAAAATCAAGATCGGGATCGTCAAGTATGTTTTCTATTCTTCTTTTTGCATTGTTTTGTATTTTTTTAAATTTTGCTTCAAATTTGTTTATTTATTTAAAATGTAATTGATTTTGTATCAAGAAATGTGAATAATCAACCACCAAATCACCAACCTAATCAACAAAATCAAAATGAAAACCCTCCACAAGAAGAGCAAGAAACCCTACAAGAAAAATGGTTGTTCGGTGTGATAAGCTGTATAGTGTAGAAGGATTTGAAGAGGGAGAGTGGCAAAGATTGAAAAGTCTGATAATTGAGGTTTGTGAAAATGTATATTCATGAGTAATATTAAAACATACCATTTTTGTCAATACTATTTTTTGATTAAGGTTAGATATATTCTATCATTTCTCATTTCAAGTAGTTGGCTGATAGTTGTACCTAACCTCACATTTAATATATGCTCTCAATTTTCTCTCATGTATATAGGTATAGATTTTGTAGATTATTTATCATCACACTATAATGAAATATTTATATCTCTTGTAGAAGTGTTTGCAATGGCGAATCTGACTTAGAACATTGTGAAACCCAATACTACACCTAATGTAAATTTATTTTTGACGATTTATTGTCAAACAAATTTTACAAATAATGACAAATGATAAAAATAAATTATAATGATTAAAATTTTGGGTGATTACAGATCTGAACCTACACCCATCACCTCACCTAGTAAGCCTAATACTTTTACTAATCACTCACTAATCATTATTAAAAGGTGATTCCTAACCCTCTTAGAACTAAGTGGTTGCTCACACAAGCATACCAAAAATGGGGCACGTTCTCATTACCCCAAATGGAAGTTGTTTCTCTTACACTTGTCTCCCCTTTCATGTTCCAAATCTTGAGCATCCACTTTCTTACACACTTGTCCTCGCTTGTCATAGACAAGTCACCATCCCAGGTTACTCACACATAGGTGAACAATTTTCCATTTACATGCTATTATCCTCACCCATGTAACTCCTATATGGATGACATAAAGGTGCCACCTCATCCAAGCCCCCCAACTTGCTCCAAAAACCTATAAATAGAGCCCTTGCCAAGAGGAAATCATCTCTCTAAAAATCACATTATTATTATCTTGGTTTTCTAGAGCAAGTTTAGTACTATCATAGAAATTATTGTCTTCCATTTGGTAATAATGAATCATATCTAGTTCTTAATTGCATATCATTCATAAATTTAATATTGATTCTATATCAATATTCAATGTTGGAAGTTTGAGACTAGTTCTTCATACTAGCTCTTGAATGCTTCCTCCATCCATTGGTTTACATTTGTAGCGTGCACCCATTATCAAACAAAATTCATCTAGAGATTTGTTTCTTGTGTTTAGAGAGCGTGTCCATATCTATAAAATAGAACAAATCAAACACACCTTTACAAATACACTTATTTTAGTTTAATATGATGTTATGAGCAAATCTTGTGTTTAGAGAGAGAGCATCCATATCTATAAAATAGAGCAAATCAAACACACCTTTAGAAATGCACTTATTTTAGTTTAATATTATGCAATGAAGAAAATCTTGTGTTTTCAATTTATTTTTTATCCTTTGATATTTATTATGTGCTTGCTAACCTGTTAATGTTTGCATATTTAAGCCTGACTACACAAATTGAAACTCTCCCTCACCGACCTGGATGAAATACTTTTCATATGAACATCATAAAGGAAAGTAAACAAGACCTTTTAAACATAGTTCCTTCAATGTATTTAGAATAATTCTCCAATGACCTTATACAAATCAATTTCAATCCATTCCTTCTAGAGGGCACCAATGTATAAAATTAATTCACCAAAGAAAAGTGACCATAGTACTAACAAACATGTTATCAACATGTTTCACAACATATTTGAGAAGAGAAATCATATTTTATGTCTTCTTACTCTTTCCTGCAATGGCTTAAACATCACACACGAAGACTTAATTCTTATAATAAAAGTGTTAAATAGTCAAAATTGACTTTTTTTTCAAGCTTAATTTCTTTCCAATTAAACAGCAAATGAAAATTTCTAGGCCCAAGTCACCCAACAAATCAAAATAGCTAAAAATGCAGTAGGAACAGCCCATGCCCATTTCTTCTTCACAATGATTTGATAGAGGAAATCAAGATCTGACATCATATCCAAAGCGACCAAAGTTAGAGCTATCGATACAAGAGCTGCATAGATCAAGAGCTTCCTCACAATAATAAATACAGACCATACACTTACATTTATGAAATTTCACCTTGTCTATTGTAAAAGGAGCCTTGAATTTTTACCCTTTCATGAAGTTTGAAATCATTACTTTACCACATCGATACCTTTTTTGAATTATTATTATTATATTTTATTGTATGCTTAATATATTTACATTTCCTTATCTACATACTACATTTTAATGAAATAGGGATACCTTATGATATAATAATAATCTATTCCACCTTATGCTTCATTCTTCACATGACATGGGTTGCCTAGGACTTTGATTTTTAGTTTCCTTTCAAATCTCCAATCATCTATTATTTGATGGTAAATGTTGATATGATTTTGATTATTTCCTCCTTCCACATATGGTCTCTTCCTACCATTATTTATTGCCTTTGGGTTTAAGGATTGTGACCCATTAGGTTTGTTTAAATAATAATTACTTTAATTTCTTCGAAATAATAATGACTAGGCTTAAGTATTGAACTAATGGTTCATTGGGTGAGTGCACCAAGATGGTGTACAAAAAGGGGGGTATAATTGGACACCTTTTTTCTGAAATCAGGTAAACTTGAACTTGCATGAAACATTTGAGGGTCATCCACAAAAAATGAAAAGATGTATAAAACATATAAATTGTAGTATTTTGAATATACTTTCTAAAATACTAGAGTTTTTACAAAATGGATAGGATTAGGTAGGTCACACCCTACGCACACGAAAAACAATTCTTAATTTTTTTAGAAAACAAAACATAGTTGTTTTCATGTGCAACACAAAAGACATAGTTATGTTTACTATTTTGTATATCCCTTTGGTAGGATAATAGTTAAGAGTCATATATAGAAGTTCTATATTTTTTTGTAATTTTATGATGAGTATTTTTTTGTTATGAATTATTGAACAGACTACATCTTGAAATTTTGGTACCTATGCATATGTTGAGCATAACTTGCATCAAAATAATTGAAAATGGAAACTTTTTAAATAAATGTATATATAATCAAGTGTAGAATAATAATATGTAATTTATTTAAAATTTGGTTAAGTATATCAAAAGTTATTTAAAAAATGGTAGACATATGTCTGTGAGGAATTTCAAGGCATTGGTAAAAGTAATTAAAGTTTACAATGTTAACGTTGTCCAAAAAAAGAAAAAAATTGTATGATTCGGAAGCTAATAAGACATGTAAGATTATGGTGGTGATTTTAGAGATACCCAGTTCACCGCTAGCGTACCTAATGAAGACAAAGATGAGAATTCATCTTAGAAGATGAAAAAATGTCTAAAGTAAAAAATGGAGGGAAAATAGTCTCCCAAGCCTTTGGGTTGTTTCCCGAGGCTACCACCAAGCCATAACCTGATCGGGTTATGAAAATAAAAAATGCATTCAAAACTTGATCAGGTTCTGTATTACTACTACACAAGGGTAGATTGAGGCAGAGAGTGAGGGAGAGAGATTAGGTTATGTATTATACTACATAAGCACCTATCATATCCCCTAATCCTTGTGTCCATCCCATCCTCTCTCTCTCTCTCTCTTACACACACACACATTCATTTTTTCTCTTTATCCTATCCCCTAATCGCTCTCTCTCTCTCTCTCTCTCTCTCTCTCTCTCTCTCTCTCTCTCTCTCTCTCTCTCTCTCTCTCTCTCTCTCTCTCTCACACACACACACACACACACACACACATTATCTCTCTTTAGCCTATCCCCCTCTCTCTTTCTCCTACCCCCCTCTCTCTTTCTCCTATCCCCTTCTCGCTCGCACTCTTTGTATCATATCCTCTAATCTCTCTCTCTCTCTTTCTATCATATCCTATCCCCCCCTCTCTTTTTCCTATCCCCTTTTCTCTCTCTCTCTCTCTCTCTCTCTCTCTCTCTCTCTCTCTCTCTCTCTCTCTCTCTCACACACACACACACACACACACACACACACACACACACATCCCCTAATCTCTCTCTCTCTATCACATCTCTCTCTCTCTCTCTCTCTCTCTCTCTCTCTCTCTCTCTCTCTCTCTCTCTCTCTCTCTCTCTCTCTCTCTCTCACACACACACACACACACACACACACACACACCACCCCCCCCCTCTCTCTCTCAATCTACCTTTGTGTAGTAGTAATACATAACCCAATCAAGTTATTTAAAACTGTAAAGAAAACAACATGTCAATGGTTATTATGTTGTTTCAGTGTGGTCCACTAGATTCTAATGATATTTCACATGTATTTCTATACTAGGTATGCAACTTGTGTAAGGTTTTTTATGGTTGGAAATGCTAAATTTTATATTTTTCATGTGCCAACATCTTATTTTATCTTAGTATCTTGTGATTGAGCATAAAATAATCATACAAATTTGTTTAGTTTTGTATTTTATTGTGTGTTTTATTCATGTTATTTTTTGTAGGGTAACTTGTGTCTATAATCATGAGAAAAAATAAGAGAGGAATGGTTTAAAAATGAGAGGCAAAAAAGTTAAAAACAAGGGAGCATATGAGGAGATTACATGAAGGTACATCATCAAATGCCTCCAATGTCGCAAACACACCAATTTGACAAACCAAAATGTTCAACATACCCCAATTGAAAAGATTATGATAATTACACTTAGGTCACCTAATACCCCTAATGTGATATCTCAAGTTGAAATGATGAATGCACATAATGTAAGTAATGAAAAATATAGAGCATGCGACTACATCAAATTCTCGTACAATAATTCATAGAAAACCAAAGTTTCTAATTTACATTAATGGAAATATTTTGAAGCCAATGCTTGATAAAATGTCAGAAAGAAATTGTAGGAGAATTGTTCAAAAGATTTGGAATAACTATTTTGAAAATTTAAATCAAAGTGGAAGATGCCAACTTGTTGTTGAAATGGTTAAAAATCTGAAATTTAGAGAGACAATGAGAATTTTGGGGTTAAGAACATCTAAAAATAGTGGTGAAGGAAGCATTGTTAGAAATCTCCTTGATGCATACCAATCCATTGGTTCAAAAGCACATACTGAAGATGCTAATACAAGTCAACAAGTCCTTACATCAATCATAATGGAAAGGAAATGTCAAAAACTCACATGGTAAGAAAAACAAGTAAATCATTAAGGATAAGTAGAACAACATTAGTCAAAGCCTTAGTGAGGCTAGAGAAAATTGAGAATTCTAATGAGACTTCTTTTTAGTCATTCCAAGTTAGACTCCCACATAAGGATAAAGTTATTGTTGATTCACTAAGAACATTAATAGAAAACTTTTTGCGTGACAACATAAGGGCTTCACCAAACCAAAAAATGTTGTGAAAAGATGAATTGGAAAAACAAACCATGAGCCACATGCAAAACAATTTTTGGATATGACTCAAACACAATTTTATGAAATGTTTCTTGAAATATTTCCTCAAATTAAAATCAGCCAAAGGTTATTTGAGATGACAAAACCATGTTCTATGTTAAGACAAATCATACATGCACTACATTTTGTTGTAGGGTTCATGTTGAGCTTTCTATGCATTATGATGTTTATCGTTATATATATTGTACTTTGCATACTAACAAAATATTGTAGGAATGTGGTCTACAATTACCTCCTAAGTCAACTAGAGAATTTATTGCAAGTGTACTATGTAAATGAGATGATGGGTGCATTTATAATAAGACCATATGTTTGAAAGGTTTTTTTCCTTAATGTAGTAGTTTGCAAAAGTTGCATAGGTGCTTACATCTAGATAGCACACATGAAATTGGTAAGACGCTAGTTTCGCTTGGAAAGTACAACTCAACTATATATGGTTTTAAAGATGAAAAATAATTAAAGATGTGTGAATTAGTGAAAAGTGATGTATGTGTAGTTGATTTTTTGACTACATAGGTCATACACATAGAGCTAGAATGTTAGATGAGCAATTCAAGTTGTGTAAGGACACTTTTCCCTTGGATATGATTGTACCAATTGTTGACTTCACTTAAAACTATAAACTAAAACCTCAAAAAAAAGTGCAACCAATGTATAAAAACTCAGTGTCAATTCTTGTACACATAGCATTTATTCAAGCACATGATAGCACAGAGGATGACATAAAAGTATTAAGAGAGTATCACTTCTATTTCAACGATGATCAAACTCATTCATCAGAGTTTGTGATGAAAGGATGTTTTATATTCTTCTATGAAAGTCTAAGGGAAAGAGATGAAAGATACAATCAATACATTATTTGGTCAGACAATTGCACCACACAATTCAAGAATGAAAGGATGTTATATTGGTTGAGTAGGTTGCATGTGACAAGTGTAGTGCAACATTTTTGGAATTTCATTGAGATGAGACATTGAAAGGGAGAGCATGATGTTGTTGGAGCATGTGTGAAAATAACCCTTAGTAAAGAGGAATTAAAGTGCGAAGGTGGTGCAATATTAGAAAATATTGAAACAATTGTCCAATGGTGCAATTCTATAGTGGAACTAGGTAATACAAGTAAGTCTACATTAATATAGTTTCTAGATATTTTTGGTTATTACATGAACCTAACATTGAAAATTTGCAAGATTTTTGTACACTTACAATATCAAGAGAGATGCATTTATTTCAAAATTCAAATGCAGCGTCACTAGCTGTTCATACTAGAAATCTTGCATGATTTTTCTCTTCTTGTATGCATCATTTATGGGACGAATGTGAATCAAAAGAGTGGGTTGACCAGTGGTCTTGTAGACATTTGCATCCAATTTATTAATATCAACTTCATACATCAGTACAACTCAACCAAATTGAAGCGTCAATAAATTTTGAGCATGTATCTGACCTAGTTGAACCAGGTACTAAGTTATCAATTAAATACTTGGTTAAAATAGATTACTTTCAATTTTGGCATTAACGTATCCTTCTATATAATGTAGGTCATGTATATGCATTTATTTCATATGACAATAATGATGAAGGAACATATTACTTTCTATGTCAGCGTATTGAGCCCAGAAAGAAATTGATAGATATAGTCATTCATGGTGAGGATATTGAATACCCAATAGGATATATCGTTGTAATAGGCACATGGATTAGAAGGTAGTGTACTTTTTTCCCCTTCCATGAAAATCTCTTTAAGCCAATTTTTCATGTATAATGTATCAATTTTGAGTTTAAATTGTCTTTACAATTAAATGTAGATACCCTATCAAGAATTCTACCACGTGGTTATTTGAAGATTTTGAGACACACAAACATATTCTTCATTACTCTAACCTTATTGTTACAACAAATATTCAATTGATACCATATCGTGGAAGGCCTCTAAAAAAGATGTTGTGTAAAGTATGTGGATCTGATCACGAGGCAATACTCAACACAATAAGGGTTAGAGGTAATCCAGAAGATTCCCTTGATTGATTATGTACTATATAGTCGAGTCATTCTACATATGGTAGAATAATTTTGAAAATGTTGTATATATGTTATGCGAAATGTTGCAACTTCACAGTGATGTGCATATGTAGATGCCAAATTTTGTATATAAAAAGGAGAAGACATGTAACATGTGCATATTTATATACCATATTTTGTATGAAAATCCAATAAGAGATGTCACATGTTCATATTCAGATGCCAAATTTTGTATATAAAACTGATAAGAGATGTAAATATTGTACATTATTGTTATAAATTTGTTATAAATTTGTCTCTTGAACTCTTTTTTGTGGGTATTATGATATCCTTAAAAAAATGTTCAATTATCTTCAACTTATATGGATTTAGATGGATGCCCTCTTGCATTTTTCTCTCATATTTTCAAAAACATCAAGAAAATAAATTATAGATTTGGATATCCATTTGGCTTCTCTAAAACATATACAAAGCTTGGATGGGTTGTTTTGGACTGTATCCTTGCTGTCACAGTATGACACACTTTTTTAGGCTTAAAAGAGCTCTGTAATTGGCACAATGCATGATGATGCCATCATCATGAGGTCAATAGGATCTAGGAAGAGTCAAGGTGAGTATTCTACCATAGGTAAGGTTTATGGTTAAGTTTGAGAAGATAGGAAGGTCATTTGACCAAATTGGAGAAAAGTTGCAAAAAAATGTAAAAGTTGCATTGTGCAATTTTGCAGCTTTCAAAAGTTGCTTGAGAAACTTTTGGCAAGAAAGTTGCGAAGCATTGAAGAGGAGTCCTAAAGTGTGAATAACCACCCAACTATGAGAAGGTCTGGAAGTCCTACAAATTGTGTGTTTTTGCAATCAACTTCTTGAAGCATTTTGTGAGAAACTTCTTTGTTTTGAATGATAGTAGGTGGTTAGCAGTTAAAGATCCACACTATCACTTGTGCACCATTTGGTTCTCATGTTTTCTTGAATCTGTGTGTTGGTTCATACCAATCCAAGAACAAGCCCAAAACTATTCGCTGAAGCAACCAGTTGGTGCAGGAGCACAAGGTAGACAAGGGGTCTAGTTAGTGGAATCATCAATTTTGTTGGCCAATAAACTCTAAGGGAAAAAAAATTGGGTAGGTTGAGCCTAGAGACCCTTTTGTTAATGTTTGATAGGCTGGTGCACTCATTTGGAGACCAATAGATCACCTAGTGTTTGTTTGTCTAGGTTGTTCTAAGTTGGTCAAACATAGTCAACATTTTCTCAAAGGTAGACTCAAAGTTGGATTTGATCATTTTTGTTCATCTTTAGGCTTTAGAAAATATTTGGGATCATTTCATATGTAGTTGGAGTCAAATTTAATAATAGTGCAAAAAGTTATGAAAAAGTTCCAAAGTGCAAATTTTGCAAAAGTGCAATTTTTGCAATTTCTTGCAAAAGTTGGTTGGGCAATGAAAAAATGACCTAGAGGAGTGTATATGTGTTGGAGATCAATGAATTTTTTGGTTGGAATCAAGAAGACAATTTTTGGAGCAATTTTTTATTCCTTCTAGAGTGTTGATCTGTAGTTTTACAAGAATTTTTTTGGTTTTGCGTGATGAGCTAATTGAATCCAATCCTGGGATTGCTTTCACATTTTCAATGGATTGATTTGAATTAGTAAAATAGATTGCATTCATTTTCCTTCATTTTGTGCTTTCCTAGCAACTAGGGTTTTGAAGCTTCTAATGCATTCCTAGCAATCCACAACTATTATGTTAGCTCCGGTTGGTTGGGTTTAGGCTAGGACCAACCTCATTTCAGCCACAATATTCCTTCAATAATATCAACCACAATGAAGAGAAGCATCTATAAGGGTCTCTAAGCACCATCGAGCTGCGATCTTTGATTGAGCATTTCTTTGAGCTCATGCGAGGTATTGATGAACTGTCAAGTGCTACAGGATCACGTTGTCGAGGCCTACAACAACCTATCTCAGTTTTTGGAGATTTGACCTTGTTTTGATTTCGCATCCATATCTTTCCTATTGCCAAAATTTGCAACGTTTCTTAGTTCAAATGAGCAAGGTTAAAATGTGCTCTTCTAAAGTTTGTACATCTTCCATCTAACCCTTCACTGGTTTGCCTCCTAACATATCGCATTTACTACGAGAATAGTTTTCATTGATAATGACCTCAGCTTTCTCTGGCTAAGCAATTGATGCTAGAGCTGGAGTTGTTGTTGTTGGAGAGAATGGCATTGCCAAATAAGTGACCATGCAAATTTGTCTCCAAGTGTTTCACGAGGTAATTCCCCTCTTGATATTGTTTTAAATGTGAAGGAGTTTGACAGTGCATGCACTTGGTTACAACAACAAATCCTTATTAGGTATTTTGTGGGTCGCACTCCTTTTGAAAGCATACTATGGGAATGGGTTTCAGAGGTTTGGACACTTCAGGGTGTTTGCCTTGAAGGTGTTCAAAGTCTTACCAAAGGCTTTTTCCTTTTTTTCTTTGGCAACTCAAACCAAGCTGAACATATGTTTGTTCGAGGTCCCTAGACTGTTAGGCCCTCCCTCTTGGTTTTTCAACATTGGTCGCATGATTTTACTATTTTTGATGATAGCAAGCTTAAGGTCCATGTTTGGGTGGAGTTCACTAGATTTCCTATCCCTTGCTGGTCATTCTTGACAGCTATTGCACAAACCATCGGTGAGGTTGTTTGCCTTGAACTAGACAAGTTCTTTAGAAAGTGTTGATAATTCATGGGTTTTAGATTCTAGTGCTTCATTTCATGCTACACCTCTTAGAGGTTATTTCATTGATTATGTCCAAGGGGATTTTGAGCTAATTTATTTGGGGGATAATGAACCCTATTAGATCGTTGGAAAGGGGAAGTTTAAGATTAAGTTGCAAAATGGGAATCATTGGCTACTACATGAGGTAAGACATGTTCCAAGACTGAGTAGGAATTTAATTTCAGCAAGGCAACTCGATGATGAGGTTTGTGTAGTTACTATTAATGATAAAAATTGGAAGGTTTCAAAAGGTTCCCTTGTAGTAGAAAAAGGTGTGAAAGTAGGCACCTTATATCTTTGTACAGCTCATAATGTTCCTTCTACTTTAATTGTTTTAGAGAAAAATGAACAGTTGCTGCAGTTGAGCAGGGAGAACAAATGATTGATGTAGATTCTCATACAATGCTATGGCATCATAGACTTGGGCACATGAGTGAGAAAGGTATAAAAGTACTTCATTCAAAGAAAGTTTTACTAGGTTTGAAATATGTTAATATGGATTTTTGTTAAAGTTGTGTGTATGGAAAACAAAAGAGAGTGAGTTTTGTGAAGACAGGGAAGGAAAATAAAAGTGAGAAATTAGAGCTTGTGCATATAGATGTATGGGGACTAGCTCAGGTATCTTCCCTTGGTGGCTCTCATTATTATGTTATATTTATTGATGATGCAAATAGATATTCACTCCTATTATTAAAATGACTTATATCTGTATTGTTTTAAGTATTGTGGCTACTGAAGATTTGCATTTGGAGCATCTTGATGTTTAAACAACCTTCCTTCATGGTGATTTAGATGAAGAGATATATATGGCATAGCCATAGGGATTTGAGGTCAAAGGTAAGGAGAAATTACTTTCCAAATTGAAGAAAAGTGTATATGGCTTGAAGCAAGCACCTCGACAATAGTATATGAAATTTGATAGTTTTATGCATGAGCATGGATATAGTAGGTGTCATTTAGATCATTGTGTTTATCGTAAGAGGTTGGATAATGACAACTACATTATTTTATGTTTATATGTTGATGATATGCTTGTAGCTGGGTCTAACATGGATCACATTAAGGGATTGAAATGCCAATTAGCACATGCATTTTCTATGAATGATATTTTGACAGCAAAACAAATCCTTGGTATGAAGATTTGTAGGGATAGGAAGAACAAGAAATTGACTTTATCCCAAACTGATTATATTGCAAAGGTGTTGCAAAATTTCTCTAGAGAGAATGTTAAAGCTGTCATCACACCTTTACCTAGTCATTTGAAGTTGACTAAGGAGATGTTTTCCAAGAAACAAGAAGAGGAGGATAAGATGTCCAAGGTACCTTGTGCTTCAGCTGTATGAAGTTTGATGTATGCTATGGTATGTACAAGGTTAGATATTGCACATGGACTGGGAGTTGTTAGGAGGTATATGAGTCATCCAAGAATTGAGCATTAGAATGCAATCAAATGGATTCTTAGATATTTGAGAGGAACATCCAGTAATTGTTTACACTTTTGGGGCTCTACTATTGATTTACAAGGATATGTCTCCTTAGATTTGGTAGGGGATATTGATACCAGGTGGAGTACTACAGGTTATGTAATTGCTATTGCTGGGGTAGCCATGAGTTGGGTTTGTCGATTGCAGAAGGTTAATGCTTTATCCACTACAGAGGTAGCCAAGGAGATGATATGGCTTCAGTTCTTCTTGGAAGAATTGGGACACCCTCAGAGGGATAATTATTTGTTTATAGATAGTCAGAGTGTCATTCATCTTGCAAAGAATTTAGCTCTCCATTAAACTAAATAAATTTCTTCTGTGTGGGTGCATCAATTGAATTGTGAATCTACATTTTCTATGTTTCTTGCCTGTATTTGAGATTCTACAGCCTGACAAATCATTGAAAGAAAGATCCCATTTTCTTGGAGATTTTTTTTTAAAAAATTGGAGAGTGAATTTGATTTCATAAGAATTGGGAATGTGCCCAAATCTAATCTAACTAATGCAAATTTACAGGTACAGTCTTGTTCTCTTTCAAAAATATTGATTAAAGACTTTTCAAAGAGGGATGAATGCTAATATTGAGATTGTTCATGCCCAAGGAAAGGTAGGTCTTCAAACTATGGGAAATTTGATCATAGCAATAGCCAAGAAAAATATATTAAAGTTGAACTGAATATGAAGCTAAATATGAAGTTAATTGCAGCAAGAAAGAGCATCACTAAATTTAACTCACTAAATTCCTAGAATAGATGAACCAATCTCCTCTATTAAAAACTTACAAATCACTGACTCTGAGCTAAAGAAAGGAAAAATCTCTATCAAACCAAAATCTGAAGTTATTGAAAAATAAATTGTGAAAATGGAAACTGTGAGAGGAGAAATGTAGGAAAACTCTTCCAACCTTGAAATGCCAAAGATGCACTCACGAAAGACAAAAGTTGATGTAATGCCCTACTAGAGAACCCAAAAGAAATTTACATAAACTTTTCACTAAGTTTGCCAAACTTTTTTTTTTTTGAAAGATAATAAACAACAATAGATTTAAAATAGCAGAAGCAATAACACACACATATACATGAGCAACACATAAACAAATTACATCTCTTAAGGGTTCGATGACATTAAATCACATTTAAATTTAATTAACACTAAAAACAATATATAACAAATCCACATCAAAGAATAATTACAAGTACAAATCCATTTAAATAATATACAATTATCTCGAATGCCACTTGGCAATAATCAAAATGCACAATCATCCACTGTAGAAATCACAAGGTATGAAAGGCTAAAAGAATATAAATCATAAAACAAATTGTAACAACATCTCGTAAGATCTATGAAATCAAATACAATATAATAGAGTACAACCATCCACCATAGTACATAAGAACAAAATGAAAGATAATACAAAATATGGAACTCCAACCGTGGCATCGAACTGTCGGATGTCAATGGTAAATGTAAAAACCACTACCACACGACCTTGTGAAACCTAAATGGTCCACTTCCACTACATTGAGGAGACAGTCTTAAGTCCCGAACAAGATATCAAACTCAAAAGTCAAATCCACCATCTAGGTCAACGAAAACCTTAAAGGGATCTAACTCAAAGGTACTGAGACACAAATGACATCTAAACCCAAAGACAATAATGACACATAGGAAATCTAGTGTAAGTGGACAAGTGTCATCACATGAGCCAATCCTAAGGTTACCCTGGTAGTCCCATTGGACTCCGGCCCCCTAATGACTCTATGCGACAAAGCACTACCACCCAACCTCATGAAACCTAAATGGTCCACTCCCACCACGTTGAGGAGATAGTCTCAAGTCCCAAACAAGATATCAAACTCAAAAGTCAAATCCAACATCTAGGTCAACGAAAACCTGAAAGGAATCTAACTCAAAGTTATCGAGACACAAATGACATCTAAACCTAGAGGCAATAATGACATGTATACGAAATTTGTTATGTAAGTAGACAAGTGTCATTGCATGAGCCAACTCTAACGTTACCCTAGTAGTCCCACTGGATGCTAGCCCCCTAGTGACTCTATGCGACACCAGTATCCTTTCGTATAGGCAAGGCATACTAACGAAGCAAGGTCACAACCAAACATCCTCTCTACTCCCATCCTAGCCTATACTAGCACTCGAAGCATGGGCAAGGAAAATAATGAACTCTTATTAATTCATTTTACTCTCATTTAATGAAATGTTATATCACTTATTAACATAACCTACAATGGGTTACCTAGGTAGCCTCTTTAGGGCTCTAGCCTTCATTGCTAGCCACTTCCCAACATGACATACATATAACCTACCCTATGCTTAGTAAAAGAAGGTCTCATACGACCATAAATCACACATTAGTTCAAACAAGCAACTAGAAAGTATTGAAATATTACTAATCAAAAATCACATATTTCACCAATACAATCACTCGACAGGATTGATCCAAAATCAAGTACACATATGTACAAAACCATGACATCACAAAACACGATAAGTCTCGGCCTCTGGTAGACATCCTGAAACTAGTCAACACTCTAAGTCAACCCCAAACCTAACACACAAGAAAACATAAAACTAGCACTATAATTTCATACTTTTTGTTTGGTCTTGAAAACATATAATTTTTGTTTTAACAATATGGTTCAAGTTTACATTTTGCTAAAGATTTTTCTCATAAAAAGGTTTACAATTTCCCATATGAATGAATCCATTTTCTTTTAATTTCAATTGCACAATTACCACTAACCTTTAAGAATAACAATGCCTGTATTAAATATTATAAAATAATTTAAATAATAATTATTAAATTATTAGCATTAATAATTATCAATTTATTAATAAATTCAATTCAGTTATTAATAAACATAATCACTAATTAATAATATAGTAAAAAATAATTTAAATTCATTAAATAACATTTAATATTAATTTAATTAATTAGTAATAATAATAATAACAATATTATTTAACATTAATTAACATTAATCTAAATCTAAATTTAAATATTTAATAAATAATAAAAATTTAATAATTTTAAATTATTAAGAAAAAACTATTAAAAAAATCATATTAAGACATGCAAGTTTAGAGGCCCACTGACCTGCCTTTAAAAGGTCACCACAATAGCCTACTGCAATTGCAATAGAGTACTATTGCGTCAGCAACAGGTCTGATGTCTGCTCAGTAGTAATTGCTGGTGTGGGAAAAAGGAGATGAGGGGAGGTGGGGTGTGGTGGCCTGCCTCCCACTCACGATTTATTATTATTATTTTTAAGAAAACCAAAATCGTAGATGCCCCCTCACCCCCATTACAATTTCAATTTGACGATTTTCAATAACAAATTATATGTGATAATTGTTATTAACATATATTTTCTAATTTTTAATATAAAATTATGAATTAGATCTGATAGGGAAAACCCAAATAACCAATCAATTTTTTTGCATTTTATAAATTGATTTCCTTTCCAAACCCTACCCGATTAAAATACCATTCTATTAAATTAACAGAACCAGGGTTTCTAAAATCTCAATTCTCATATATAGAAAATCCCAGAACAAAGAATAATTAAAATTTACACCAGGGCTTCAATTTAATTAATTCATTCATAGACGTATTCAACAACAAAGAATGGTAAATTTCAATACAAGGGTTTCAACCAAATTAAAAAATTTGAAAATAAATTTATCTAGACATGAAGAAGACAAGAATTCAAAGAACGAAAAATTACTGTGCAAATAAACCACAAGATTCTACTTGAATTTGATGCTAATACAACAATTCACATAGCACACATGTATTCCCTTTTCTTCTGAAACCCTTCTTCTCAGAAATTTCTCCTCAAAATCTCGCTAATCAAGAAATGAATTCTAAATCTCTAATAAAGAGTTTTTTCCCCAATTTAGGGCTTCGATTGTGCAATCACGCGAAAACGCTTTATCCTTTATTATTTTATTATATTTCAATTTTCATGTGCAACCTTTTGCAATTTAATTTAAATATCTTTATTGAATCTAATTATTTCTTTCTTTAATTAATTCTCAAAACATTTTTTATATAAAATATTTATTAATTTAACTAATAATTATATTCAGAGTTTATTTTAAAAATAAAACTCCAAAATATTTTATTATTATATTAAATAAATATGATTACACAAAAAATTAGAATTTTAACTATATCTTTTAATTTAATTCTTTTATTTAATAAATTTTTGAATTAATTAAATATAATTAAATATTAAATTTTCTTAATAAAATTTCCATTAAATTAAATTATTAAATACTCTTTTAATTTGATTTAATTATAATAGAAAATCATCACAGATCCACAAGACAAACTACGAAAACCTATAATAAAGTACAGATAACTAGATCAAATTCAAGGGTTATAATCACAAATTTACGACACTTGACAATTTCAGAAGGGTAGACAACTCATATACTTGTCCTACTTTCTAGGACAATTGGCTTAAGTTTAGGATTTGGACTCAAGAATTAGCTCCCCTCTTTTACCATTGAGATGTTGTAATAGGGTATGCTCATCCTATTAATCAGGGAAGCCAATACCTGGTACCTGCAATCTAGATAAAATCCATGCATGCACATACACACATATTCTAAACTAAATAGGCAATGATGAGAAGTGGTGCATCATGTAGATCCTGACTAGCAGGTGACTACAACTCCCTCCCTCAACCATATCAAAAACATCATACATAAAGTAAAACATACAGGTACACCATACAAATGCAAGTATTGGGTAAAAATCCATAGAAAACACATATAAATAATCCATCTAACTATCATCATGAAATAATTGGAATCACTAAATACAATCATCATCATCGAAGAATAATCATGCATACATGAAATAACTAGTAGCAAAGTAACTTATCATATAATCAATTGAGTATGAAAAAATATCCAACAATCTAGAAAGCAAATGTCATTGATCATCAAACATAAACATAAAGCTGGCCTAAAAGAGTTCGACAATAATAACTAAAAAGTATACTAGGGGTAGGCACTACAGTTGAGTTGCATTCTGTTTCTGGAAACCATAAAAGGCTGTGAATATAATTAGTGTGGCAAATATTCCATCTCTTCTCAGTAGCCACAAACTTGGCTTTTTTTTCTTACTTTACTTTTTACAACTGTCAAAAACAATTAAATGCATCTTAACAACATAAGGAATTTATTCAAACTACATATATAATGGCACCATTCAAATAAAAGGGTCATTGATGGTTTCATTCAACTCATTTTTTCAATTCAGTTGAGCAATCAACTCATAGAATTTAAAAGATCAGAAAACAACTCAAATGTTTATATCTTTTTCTAATTTTTTATTATTTTATAAATCACATTTTTCATTCATTGTATTAGACCATAATATTTTTGGTAATTCGTTTTTATTCAACAAAAATACAAACATTTTCTAACAAGTCTATCATGCATTAATTACAACTTTATCCTTTCCACATTTGTGACAAGTTGATTAGATTTTTCAAAACAATTATCATTTTAACATCCACCTCACACCACTTTAGACAAAAATGAATGTCTAATCAATATTAATTATCACAATCTATTTTTCTTAACAAGTTCAAATATAGAGTCAAATGTTTTATATTTCTTATTTTAAATATATTTATTAGTTTTACATTGATGTTTATGGGTGAGGACTTCACTCATCCTTTGGGAAGGGAAGAGAATTTCAGGGTGAAGGGCTAATTTGGGCTTGACAATTTAGTTGAGAAACTTGGAGTATGGGTTCACACTAAATGTTCAACAAAAAAACTTGAAATGAAACAAAAGCATATTTTATATTTGATTGTAAAATCTACCTCTGAAGATGGAAAGCACTCATATATTTTCATTCCTACCCAACACTTTCCGTACAGCTGCCAAATTGTTGGTAACACTAGTTGTAGTCTCATTGTGTACAATGTAGACAACCTTCACTTTTTCGTTAGTGGGTGATGCCCAGGATGAAAAGGGCTATCTAGTTTTGAAAGTCTACATAATGCAAATGAGTTTATGACTACATTTTACCTATGAAAAGAATTTGTATTCCTATCATCCTCCATTAACCATTTGATCCTAGATCTTTGTTTATAATATGTTTCCTGATTGGTAGTAACCTCCTATTGATTCCTCCATACTTCTTCCTCCTTGATAGTGTCAGCAAACAAATCCCCCTTAGCCATAGCCTTCCAAAGTTCCTCTAGTTTTGACTCAACCATTTCCTACTTCTTAAAAATATCCCCAAACAAGGACTTCCCCCAATGGGTGGAATCTCTCCTACCATTATCGAGTTTAGCAGTAAGTGAAAACATGGCAATGCCATCAATTTTGACTTTCCAACATTCCTCCACACAAATTTTAATTTCATATCTAAATGGCTTTGGGGCACTACAACCTCCATCCAACCAATTAAACAATTGCAGTGCTCGGTCGAAAACCATTTTTGTAAAGGCAAGTTAAAGTGGAGGAGACCAGATATTGCAAATCAACAGAGACAGCTAATAGTTTATGCAGCTTAATTTGGATAGATCCTTGTCTTTCCTATTATTCAACTAGGTAAAAGAGGGGCCTTGTGTGTCCACATCTATGAGATCATTAAGATTAGTAAAGTCTACCAATTCTTGCATACTATCTGTGAAATTGTTTAACCCTCCTAGCTTCTATAAGGGGTAGAGAGGTGAGTTAATGTCACACATACATAGAAACTTCTTGCCACTATTTTTATCCATAAAAGTGGATATTGTTTTCCAAGCATTATGTCTCCAACTTTTGGTGTTGGAAGCATAGATATTTAGAATACAATAGAACATATTAATAGAAACATGTTCAGTGACAATAATAGATAATTTTCTTTAGAGATAACTACTTTTTGAGGGTCATTTAGACCCCTTATGTTCCATGAGTGGAACTTCATTTCTTAGCTTAAGTAATAGAATCCAAGGTTGATTTCTTACCATTTGCAATCTCCCTTGCCATTTTCTTGGTCCTTCGCTCATGTTGGGTTGTCTTCCCTACTTGATCTCAACTCCAACATCCACTTTTTTGCCTCCTCTGCCTCTTCTCTTATGAAGTTGTCACTCCCCTACATCAATCTCTTGTTTCCTAGAGGTTGTAGAGAACATATCATGGACTAGAAATTTTTTTGACTCCTTTAGTGGTTGAAAAAAGAACTTTGTTGTCAAAGAATACTTTGATGTTGAAATCTGATTAAAATGATCATTGACTAGAAAGATTGTTAAGAAGGAGATTGTTGAAGAAGATTATGTGTTTTAGTCATTGTTTTGTCACTGATGTCAAACTTGTTATTTGACGCTAAGATAATTTCTTACAAGATTCAAGTACTATTAGTTAGTTGATTGATGAGGAGGATTTGATCAATAAGATGTAACAAAAGCACCTAGGGGAAAGGTTGAGTTATGCTTATGTAATGAAGTACAAGGATCAGTTAAGACAATGATGACATGATGTAGTGATGATCTACTTAAGGTTACAAAATGGTTGGCTACACTTAGAAAATTTAGAAGAATAAGTTAAATAAAGTTTGTCTACCAAGCTTGACCGAGTGGTTAGTAGGTGACAAGCAAAGTTAGTGCAAGCTACTTGCAGAAAGTTAGTTCAAGCTGAGTGAAAGAAATTTCTAGTGGATGTGGAGCAAGATAGTTGATGCCGAGTAAATTTCAGTTGATGCTGAGCACTAGTAAAATCTATTTGATGTCGAGTGATTTTATAGTTGATGCTAAGTGACACATTATGTGCCGAGCATCAGAAGGTTGATAATGTTGAGTTGTTGCATTATGATAAAGATCAAAGATTCGCCAAATCTAAGCCAACAAGTTTGTTCTCTTGGAACTTGTGAACCAAGAGGAAGATAAGATTGATGAGCTAGTGGCACAGAATTTGATGTAAACTACTTTTAGGAAAATTCAAATGGATTCTAAGAGAAGTTTCTAGAAAAGACATTCCATTCCTAGAATGATTTTTTCTATTAAATATCCAAATGAAAACCTATAAAATATTTCAATGCTATATTTATCCAAAAACTATGCATGATTTCAATGTAGTATATGGTGACAACTTCACCATGTATGATTCAATTGCATATTTTTTTAATTGATATGTTGGGATACTTGGTTCAACTATGCATGATTTCATAATACGATGGGGATTTTTTTTTACTATGATTGACTTGACAATATGGTGGGAATGTTTTGTTATTGAGGGTAAACAACATATTGATTTCATATAATAATATTTTAATGTAGATGTTGCAAATTCTATAAGGTGAAATCGTTGAACGATAAACAAAAATGCTTAAGTACAAAAGAGCACTGGATAGATGTTAAAATTGATGATGGGAAAACCATGGTAGAAATAACTCTATTGTATAAATCTAAACTCATAAAATTAGATATATGTTAAAATTCAAGATGGGAAAACCATGGTAGAAATAAATGTATTGTATAAATCCAAGCTCATAAATAATGAAATGTTTATAGTAAAATAAATACCAAATCCCAACCTACTTACTCACATGAGTCCCTTGTAGTGATTTCTAGAACCAACCCAGTAATTATATTTAACTCTGGACAAGTAGTGAAGTGTTTACAATGAAATAAATACCAAATCCTTCCTTATATATATATATATATATATATATATATATATATATATATATATATATATATATATATATATATATATTGAAAAAATTACAATAAGATGATATACTGTGTGTCTGTCAGAAGAGTAGGTTTTCAATTTTATATAAGAATCAAAAGTTAAAAGGGTAGATAGATATAGGGAGGGATAATGGGAGAGAGGTCAGAGGGAGTGAATAAGATGATTAATATTAAGAGAGAAGAAAGATGGAGAGGTGAAAATATTGATAGTGATACAAAATGGGTAGGGGAAAATAGCTAAAGAGAGTGTGTATGAGGGAGATAAATATGAAGGAAAATGCAAAGAAGAAGGAAGTGAGAGGGAGAGAAATAGGAAGAGGGAAGAGAAGAGTGGGGAGATGAAGATAAATCATAATAAATATATCTAACGTGATAGATAGTAGATAGATACATACATAGAAAAGATTAAATAGACAGAAAAAAATAGAATATAGATAGTAACGGGTGAATGATAAAGAGAGAGGGAGAAAGAAGTGTATGCGTGTATAAGAAATATATAAAGGAAAGAATAGGGAGCTACATAGGAAGAGTGTGAATTAGAGATAGAGAGACATAAGGATATAAAAATAAAGAAAGAGATTTATATTAAGATGAAGAGGATGAGACAAAGAAGATTTTAAAATACTAGTTTTAAATAGCTAATTTTTCCATTTCATTTGAGAAATAAAAATTAGAGGGGTAGATAATTATTGTGAGAGAGAGAGAGAGAGAGAGAGAGAGAGAGAGAGAGAGAGAGAGAGAGAGAGAGAGAGAGAGAGAGAGAGAGAGAGATGAATAATATAAACAAAAAGAGGGGTAGAGAGCTGAAAAAAATGATGTAGATAAAATTAGACAGGAAAACATAAAGAGAGATAGTATGTAGATAGATTCAATATCAAAGTGGATGATAGTTGTCAAGCGAGGGAAAAAGAGGATGGTATTGGGAGGCAAAGAAGTAAGAACTGGAGAGGAGGAAGAGAGAGATAATTATAAAGATATATAAGGTAATATGTGTGTATTGGATTCGATAGATTGATGTACATTGTACATATATAATAGATTAAAGAGAATTAAAGGAAATAGGATATAGAAACAATGAAGCGAATGGTAATGAAAGAGGTAAGATAAGATAGACATAAGGAGGGAGAAATGATTTTTGATGTGTATGAGAAAGAATCATATAAAGATATAGATAGCGAGGTTGATAGGGAGAGTGTGAATTACAAAAATACATATGGATATAGAAATAGAGAGAGATAAAAAGTCAAAAATATAAAACAACATATTCATTTGATTCTAGGTCATTATTTGTCATTATTGCTCCTATACTCTATTCAGTCCTCTAGCACTTGGGAGTGCATTCCAATTTTTTGGCATTGCACTAAACATCCAATTAATCATGGACTAAATAGCCATTATTTGAAAGGACCATGTCCAGGTTGTTCTACTCTCACAAGGTACATCCTACACCTATGGGCTGTTATAACTATCGAAGAAGACACACCAAATTGTAAACAATTACAACTATCCATAAGATTTTGAAGGATAAATTTGTGAATTTGACATGAGGTTATTGGAAAAATTGAGAGTCAAGGACTTACTTCTATATATCTACATTTATAGTTAAATCATTAGTTAGGCTGCATAGTCGACCTACTTTTACCTCTGACAAACACTCCACATTTTAAATTAATCCATATATAGTTATATTAAAAAGAGGAATCTTTTGTAGATTATTTTGTGCATATACCAAATATTGTTTTAGAACTATAATCCTTTGATCTCTAATAACAACTATGTTAACACACATACTGACATCAAATACATTGTGGAAAGACGACGACAAGATAAGGTGAGTTTGAGTTGCAAGACTTAGGTAACAATTTAACTTTGATAATTACATTTCATAAGGATATAGAGTTGGTATGCAAGAAATTGTACTAGTTCAAAACCCATAAATCAAAGTGCCATAGGAGCCCTAGTTTGGGTTGATTAAGTTGATTGATTAAACCACCTCTCTTTTTGCAAACAAAAAAAACTATGGTCAACAATAATATATGGTACATAATAGTTAAAGAATGTGTGCATACCAAAACAATTAAATTTGAAAACATTTAATATGGATAAATAATAATAAAGGTGCATTTCATAATAATAATATAGATACATTTCTCTTTTTGTTCTCAAATTATGCTTTCATCTTGTCGATGGATCACAAAGTGAGATTCGAAACATTGATGCTAAAAAACTTCACAAATCAAATTCAGAAGTGCTTGCAAATAATTATTAAGAGTCTGATTCGCATGATTCAAAAAATATGTAAAAGAAATCAAATAAATTTAAAAGTGTAATGTGCAACAAAATTGATTAAAATTAATAAAAGGTTTGAAATTATTAATGAAATATTAATGAAGGTTGAAAATTAAACTTATTTTTTTATCAAATACACAACATATCCAACCAAGTGTGTGTTGTATGCCTCCATATTTTGAATGATATTTTTTAGGGCAGCTGCAAAAACTCTCAATCATCCTTGTACTAAGCTTTAAACATGACTAAATGCCCCTATCCTTTTAACCTTTGATCGATTGGATATGACAGGGATGTTGGCAAAGGCTGCAGAGTCTAGCTATAAACTTGTATTCATTACACAAACCTGAAACCTCCAATGAGTACCGTATTTATGGGGATGGTTCACGAGGTTTGAGACAATGGCATAAATGTCTACATAAACGAGTTTAATGCTTGGAAGGTGATCCTCGATTCAGATGAGCATCATCTAAATGGCTGAAATGTTAAGAGTACTATTCATTCTCATAAGAAATAAATTCTTGTAAATCATTATTGAACCTATTGACCTATGTTTTATAAATAATGATTCTCTCACAAACACACAAAATAAATAAACAAATGCTAAATTCACTTTAATAAAAAAAATATATATATAGATATTACTGAACCATTTCTCATTAGCATCGTTTTCATCAAACCCTAACATCAATATCATAATGTAACATATCAACATCACATCAAAATCTTATAAAAAACCCTAGTGACGCATAACGGCCACTGCAGTCAGATTGTCATATCCACTTCCAGCTGAACCGAAGCTCACTCCAGTGAGGAGGCCTCTAAAATTTAGCTGTGGATCTAAATATGGCGGCACCGTCTCTTTAATTCCAAGAGATTCAGCTGCACAAACACAAAAACTACATAGTAAAAACATGCAAGTTATCAGGAACACATCAGAACGTACACCAAATACATAATACTATAAACATACCAGCTTGCCATTAGAACAATGCCCAGTTATTATTTCCTGAATCAACGATTGAATCCCAAAAAGTGAACAAAGCTGGCGCTTTGTGTTTAACATTCTTTACTCCACTGCCTTTGCCTGCACAAACAAGAATGTAGAGGAGAAACAGAACATATTGAGCAAAAATAGAATGGTGCATTTTTTCTACTTTCTGTGGCTAATCCTGGTCTCAAAACGTACCTACAAATTTGAACTGAAGAATTTAAAGAGTATCAGAAAAATTAGTAAAGAATAGGTAATGCGAATATGGATTTATGCCTTTATGCACAATTAAAGCTAAATTGCAAAGGAAGTCCACTTCTACACGAAATCTTGTTATATAGATTTATGCCTTTATGCTACATAGCATTTTCTCATGTGCCTCAGTGATGTGGAAGACTTTTTCCTTGCACACTACGAAAATTAATTCTTCTTTAGACTTTGAAAAATCAAATCATCTCAATCAAATGTAAATCCATTAAAGTAGAAATCCATTTGTTTCTATTGTATTCTTAAAAAACCAATGAAAGATATTCTAATTTCTGTTAATAGCTTAAATCTTCACTAAAATCTATATAGCACAGAATTGCTTACAATTTTTGTCAACATTTGAATGCTGGAAGTCATTTTCCAAGAAATATGTCTAAATCTTTGAAATTTACATCAAAACAAAACATTTTAGCATTTCTTCAAATCATACTATTAAATGCATGTGTAATACTAGCTTGTATTTAATTACTATAGAAATAAATTATTTCAGAAAAGTGGTGTTTCAATAACTCTTACGATTTTTTATGATTTTTTTTTAATAACATATAAACACCATTTTTTAGAGCTTAGAGTCATGAATATTTTCGTATAGAATTTATATTATTTTAATTAGATATAGTATATTGTAATTTAAAAAATTTACAAGCACGTATTTTAATACTCGAAAAGATGTCAATTTTGAGAAAGAATCTAAAAATTATATGATGTTCTAGAGAAGAGAGTCATCTTCTAGAATGTATAATTTTTCTCTTGTTTAGAATAGATTTGTTTTGAAAAATGTGGTGGGAGATGAAAACTATCAATTTCAAGTGAGTTAAAATTTGAATCATTATAAAAGAGAAAATATAGGTCTAAACCTAATTTTTATTTTTTATTGTTCTAGCTATATATGTTATCTATAACATAGTCTGAGATGAAAATGAAATAAATTTATTTTCCTATAGTTTTGTGGTGAGAACTAGGCCCCCAATTTTCAGCATTTTTTAACAGCTAAAAAATTGTTTATAAAAATTAAGAAAATATATCAATTCTTATTACAAATAATTATCGAAAATTATAATCCTAAACTTCATCCATTTCTACACATTTCATTAGTTTACTTCATTTTCAAATTCAAAATAATAATACCAATTTTATGTCATTGAAGGTGAACAGCTATATTTTTGTTAGCCTTTTCCTTTACAAAAGGGTGACACAGGTCTGTGCTTTCACCCGGTAGTGAAATATTAAAGGCTCGGTCTTAGGATACAACATGAACTAGCCTATTAATGATAGACTTGTAAACATGAAGTTCAATTAGTAGAAGAAATGATTTAGGTAATATTAAATTAAGTGTTAGTGCTAGAGTAAGAGGGTAGGGACGGTCTGAAATTTAGATAGTATAATTAACCAATTAGTGAGTGGATTGGTATTATTTGGTTATGGTGTAGTATCTTATACATGTAAATATTGTTGAAGAATCATATATATTTATTGTTTGTATTATCTTATGCTAACTATACTTGTTAATTCAAGAAATGTATATATATACATATCTTTCAATGGAAGTAAGTTATGTTTGTTGTAGAAATATGTATAAACAACTTATACAAAATTCCACCCAATGATGTTTAACCAATGCACTTAATATATGGAGAATATTGAAATCATTTTAGGGCATTTGATGTATCTTTGGTCCTTATTATATGTTACTTTTATAGGCCCAAAGGAGAATTGTTTAGCATGTAGATTATTAGTGGTGGATAACATGTAGTTTGTAAGTTGAATTACAATAATACACAACATGTAAGTTAGTTAGTTAATGTTTTAATATGCAAGGGTAAGTAGGACCTTACATGACAAGAAAAATAAATAAATAAGTTGTGTTTTTGTCTTGTAAATTTTGAGAATGACATGCATATCATTCATAGCTTTACTATTGTATCTCTATCAATATTCAAGGTTGGAAGTTTGAGAGTAGTTCTTCATACTAACTTTTAAATGCTTCCTCCCTCATTAATTAACATTTGTAGCTTGCATTCACTTACAAATAAAAGTCATTTGGGGATTTTTTTTCTTGTGTTTAGAGAGAGCATACACACATATATAAAATAGAGCGAATCAAACATGCCTTTACAAATGCACTTGTTTTAGTGTAATCAGATGTTATGAAAAAAATCTTGTATTTTCAATTTTTGTTTATGCCTTGATATTTATTATGTGTTACCGTGCTAATATTTGCATATTTAAGCTTGACAACACATATTAAAACTTTTCCCCAATCCACATGAATGAAATATATTTGAATGCAATTCAGAAAGAAAAGTAACCAAAAGTTCCTTCAATATATTTAGAATAATTAATTCTTTGATGACCTTGTACAAATTTCAATCCATGCCTTCTACACTAGGCCAATGTTTAAAATTGGTTCACCAAAGAAAGATGACCATAGTCCTAACCAAAATGTTATCAACATATTTGACGACATACTTCACAAGAGATCAAAATAGCTGCAAATGCCTAGACACCCATGAATGCAGTGTGAACTGCCCATTTCTTCTTCACAATGATTTGATAGAGGAAATCAAGATCTAGCATCATATCTAATGCGACCAAAGTTAGAGCTACCAATACAAGAGTTGCATATATCATTTGGCTTGCATTTTTGTGATAGAGCTGCAGATATCATTTGCGTTGTATTTTTGGGTTCTCCTATGTTAAATAAAACCTTGTTTGGTACTGGTGTGCCATTGCAGTGGGGAATCAGCTCTGTGTCTGCCATGGCTACTACAAATTTAAGTGTTCTATTCAAATCCTATGAAAAAAGTCATCAGAGATGTGTAATGTATGATATTTATCTTCATAAAAGATAACTATCAAGAAATAATCTATTCAAGAGGGCCTACTACAGAATAATCTTTAGGAGAGTACAGTAGGACAGAAATCAACACAAAGTATCACAAAATTTCAAAAATCTATGATGGAAATTAGAAAGAGGTAATCAAACAAAAATAGTCAAGCTACAACATTTCAGGACTTTGATTTTACAACTAAAGCCAAGAAAATCTAGTAAACTAAAAAAATATTAAATTTGCTCCAATGAATTTGAAGCAAATTGCTATTGGTTCCAAGAATACATGTCTCAATCTCCTCTGTTAAAACTTTACAAACCACTAAATCTGAACTGAAGAAAGGAAAAATCACAACTATGTCTTTGTATGTACTCACCATTTCTCTCTTTTTTTACAACATGGGAAAGCATTATAGGTACTTAAACTACTTTTAAAACTAGTCCTTTTCATCCTCTTGAAATATATGAAACCACTCTCTGATTCCATAATTATTGGGCCTAATGATAAGGTTTCAATTCTAAATCTAATCATCATCAACAAATAAGAAATCCTTTTCATATGCTCTCATTAAAATTGTCCTGCAAATCTTAGTTGCTAGAAACATGACAACAAAGCCTTGTTTCACGTTTCAACAGTCGAAATAGGTTTCCCATCATGCAACGGTCGTTTCTCTGGCTGTGTGGAAAGAATTTTTGAGATGAATATATTATTATTAAAATGTTGTAAAGGGTTAAAAGTTATAAATATATTTTAAAGGGTTTGGAGGGAATGTAACATGCAGTGTACTAATGTGCAGTTTTAGTTTTGTTAATATTTGGATATGCACTATAATTAATTAAATATTTTCAAAAATAGTTCTTAAGATTTTGTAAATCTATAGGACCACTTTAGTATCAATTAACTATTAGTTTTTTAATGTAATTATGCATTAATATATTTGAAATTCAAGAAGTAGAGATTTATGATGCAATTTAAGATAAAGCTAGGAATTAGTTCAATAGAAATAAATTATTTTTTTAATATTTATCAATATATATATATATATATATATATATATATATATATATATATATATATATATATATATATATATATATATATATATATATATATATATATATATATATATGTTTCTTTTACACAACTTTTTAAAATTCTATTTCTCGTCACGTCACCATTGCGGTTACATTTCTCATTTCTCATTTCTGGTAACATAGCTGCAAATACACACAAATGTGTATTGTAAGCTGGGCTTCACAATGTTTTCCAATAATGACTTTCCTTGAATATATGTGCAGAGAATATTGTAAAATATTGAAAACAAAACAAAACAAGGGTTAGTAATAATTGGGAGACTTACTATCATAAAGAATTTAGTCACTACTACTATCATCTTAGCCACTTTTTCAAAATGAAAATTCATGAGATTCTATACTATATACTGTATACATTATGAGATTCTATAATTTCGTCTAAACTGAGATTCTATATGGAAAACAAAACAAGGGTTAATAGCAATTGGGAGACTTACTATCATAAATAATTTAGTCACTACTAGTATCATCTAAGCCACTTTTTCAAAAGACAAATTGATGAGATTCTATAATGTATACTGTATAAATTATTGATAAGACTAAAATGTAGGGCAATAGCTGACTGCCACACAACTCATTGAAAAGTACCGGGTTGTTATCTTTCCCATCACACAAAATGCATTTCCTTTATCACGGTAGACAAATAGGATCAAGTTCAATCACTAACAATAGTGTGGTTTGACCTTTACCAAATGTTTTTTTTCTTCCATCTTGTAAAATAGCACCAACAAGCCTCCACACATTGTTATCTAGATGAGCATTAAAATTTAGGTTTTTTTTTTAGTCAATCAAGAATCTACACATGATCAAATTGTTATAGATAAAGAGGGAAATATGTTTCTGCTAAGTGCAAAGTGGTCACAAAGTGCTATTTCAAAATATTCGCATGAAACCTTTTATGTTAACCCCCTTATAGTTGCCCACAAAAACAAAATAGTACTTTTTGTACAAATGGAGCAATTAGCAACCAAGAAAGCTAATAAATGATCAACTATTAGTACATGTGTTATGGGCTATTAGTAAATATCCTATCATTTTCTTCTAACCTTTTAAAAGTGATAATTTCAAGGATCTATAGGGATATTAGTATTGGTCATTGAACTCCTCTAGTTGATGGGCCTCTTCCCCTATAGTAGAAATATGGAGGGTGGAAAAATCGTGATGTTAGTATTCCCTTCTATTTGGGAGCATCTCTCCATAGAGCATCTTCTTAGCATTGCAGACAAGTCATGTGTTGGGAAGAACATCTATGAGAACAACAATTTTGTCTAGGTCGTTGACACCTAGCTTGGCTTTGGCATAACCACCCTTAAACATCACACACTAAGGAAGAAATTAAGTTTAGAAAATTAAGTCAACTTTGACTATTTAACATTTTTTTCTTAGGAATCAAGCCTTACTATGTGATGTTTAAGCTGTCCCCTTTGACACCACCAGAACTTCTGATGATGCCAAGAGAGACCTCGTTGTGTTCTTCACCCATGTCACACACTACATTGGATGTGTGCACATCTTTATTAATTTCAAACACTACAAATATAGTTGTATCGATTACCCATAACAATGAAATGACTATGAGAATATTGTGCTTTTGTAGCAACGTGTTACACTGAAGAGATCGATGGTGCAATGAAGGATTAATATGATTGAACCAACACTGAGGATCCATGTTGTAGGCAAAAATTACTTCACACAGGGACCACAATGGCTCCACTATTCAAATACCCATAGAAAAAACCCAAATTGTTGTTGAGTATGAAGCAACTTTAAAACAAAAAAATCCAAACCTATTGTGATAGTGTATAATGTGATCTTACTCTATAACAACTTGCCGAAAGATATAGGAAGATCCATTGATGGCCCATCAAGAGCATAAAGAAGATCCAAAACTTGAAGCAGATCATATAATTCTAAAACCTGCTTCAAATTAATTACTTACAATTGTCTATCTGTTGTTTTGCTTCATTGTAGCCAATGTAGTTGTTCTCAATCGATTAATGATGTCGAATTAGATACATGGAAGTCTACAAGTTGCAAACATTTATGATTTGATAGTCTCCTCCATTTTCGGTTTACCCTTAAAGCTAAATGAGGTAGCCAAGTGGGAACAGCTCAAATATCACACACTAAGCTTAATTACTAGGAGAAAAATGTTAAATAGTCAAAGTTGACTTTGTTTTCACAAGCTTAATTCTTCCCTTAGTGTGTGATGTTTAAGGGTTCCTAGCTAAGTGTAGGCATACAATTTACTAGATTGTGTGAGCGTTCACTACTCTCCAAGTTTTACTCATCCATTTCAAGTAAGTCGATGTTTGACATTGGCTCAAAGGCACCCCCTAATTCCATGTGTAGTGTAGGAAGGATTTTAGAATGGAAGGTTTACTATACATAATAATATAATGAATAATTTATAGAAAAAACTAAGTAGGGGAAATATTTATAGACAAATACTTTGTTGGTGTGCAATAGGTATGTCAAAGATATTTTTCTGATAAATAAAAACTAATATATTATTATTTTAATATAGGTCAACATACTATGACCATTATTTCACCATTTTAAGCTTCCAATATGTGTAGAATATAAAGATAAACTATTTCTATTATACCGTGTTAAATTTTTCTAGATAACAAGATAACTATATTAAAATATTTCTTTTCTAACTATCTTCATATATTCCATTTTAAGTGTGATGTTGCATTATGATTACTGTTAAGTCAAGGGAAATGAATGCTATTGTATCAGTTAGTGAGGAGTTTTGTGCAAGCGCTAATTACAAAGATCACATAAACAAGTAATCTCCTAAATAACCATATCATTTACCTGAACTATTATTCTTATAGATGTTTTAGTTACCATCCTCTCTTTCATCATCTTCTTCATCTTAACTATGCCATCCATCCTGGTAGTAACACTATACACATCTCACAACAATTCATACCATTTAGGATTTCTAGGTTCTAGTTTTAAATGTTTTTCTACCACACACTTTTCTAGTTTAGTGCTACAACGAACTGTGCAAGCCCGGAGTAAAATTCCCCACACAGAAGCAAGATCTTCTAATTGTATCTTTTTAGTAAAGTCACATCCTATGTCCAACTAGCAATCACACCTTGGTGTGCAATAGGTACACCGAAGATATTTTGATGATAAAAACTAAATTTGATCTATTTATGTATATATTTGTATAGTGTGTGATAGGTTGAAATAAACTATACATCCACTTAAAAGGATCCAAATGTGTCTTAAACCAAACCTCTACACATAGATGATAATTAAGATCCGAACTCCATTAGAAATAGGTTCATGTTTGAGATCTCTCTCTCTCTCTCTCTCTCTCTCTCTCTCTCTCTCTCTCTCTCTCTCTCTCTCTCTCTCTCTCTCTCTCCAACTTTTTGTATTTCAACTTCCCTCCTCTCTTTTTATTTCTATCTCTCCCTCCCCCTTCCTTTATGCACATACATACACCGCTTACATATATGGCCCATTCCTCTCTCCCTATCTCAACCTACCCCCTCTTCCCTCTTAACTCTATGTATCTCCCCCTCCCACTTGTGTGTGTGTGCAATCTCTCTCTCTCTCTCTCTCCCTCCCTCCCTCCCTCCCTCCCTCCCTCCTCTATCTATCTATTCCTCACTCTTTCTATCAATAAATAATGAATTTATCAAGTTAATTAATAATTCAATAAAAATTGCAACTCAATTTTTACATGAAATATTATACAAGAGAAAACATACTAATTTATATTCGCACTCATTAAGACATTTAAAGATAACTTTAACAAGAAGAATGAAAAATGATGATTGATTAAAAAATAAATCTTTGAAAATGAGGAACTTTGGCCACATAGATTTGACACTCAATTTGTGAAAAAGAAGATTTTGACTGTTCATGCCCAAGGCAAGGTAGGTCTTCAATCTATGGGAAATCTGATCATAGCAATAGCCAAGAAAAACATATTAAACTAAAACTGAATTTGAATCTAATTGCAGCAACATAGAGCATCACTGAATTTATCGCTGTGAATTTCCAAAATACAAAACCCAATCTTCTCTGTTAGAAATTTACAAATCACAAACTTTGAGCTCAAGAAAGAAAAAATATACAAATTAAATTTGTGATTCCTAGAATACATGTCCCATAGTCCTCTATAAGTAACTCCGACCTCAAGAAAGGAAAAATCTGTATCAAACCAAAATCTAAAGTCATAGAAAATTTTTGTAAAAATGGAAGGGAGAGGAGAAATGTAGGAAAACAATTTCGTATATTAATGTCTTCCATGTAATCAACTTCAATTGATATTAATTATAAAGCTATCATATATTATTAAAATATGTTAAAATTAAGCACAACTAAGCACAAATTAATATTATTTTATGTTAAAAATGTAGCTCATCAATTGAATGTAAAAAATAAAAAAATGTAGCTCATCAACTAAATCTAAAAAATGTAAAAATGTAGCTCATCAACTAAGCACAAATTAATATTATATTATGTTAAAAATTTAGCTAATATTTTAAAATAAAATATGTTAAAATTAATCTTATGATGAGCTACATTAAGCACAACTAAAAAACTAACAAAATTAATTGTATTGTTCCAATACATTATGAGAGCAACATTGTCTTCTAGATGTATTAATTTGTTATGTAATTGGTTAATAAGATTTTACAATATCTAAAATATATTATGATAATTTTAGGAATGAGAATGTTAAATGTTTCTTTGTATTTAGTATAAATTATTGTGGAATAATAGTTATATTTATAGTATGCATTTTCTTTAAACATTAATTAAAATTGGATAAATGAAACTTACTATATTAATGTGTTATTTTTGTATTATTGAGATTATGAAATTTTATTAGTGTTAAATTACTTAAGTAAATATGGTTTCTAAATTTTAAGATATTTGACTTTTCCTATCAAACAATTTTTTTAATTTGATGTAGGTACATTAGTTATGTTAAATGCAATTAAACATTAATGCACTAAAAAATGATATTTTTAAACTCTTAAATTTGAATTACTTATATAATATCATTTCTCAAAATTTGAAAACTATAAAATTTTAAGATATTACTCTTAATAATATATATTGTTAGAATTCTTCTTAACTTACAAATTCTTCATCTTTAAAAAAAAAAAAGAATTTATTTAAATTTTTATATTTTTAGAAAATAGATCTTTAATTTTAATAATATTTGAAAAGTCCACAAATTAATTATTCCTGCTTGTAAAACTATTATTAATAAATAATATATTTTTAAAATGGAAATTAATATATTTTGACAAACTATAAACACATTTTTTTTTCAATAAAATTTATAGATTTTTAAATTATGTTTCAATTGCACTAAGTCTTGGGAATACTTGAAACGTAACATAGTTCTTTGTTTTAAAATTTTCCCCACTGCTATGGTGGGCCTATTAACTAGTCAAATCAAAGTAGACGCGATAAAATATCCCTGTCACGCTGCCAGGATGTCGTTTTTGATGTTAGATGTAGGCGGTACAGGGCTAGGCATAGTGGCAGGGGTAAACAAAATAGTTTACCCTTTAGTTGTTGCCTGATCTAAAGGCCTGCAACTATCTTGTTGTGGGTTGGGCCTAGTCTTTGTTTTGCCCTTAGTATCGAGCCTGTCTGGAATCTAAACTCTGTCTGGTATCTTGTCTGTTGCCCGGTGCAGTGCCCTGGTCCCACTAACTTTTGGGTGGGAATATATTACTACCTTTAGTATGCTTTTAGGCCCCATTTGGTTACGGGAAGAAGTGGCGTAGAATAGGGTTTCGAGGGCCAAAACCTAGTTATGGAGGAAAAGAGGGGCGTTTGGATCATCATATGTAGAACCTGGTTTCTACTTTTGTCTGCCAATTATGCTCAAAAAATGGAAGAAACATCTTCCAAGAAATAGGTGGAAATTGAAATGAAAACCCAAATTTGGGTTTTTATGAATGGGTTTGAATAAACTGTCAGGTTCGTGGAATCCACCTTAGGTTTTTGGAAGAACAAATTGGGTTTGTGCTATTTTGTTGTGTTGTTGTGGGAAGATGAGGGTTTGTGCTATTTTCTGTGGCCATGGTGTTTTTTGGGTTGTGGCCATGACGTTTTCTGTGGCCGTGGCATTTGCTAGGTTGTGGTCGTGGCATTTGTGGTGTTTGTTGTGACCATGGTGTTTGTTGGGTTGTGGTCATGGCATTTGCTAGGGTTTCTCTACTTTGGACGACGGCGGCGGTGGCTTTGAACATAGCTCATTTTTCGTGGCTAGGGTTTCTCTGCTTTGAACGATGAAAACGGCTTTGAACGGTTCTCTTCTCCCACCCACCTTTGCATATTGGGTATTTTTTTGGGTTTTTTTTGTTCATTCAAACGGTAACAGTTTGTTGCAAGTCTATTTAGAAAAATAGTTAATATATGCTCAGGAATGAGTTCCAGTATGTGCTCATGCCATTTAACTCTGATTACCTATATATATCATAGTTAAAGTTTTGATTTTCTGTACTCATAGCAATGAAATTTACAAGTATATCAATAGCCTTTATCTATACATAACTAACCTATACGTAGTTTATCATGGTTCTATTTCTATCTACTATTTACTTAGCAATTTAGTCAATATATGTGGTAACTGTTTGTTTCAAATCTATTTAGCACAATAGTCAATATGTGCTAACTAATAAATTCAAGTATAGTGCTATGAGAGATCAATACCAGTGAAATGAACAACTAAACTTTGTAATAGTTTCTTGCTGTTTGTTTCAAATCTATTTATCAAAATAGTCAATATGTGCTTACTAATAAATTCTAGTATAGTGCTATGAGAGATCAATACCAGTGAAATGAACAACTAAACTTTGTAATAATTTCTTGCCAGTAATGAGTTATAGTGTACTACTGTGAGAGATGAATGCAATACCATTAAATAGAGCCAAGTCATAAACTATGTATGGATCAACTATGTATAGATCAATGTAAATCATGATTTTTATGTATACATAATCAATATGTGCTCAATAATGAATTCTAGTATGTGCTCATGTCATTACTTGTATATATCATAGTGCCAATCATAATAGAAAAACATGGCAATCATGGCTTTTATCTATACATAGTTGACCTATACATAGTTTATCATGGTTCAAATCTGTTTAGTAAAACTGTCCAATATATGCTATAATAGTTTGTTTAGAATTTGTTTAACAAAATAGTCAATATATGCTCACTAATGAGTTCCAGTATAGTGTTGTGAGAGATCAATGCAATACCATTAATCAAAGTGAATCATGCCAATGAAATGAACAACTAAACTATGGATATATCAAGTATGTATTGATCCATGCAAAATCATTCAACATACTTATGAGGTCATAAACTATGTAGAGATCAATGCAATACCATTAAACACAGCCAACTCATAAACTATGTATGGATGTATGTCCTATATTTATGTAGTATACATGGAAGATCAATGGAAATCATGGCTTTTATCTATACATAGTTGAGGTCATCAACTATACATAGTTTAAGACCTCATAAACTATGTATAGTTGATGACCTCAACTATGTATAGATAAAATCCATGATTTCAAACTATGTATAGATCAATGTAGAAAGAAACTCTATTCCCACTGCCAACAATGCTACTTTTCATCTTCTAAAAGACGAGCCTCAGTTTCAGTGGACCGGATGATTTATTAAAATACATTCATAAAAACCCAAATTCAGATTATAGTTTGTACATGTGTATGTGTACATACATACATATGTGTCTATACATTTATACATGTGTGTAAATGCATACATACATACATACATTCATGTGTGTGTGTAAATGCATACATACATACATACATTCGTGTGTGTGTGTGTACATACATACATACATGTGTGTGTGTGTACATACGCACATATATAGATGTGTGCATATGTACATACATACATTCATGTGTGTGTATGTACATACACACATACATACACACATACATACATACATACATGTGTGTGTACGTACATACATACATACATGTGTGTTCGTACATACATGCATACATACATGTGTCTGTACGTACATACATGCATACATGTGTGTGTACGTAAATGCATACATACATGTGTGTGCACATACGAATACACATACATGTGTGTATACATATAAACAAATGGAATCAGTATTATGCTTTCATTGGTATAGATAGATTACATGGAGTAGAATGACACATTATTGTAATTTGTTCATTATGGGCTTATGATCCTCAGTAGTTGGTACACCTTACTGTATTTGAATAAATAATTGACTTCTTAATACAATGAGGCTAGAAAATAATCATGTTGTATCTCGATAGGTGATAGTTGATATCTCATAACTGATAGTGTTTAAATTGTCCATGTTTCAGGTCACTGATGGATCCTATGGAGAGTATAGAGGTTCAAGGAAGCATAGTTAGGAAAACCACATACACCCACATTCTCATAATTATTTTTTCTTTTGTTCGCATAGCCAAAGTAATGGTAGTTTGAGAAGGCAGTCAAATGCGTAAACGAACAAGAAAAGGAAATTCCTTTTATAGAGACATTATTCATTCGAATGAGGTGGATTGTCATGATCAGATTCGGATGAGTAGGGTAGCCTTCTTTTCTCTAGCTCGTATTCTCAAGCTGAAAGGAAGCTTGAGAGATGCGATCCACTTGAAGTTAGAGGAACAACTAGTGATTTTCCTTGACACCCTTGGGCACAATCTAAGGAATCGCAAGATTGCCCATAACTTTGGGTACTCAGGAGAGACAGTCATTTGGTACTTCCACAAGGTTTTGACGGCTGTCTTAGCCCTTCACAGAGATTAATTCATACCACCTGGTCTACGCACTCCTCTTGAAATTAGTGGGAAGGATCGTTTTGAACCATTCTTCAAGGTAAATCACACATTGTTATAAGTTTATTGTCTAGAATGTTGTCCTTATCTTATTATTACTTGAGCATACATTTGATCAGTGTATTATATCCCACAAGATTGCATTGGAGCCATCGATGGAACCCATATTCTAGTGCGAGTCAATGTCAAAATATAGGGTAAATATTGTGATAGAAAAGGGAACCTACCATAAAATGTTATGGGTGTCTGCTCCTTTGATTGTAGGTTTTAGTACTGCCTTGCTAGTTGGGAAGGCTCTGCTACAGATAGCCATGTTCTAGCCTTAGCTCTATCTAGATTAGATCCACTTGTAGTTCCCCTTGGTAATCCAATTCACATTTTAATATACTCAAGGTTATGCTAAATGGCTCAAGTATTGACAATATACTTTCTTTATGTAGGAAAATATTATCTAGTGGATGTTGGATATCCAAATGCACCTGGATTTCTTGCTCCTTATTGGTGTACACACTACCACTTGAAAGAGTGGTCAAGAGAGAACCCAATAAACTCTGCACATGAGTTGTTCAACCATCAACACTCCTCTCTTAGAAAAGCAGTAGAACGTATGTTTGGTATTCTGAAGTAGTGTTTTCCAATCTTAAGACATGCAACATCTTATGATATCATGACACAATCCTATATTGTTTTAGCATGTTGCATACTTCACAATTTAATTATGATAGAGGATGACCTTCCATTGGAAGTAGCTACTGAAGAGGGAAATGATCGTGATGGGATAGAGGTACCACTGCTTGAGACATATGGGTTGTCTCGGGAGGATAGAAATGAGTGGGCCCAATTTCAAGAAGATATAGCAAGTAGGATGTGGCAAGATTATAGATCCTGAGAATAAATGATTTATTAGAAGGCAATGTGCTTTATATGATTAAATTGATGTATGCATATACAATGATGGTGTGTGATTTTGTTATTTTGATATCAGTCCTTGCTACATTATAATTAAATAAAAAGAGCATTAACTTTCAATTTCACACCTACTTTATGTACAAAAATGTTTGGTATAGTTGTTCATTGCATTGTTAATTAGAGTTATATTTGAACCATACATACATGGAATACACGAGTGGCAAATGATGAATGCTCAATTGTAGAACTTGAGAGCATATACTGATAGAAATGTGATTTTCTAGATGATTGTACAATTCATGATTTTGTCCTATGTTATATCTATAGTCCTAATTTGCTTGCATATGTTTTTATTTCTTGTCTTTTTGTCCCTATTTGATTCCCTATGTATGTTCTCACTGACAAGATTATCAAAAGTATTGAGGATTTTTGGTAGATGATTGTACTATTCATGATTATGTCCCATGTTATATGTATATTCCTAATTTGCTTGGATATTTATAATATTTCTTGTTATTTTTCCACAATTTGGTTTCCTATGTATGTGCTTCCTCACAAGATTGTCAACAGTATTGACAAAGTGTCTTTCTTTTGTATTTTTTTATTGCTCTTGATTTGTTGATATTGCAAGACCACACATGCTGATAAAAAATGAGCTATCTAATGATTGTTTACTGTGTTTGTAATCGGTCAATATTTTTGATGTCACTACTTGGTGTATTCCATTAAAAAATAATCAGGTTTTAATTTTTCAAGCATGTTTAGTTCATATATGCAGGATTGACCATCTAACAATACAAATAGTAATGAGAAGATTGAGCAACATGAGAGGGTTGCTCATCAAATGTGGGGCATAAGGGCATACATCATGGATTTCCCAGTGTTTTCATATTTAATGGTGTGTTTTCACACCACTATTCAGATCATGGATATTGTTCTTTCTCATCAATTCATGGATATTGTTTTTCTATCTTCTATCTTATGCTACATACGTAACATTGAATTATTCATCACATGCCTAATTTAAACATATTTGGATCACATTCATAATTTGAACATATTTTAATGAAATTGTTATTTGAATGTTGGTATCTGTTTGATCTATACATAGTTATGTTGAAGGCATTTCCTATATGAAGTGTGAGTGTTGATTATGATGATCAACGATTTAGAATGTCTTGAAGGGCTTAGACGACCATTATTGAAAAGGATTATTTATTAATTATTTTCAAATTTATTAATCTTGTTTAAATGATGGGTAAAATTTTCTAATGGTTGTATAATGTGATCTAGTTAGCAAGTTTTTATATTCTACTAATTATGTGAAATTCATTAACAGAATTTCATGATGTTAAAATATGATTTATATGATTAATGATTTTCATGATCTTTTTTTAAAAATTGCATGTAAAATCTATGTAGCCAAAATTCCACATTTTTTAAGAACAATTATTGAAAAAGCATCATTTTTCTTGTTAAAGTTATCATCAAATGTTTAATGTGTGTGAATGTAAAATAGTATATTTTTCCCTTTATAATATTTCACGTAAAATTTTAGTTGCATATTTTGTTGAATAATTAACTAACTTAATAAATTTCTTGAAAGGGAGAGATACATAGAGGGGCAGAGGGTGCGGGATAAGAAGGGGGGAGAGAGGGAGGGAGACAGTGAGAGAGAGAGAGAGAGAGAGAGAGAGAGAGAGAGAGAGAGAGAGAGAGAGAGAGAGGAGCTTGTGTGTTCATACATCTGTAGAAAGATGTCCTTGAGAGAGATATACATAGAGGGGGAGAGAAGAGTGGGATAGGTTGAGAGAGGGACAGAGGGAGGACACAAACACACATATATACAAAGGAAGGAGGGGAGAGAGGGATAGAGGAAGCGAGAGAGACATAAGGACATAGAAAGATGGAGATCTCAAACATGAAGCTATTTCTAATTGGAGTGAGAAGCCTAATTATCTTCAAGTTATTTTGAGGTTTGGTTTTAAGACATTTTTGGATCCTTTTAGGTGGATGCATAGTTGATCACATGCAACACAAATGTATACATAAATACAATTTTTTTATATAATTTATCTCCAAAATAAATTTGGCATACCCATTGCACACCAAGGTGAGATTGCTAGTTTATATATGCAAGATTGACCATCTAACAATACTAATAGTAATGGGAAGAATGAGCAGCATGAGACGGTTTCTCATCGAATGTGGGGCATAATAGTATAGAGCGTGGATTTCTTGGTGTTCTCATATTTAGCGGCTAAGTCACAAGGTTTGAGTTCGAGTTCAACAATTATGAAGTTTGGATGAATTCGACAATAAATTCAATTCAATGATAAATTTGTCTTATATAATTTTTCAAAAATATATAATATATATGATCACAATTTCCAACTATGGGACAAAAAATAACTTTGTACAAATGATTGCAAGTATGATTTTTTTCACTTTTCTTTGCTAATAAATAGAATTAAAATAAATAATAATAATCATTTTATTTATTCTTGACTAACAAAATAAAACTGTGAATATTCAAGAATTAAAAATAATAATAATGTAGTCTAATTATAAATAAATTAGTAATCATAAATATTAAATTAAATATTAATACTTTACTCATTATAATACTTGTGTTTCACTAATAAAATAAGATTAAAAAAATTTACATCAAATTCCAATTCCAATTTGAAAATGAACAACCAAACACAAGAAAAAGATATTCCCAGTCATATTTCATTCCAATTCCAATTTCTAAGTTGGCAACCAAATGCAGAATATGGATTTGTATATTCATCTTCCATGTCAACCAAGCAGTCCAACTATCTTCCTAAAATGCATAACCGGGTTTTCGAAGACCTGGTTATGATAGAAATTCATCTTTCCCAACCAAACGAGGCCTTATAGGTTTTGGTGCTACTGCTTATGACACCATAAAATGTGCCTCGATACTCTTAGATTCATTTTGTCAATGTCAAAACATGATATGGACGCATATCATCTGACTCACGGTACATTTTCTTTTCAATGAAGAAAGAATTATAGGTGGACACGATAGCATAAAACTATCCTGGATCGAGCAAACTTCACCGAAATGTATGTGTAAAGTTTACCTTCAAAAAGTCCTGGATCGAGCAAAGTTCTTCCCTATGCACTTCTTCAAATTCTCTGCAGGAATATTTAAAGCGACATACATACGTCTAGACCCACACTTGAACCCCACGCAATAGTGGAAGGCAATGGCTATCCAGGCAGTTCTTTCAACTGCCTAGATGCCCTGCCATGCCCGTATTCTAAATCCCCTACGCTACCGATACTCAGACACTATACTCTATCCTTCAGTCTCCTGGTTACCATGCATCCCCATACATCCATATCTTTCTTGTTTCTGTGCCGCAAAATAATCAAATTTCCAACTTAACTCACCAATCCTGTGCCGCAAAATAATCAAATCCTGTCAGCCCATTCTAATCTCATCTTTTTTAAATTTTTCTATAATTTATACTTGTTTATTTATTTTTAAATGAAATATATTTATTTTATGTATATATTGATAAACTTTTAATAAAATAACAATAGTTCCACATTCATTATATTAGTAATATAGTAATTTAAATAAAGTTTACTAAATCAAATATAAGAAAGGTGTTATGAAATTGATTTTGAAATCATTTTAATTAAAATAATTACAAATAATTTAAAACTATCTTAAAAAATAGATTTTTTATTTTCATTAATAAGTCTTTTTTTTTAAGAAGATTTCTTTAAAAAAAATACATTATATTTTTCATTTATTTCAAAATATATTATTTAATTTTTAAAAAATAAGATAATAAATAGAAATTAGATTATGTTTATCATGTTTTAATAATAAAGAAAGAAAGAACATTTTTATCAAATATTAATTTTAAATATAATTTTTATAGATATGATCAGCTAGAATATTCCCTTTTAACATTGTATTTTTCCTTTTTTGTTATCATTCTAAAAATTTGATTTCTTGAAAACTTAATTAATGTAAATAAATACGACAAATTTACCTAAAATGTTTATCAAAATAGATTTATGTTGATATGAGAACTTTAAATATTATTTTATTGATGTTTTAAAGTTGATTCAATTTACAAAATTATTATAATAAATTATTTAACTAAGAATTTAATATACAAGTTAGTATATTTTATTTTATATTAGTCAAATATTTTTTTTTTGCCCTTAGACATTAATTTTTCTTTCTCTAGTTAAATGATTTCTATAAGGTAGTTGATTCTCTTTCAATTTATTTATTTAGTAAAAAAAATATGTATTTATGATTATATTGTAATCACATTTAGATAGAATTTGATTGCTAGGATAAACATTTTAATTTCAATAGTTGAAAGATAATAGTTAATTTCATATTATCTTTTAATATGATTTAATTATAGCAGAAAATCATCACATACCCATAAAAAAATACAAAAATCCATCATAAAGTACAAAATACCAAAACAAACTCTAGGGTCAAAATCACGAATTCACGTTAGTTGACAAATTCAAAAAGGTAACACTAACTCAGATACTTATCCTATTTTCTAGGACAATTGGTTTAGCTTGGGATTTGGTCTCCAGAGTTATCTCCCCACGTATACCATTGAGATACTGTGATAGGGTACGCTCATCCTGACAATTCGGGGAAGTTTATACCCAGTACCGACAATCTGCATGCATGTACAAACACATATATTCTAAACTAAATAGGCAATGGCGAAGAGTGGTACATCGTGTAGATCCTGAGTAGCAGGTGACTACAACTCCCTTCCTCGACCACATCAAAAATGTCAAACATAAAGTAAAACATACACATACACCATACACATGCAAGTATGGGTAAGTATCCATAAAATTACATATAAACCATTCATCCAACTAACATCATCAAATTAATATATGAATATACATTGATGCATGATTCTGATGCAGGAGCATCTTGCATGGAAAAATTAAATTATTAGAAAAAAAAAAAAGAGGAAAAAAAAAAAAAGGAAAAAAAAAAAAAAACAAAAAAAAAAAAAAAAATTTCTGGAGGAGAGAGAAAGTGACGAAAATTAGAGGAGAAATAATAAAAAATAAAAAGGAGAAAAGAAAGGAAAAGGAGATTTCTATTTTCGAGGCGCATAGGTGGCATAAAAAGAAAAATAATAAAAATAGTTGTCATTCCATTAATCAAGGTGTATAGGTGGCAATTTAGAAGTTTGTGAAAAGATCCTTAAATCATGTATTTAATATTTGTTGGGTGCTTAGTTGTATTTGGGTGGGAATTTAATATTTATTTAAAGGTAGTTGTATTTACCTTTTATCCCACATTGGTTGTGTTTGTAATGTCTTGGGTTAGAAGTGCCTATTTAAGAAAGGCCTATTATCATTTGTAATCAAGTTCAAGAAGTTCAAGGAATGGAAGCTCTTCTAAAGGAAGTTGAAGAAATGGACGCTCTTCTAATGGAAGTTGGAGAAATAGAAGCCCTTCAAGACAAGCTCTTCAAGTAGAAGCTCTTCGGATGTAATTTCTTGTAGAAGCTCTTAGCAAGAAATCTCTCTTATATTTTGTGAGTTGGTATGGGTGGTGTGGCCTGTCATCAGTGGTATCAGAGCAGGAGTTCCTGAGAGTGCGGACAGATCGCCGAACGTGAGGCAGTTTGCACCAGGACCTTGAGTTGGGTGAAGTTTGTCAAGAAGTTCTTGATTGTGTAGACAGATCGCCGACTGTGAGGCAGTTTGCACGAGGTTCTTGTGTTGCATGAGATTTGTCTTCTAAAGACTTGATTATGGAGAAGAGAAAGAAGAAGATGACTTTTGTGATTGGATGGATTCTAAGGATTCCTCGACTTGAGAAATTTAGAGCAAGAAATCAACAATCATTGCTAGTTGATTTGCAGAAGCAAGTGAATGAATTAGAAGCTGAGTTGCAGAAGAGAAGAGCATGTCACTAGAAAAGAGATGTTGATAATTCCTTGGATGTGGAAAAGAAAGATGATCCTGTGGAAGAGCAAGTGGATGAAGAGGAAATTATTTGCAAACCTAAAGTTGAAGAAGATGAAAGACAAGAGGAAGAGCATGAAGATGGCAAGATTTATGAACCTGGAATAGAGCAAGATGATTTGAAGATTGCAACAATGGAGGAAGAATATAGTGCCTTCGTTGGAGATCAAGTAGGTGGAGTAGTTACATGCATTGTTGACGACATGAAAGAGGCAAGAAAAGATGAATATGTCAAAGAGGTAAATTCTTATGAATTATATGATGCTGAATTTGAGGTGATTTTGAAAGATACTAATGATGGTTTGCATGAGGATCTTGTTAGTCATGTGTGGTATGCAAAGGAAGATTGGTATGGTGTTGCTGGGTTTATTATAGGTGTGATTAATTCAACAAGATTGGATGAAGATGAGAGGTATACTTGGATTGCAAAGGAGTATTTTCAGCAGCAAATAGTTGTTCCAGCTAGGTGTTGGAAAAGAAGAAAGAAGGAAATATATTGGCACCGGATACTTGTTCCAGCTATGTGTTGGAGGAAGAGGAAAAAAATCTGTCAACAGTGGCTACTTCATTTTGTGAATCCATATTCACAAAATTTTTCCTACCATGGGAGTCGGATGCAGGAGCATCATGCATCAGCAAAAAAAAAAAATGTGGAAGATTTGTATGTTGGTTTTCTTGTTCCTATTGAGGTGGAAGCTTGTGGTGAAGATGAAAATGGTTCTATATCTTTCTTTTGACATCAAAGTGTGGGACACACTTTTCTATCTACCAAGGGAGTCTAATGCAGGAGCATCTTGCATGGAAAAATTAAATTATTAGAAAAAAAAAAAAGAGGAAAAAAAAAAAAAAAGGAAAAAAAAAAAAAAAACAAAAAAAAAAAAAAAAAATTCTGGAGGAGAGAGAAAGTGACGAAAATTAGAGGAGAAATAATAAAAAATAAAAAGGAGAAAAGAAAGGAAAAGGAGATTTCTATTTTCGAGGCACATAGGTGGCATAAAAAGAAAAATAATAAAAATAGTTGTCATTCCATTAATCAAGGTGTATAGGTGGCAATTTAGAAGTTTGTGAAAAAATCCTTAAATCATGTATTTAATATTTGTTGGGTGCTTAGTTGTATTTGGGTGGGAATTTAATATTTATTTAAAGGTAGTTGTATTTACCTTTTATCCCACATTGGTTGTGTTTGTAATGTCTTGGGTTAGAAGTGCCTATTTAAGAAAGGCCTATTATCATTTGTAATCAAGTTCAAGAAGTTCAAGGAATGGAAGCTCTTCTAAAGGAAGTTGAAGAAATGGACGCTCTTCTAATGGAAGTTGGAGAAATAGAAGCCCTTCAAGACAAGCTCTTCAAGTAGAAGCTCTTCGGATGTAATTTCTTGTAGAAGCTCTTAGCAAGAAATCTCTCTTATATTTTGTGAGTTGGTACGGGTGGTGTGGCCCGTCATCATACATATATCATCATCAAAATAGTCTTGAAATAACTAAAATAACTAAATAACTAAATAAATTGTCACATAAATAAACTAGGTATGGAATACATCTAATCAAACTCCGTAACCAAGTACTGCTAATCATAAACATAAACATAAAAAAGGCCTAAAAGAATCTAACAATACAATCAGAAAAGTCAATTAGGGGTAGGCATTGCATAAGTTATGATATTGCCAACAAAATATGTTCCATATTTTGCAAAAGGGTTCTCTTTTGTATCCACTGTTATATGTATATTGTCCACTTGCATGGATTTAGTACCCATAACTATGTGCGGTGGTGAGGGTAGTTGTTGTGTCTCCTCAACTTCTTCCTCATCACTGGAAGGTGTAGTCACTTACACATATAATGGGCTCTCAAGTTTAGACTACACACTCTCCTTTGCTACTGTAGGAACTAAGGTCATATATTTCACAATGGCCTCCTCTATTTCCTTCCTTACGTCTTCATAATTACCTCCCATTAAAACAATTGCTCTTCTTTTGTTCCCCAACAAGGGCTCAATACCCTTCAAAATTTTGTCCAAGTCCTCAGAGCTCACTTCACATAGTTTACTAATCATTGTTTCCCTCAAGTTGTTGTCCTCCTCTGTCACTCTTTTATTGCTATTTAGTCACATTTTTTCTAGCATTTTTCTAATTTCCTAGCTTTTTTCTTTTGATTAGGAACAATGTACATATAACTCTAAAATGTCAGAATTATTGTATTTAGTTAGATCACCTTTTCCCATAAGATCTAGGACTCGCCCTAAGTCCTTTTCTAGACCTCTCAAAAGTACGGTCTTACCAAATTCTAAGACAAAGCATTAGCATATTAGTTTATTTTTTTTTAAAAGAAGGAAAACAAATTGAGTATTTTTTATTGGTGTGACTGAAGTGTTGTACCTAACCATAACCTTTCCTAGGTCTTAGTGACACATATCACTTAAGTTTCATAGTGATCACATTATACTTTTAGTGGTTATATCATGTTATCCCCCTCAAGTAGATCTTCCACCTTTAGTGGTCTTATCAGACTATCCCTTTTCTAGCTTATGCAAGTGATAGGTTGTCCATTACATAGGATTAAGACAATTAACCTCTTGTCTAATCCTTCATTGTTGCATTGCCATTATATGTGAGGCCTAATATGTACATTTTCATGACCATGAGCAATGCCATCATTCTTGCCTTGTGATGTAATATCCTTGTGTCATTCTTTAGAGGAAGTTATCTTGGGCTTTCTTTAATCTATGGGACAATTATAGAGAGTTAAATCTATGCTTTCAACTTTTTGCTTCATCCTCTCACTCTACAAATATATTTATATTTGTCCCATAACAACAATTCCCATTTCTACAGATGTGTGGATAGACCTTATCTAAATTTCTTGAGCCAACACATGTTTGGGTCTTTAATTTTGACGAGAATAGTTTCAACATCCAATTCAATTTTGTAATCATAGGTTTGCCATAGTAAACAGAAATGGGAATTGATATGGGAATTGACGAGTCCTCAAAATCCATAACTCCCAAGTGTAGACAATATAGAAGGGGATATAATCTTCATAGGATATTCTTCTTCTAGATTTTAGCTATGACATACATGAGATTGCTCCCCACTCTATGCTTTAGATGTCCATCACTATGTTCATGGTGGTATTTAAAATTGAGTATTTTAGAAAAAAAAATTAAATACCCTATGTAAATTGTTATTATCAACAAATGTTTATAACACATCTAATAATCATTTTTGAATGAAATGCTCAATACCAACAAAGCTGTGTGATAAAGTCCATTTTTATGAAATTGAAGCATATTGTATGATTTTTATTTATTTATATGCAAATCACTTACTCGAATAAAACTTGTGGCTTAAAAGTATCATGTAAAATGCATTTGCATCTAGAATAGCACAAAAATTGATGATGTGGTCAATTGCCAAAATCTCTAAGGAATATTGTAGCCTAAACGTAAAAATTGGCATTCCCTTTTGACTAATAACAAGAGTATTGCAAAAAGAGCCATAAGATTGACAATGGCTAATATGTCAAGAAAAAAGAATGAATTGCAACCTCAAAAGTAGAAATTATAATTCAAGTCCAACAAGAAGTAGAAATTGATAAGATTTAAAGGAATATCAAAGATAATCTACTCTTTCAAATTTAATGCAACTTTCAACTATTACTTAGAAATACACTAGAGATGAGGTTGATAATGCCCCAAGAGAATGCGACATAATGGATATTCATTATTCCTTAGCTCTTAACCAAAGAGATACAACCTAAGACTCATGTTTCCATCTCAATAAGCTAAAAATAACTTTGTGAATACAAAATCCTCCCATTAAAAAAATGAAAACAAATAAAACTTATGACATCACTCAAGACCAAAATAGCTTATGCTGTATAAACATCACATCTTTTAACCACCCAAAATATTTTCTATTTTAACATTCTAATCATGAATGATTTACAAAACTGAAATCGCATGTACATTTCTTTTATCTTACTCTAACCAAAATACATTTTTACTTTAGCTATTATCTTTCAACTATTAAAATTAAAATGTTTATCCTAGCAATCAAATTCTATCTAAATATGATTACAATATAATCATAAATACATAATTTTTTTACTAAATAAATAAAACTCAAAGAGAATCAACTACCTTATAGAAATCCTTTAACTAGAGAAAGAAAAATTAATGTCTAAGGGCCAAAAAAATAAAAATAACTAAAATAAAATATACTAACTTGTATATTAAATTCTTAGTTAAATAATTTATTATAATAATTTTGTAAATTGGATCAACTTAAAAACATCAATAAAATAATATTTTAAGTTCTCGTATCAAAATAAATCTATTTTGATAAACATTTTAGGTAAATTTATCGTATTTATTTATGTTAATTAAGTTTTCAAGAAATCAGAATGTTAGAATGATAACAAAAAAGGAAAAATACAATGTTAAAAGGGAATATTCTATTTACGATCATATCTATAAAACTTATATTTAAAATTAATATTTGATAAAAATGGTATTTCTTTCTTTATTATTAAAACATGATAAACATAATCTAATCTCTATTTATTATCTTATTTTTTAAAAATAAAATAATATATTTTGAAATAAATAAAAAATATAATGTATTTTTTTGAATATCTTTTTTTTTAACAAGTCTTCTAAAAAATTTTTAAAAAACTTATTAATGAAAATAAAAAATCTATTTTTTTAGATAGTTTTAAAGTATTTGTAATTATTTTAATTAAAATGATTTCAAAATCAATTTCATAACACCTTAAAAGTTTATAAAAATATAGATAAAATAAATATATTTCATTTTAAAATAAATAAACAAGTATAAATTATAGCAAAACTTAAAAAGGACGAGATTAGAATGGACTGACAACGGATTGGCAAGTTAAGTTGGAGATTTGATTATTTTGTGGCACAAAAACAAGAAAGATATGGATGTATCCAGGGATGCATGGTAACCAAGAGACTGAAGGATAGAGTACGGTGTCTAAGTACAAGCAACATAGGGGATTCATAATACAAACATGGCAGGAATGGAGAAGACAGGGCATCTGGGCAGTCAAAAGAACTACTTGGATAGTCGTTGATGGGGACATATATGTATTTAATATTACATGGGCAAGAGTGGACCCCACTCTACCTCTTGTCATGGACCCCAAGACTCTGAAAAAGGAATTGACCCACACAATATAAAGGGTAGGAACTTTAAAACTATAAAAAAAAGGAGTACTATACATTAAAAATGGGTGAGAGGGGCCCCTTGGGGTCGGCGGCGGGGGTTGGTAGTTAGGAATTAGGAGTATGGGTTAGTCGTTCATATGTGGCATTAGAGAGTGTGGTTATATTAGTGAATTAGTAATGAAGGTCATTTGCTAGAGGTGTTAGAAATGGTTTTAAAAGGGAGAATCACATGGGTCATAGAGGGGTAGGTAACAATTATAATATAGGTAAATGCATAGTTATTACATGCTCTTATTTTATATAATGATGTTATATGTTAAGTAATAAAATGTTATGTGATATTTATTAAGTAATATGTATTTTGTAGATATGTTTAGTAGTATAATAATTATATGTTTATCATTTTTAGAAAATACATTGCATTAGTATATATATACTAAATAATGCATTCTTATGTGCTATATATACTAATTCATATATTTATCTTTAAATGATTAAGTCAAATATTTTTACGTAATAATGACAACGTATATGGAAATTTAATATTTTAGTATGGTCATCTCAAAAGTTATAAAGCTAGTTAATAGTGTAGGGATTTAGTATAGTGGTAGTGAAATATTAAAGGCTCGGTGTTAGGATACAACGTGAACTAGTCTATTAATGATAGACTTGTAAACATGAAGTTCAATTAGTAGAAGAAATGATTTAGGTAATATTAAATTAAGTGTTAGTGTTAGAGTAAGAGGGTAGGGATGGTCTGAAATTTAGATAGTATAATTAGTCGATTAGTGAGTGGATTGGTATTATTTGGTTATGGTGTATTATCTTATATGTATAAATGTTGTTGAAGAATCATATATATATATATATATATACAAATTATATATATATATATATATATATAGTTTGTATTATCTTATGCTAACTATACTTGTTAATTCGAGAAATGTATATATATACATATCTTTCAATGGAAATAAGTTATGTTCATTGGAGAAATATGTATAAACAACTTGTGTTGCATTTTGGGGTTCTCCCATGTTAAAGAAAACCTTGTCTGGTACCGGTGTGCCATTGCGGTGGGGGAATCGGCTCAGTGTTCGCCATGGAAGTATTTAATTCAAATCCTGTGAAAAAACTCATCACAGTTTATGATCTTTTAGAAAGTCAAAAAGGTGTAATGTATGATATTTATCTTCGTAAAACATGATTTTCTATTCAAGAGGACCTACTACAGAATAATCTTTAGGAGAGTACAGCAGGACAGAAATCAATAGAGAGTATTACAAAATTTCAAAATTCTATGCTGGAAATTAGAAAAAGTAATCAAAACCAAAATTATCAAGCTGCAAAATTAAGGACTCTGATTCCACAGCTAAAGCCATTAGAGTCTATTAAACTCAAAAAATCTTGAATTTGCACCAAAAATTTTGAAGCAAATTGCTATTGGTTCCAAGAATACATGTCTCAATCTCCTCTGTTAAAACTTTACAAACTACTAAATCTAAGCTCAAGAAAGGAAAAATCACAAATATGTCTTTGTATGTACTCGCCATTTCTCTCTCTTTTTTATTAACACCAAAACCATAACAACATGGGAAAGCATTATAGGTACTTAAACTACTTTTAAATCAGTCTTTTTCATCCTCTTGAAATATATAAAACCAGTCTCTGATTCCATAATTATTGGGCCTAATGATAAGGTTTCAATTCTAAATCTAATCATCATCAACAAATAAGCAATCCTTTTCATATGCTCTCATTACAATTCTCCTGCAAATCTTAGTTGCCAGAAACATGACAGGAAAGCCCCGTTTCACATTTCAACGGCCAAAATGGGTTTCCCATGATGCAACGGTCATTTCTCCGGCTGTGTGGAAAGAATTTTAAAGATGAATATATTATTATTATTATTAATATTAATATGTTGTAAAGGGTTAAAAGTCATAAATATATTTTAAAGGGTTTGAAGGGAATGTAACATGCAGCGCACTAAAGTGCAGTTTTAGTTTTGTTAATGAAGTAGAAGTTCCAATAGTTGTTAATATGAAGTAATAGTTTTAGTTTTGTTAATATTTGGATATGCACTATAATTAATTAAATATTTTTAAAAATAGTCAAGATTTTGTAAATCTAGAGGACCACTTTAGTATCAATTAACTATTAGTTTTTTAATGTAATTTAAGATAAAGCTAAAAATTGGTTCAACAAAAATAAATTATTTTTTAAATATTTATCAATATATATATATATATATATATATATATATATATATATATATATATATATATATATATATATATATATATATATAAAAGTGTTTCTTTTATGCAACTTTTTAAAATTATGTTTCTCGTCACGTCATCGTTGCGATTACTTTTCTTGTTTCTTGTTTCTGGTAACATAGTAGTGCAAATACACACAAATGTGTATTGTAAGCTGGGATTCATAATGTTTTCCAATAACGTTGCTACATGAAAGCCACTTTCCTTGAATATATCTACAGAGAATATTGTAAAATATGGAAAACAAAACAAAACAAGGGTTAATAGAAATTGGGAGACTTACTATCATAAATAATTTAGTCACTACTAGTATCATTTGAGCCACTTTTTCAAAAGGAAAATTGATGAGATTCTATATTGTATACTGTATACATTATGAGATTCTATACTTTAGTCTATACTGAGATTCTATATGGAAAAAAACAAGGGTTAATCGCAATTGGAAGACTAACTATCATAAATAATTTAGTCACTACTAGTATCATTTGAGCCACTTTTTCAAAAGGCAAATTGATGAGATTCTATACTGTCTATTGTATACATTATTGATAAGACTAAAATGTAGGGCAATGGCTGACTGCCACACAACTCATTGAAAAGTACCTTATTCTTATATTAGGTCATTATCTTTCCCATCACACAAAATGCACTTCCTTTATCACGGTAGACAGATAGGATCAAGTTCAATCACTAACAATAGTGTGGTTTGACCTTTACCAAATGCTTTTTTTTTTCCATCTTGTAAAATAGCACCACCAAGCCTCCACACATTGTTATCCAAATGAACATTAAAATTTAGGGTTTTTTTTCAGTCAATCAAGAATCTACACATGATCAAACTATTATACATAAAGAGAGAAATATGTTGTTGCTAAGTGCAAAGTGGTCACAAAGTGCTATTTCAAAATGTTCGCACAAAACCTTTTATGTTAACCCCCTTATAGTTGCTAACAAAAACAAAATAGTACTTTTTGTACAAATGGATCAATCAACTATTAGTACTTGCGTGATCCACTATTAGTACATGTGTTATGGGCTATTAGTACATATGCTATCATTTTTTTCTAACCTTTTAAAAGTGATAATTGCAAGGATCTATAGGGATATTAGTATTGGTCATTGAACTTCTATGGCTAATGCGCCTCTTCCCCTATAGTAGAAATATGGAGGGTGGGAAAATGGCAATGTTACTATTCCCTTCTATTTGGGAGCATCTCTCCATAGAGCGTCTTCTTAACATTGCAGACAAGTCAGGTGCTAGGAAGAACATCTATGAGAACAACAGTTTTGTCTAGGTCGTTGACACCTAGTTTGGCTTTGGCACAACCATCCTTAAACATCACACACTAAGGAAGAAATTGAGCTTGGAAAAATAAGTCAACTTTGACTATTTAACACTTTTTACTTAGGAATCAAGCCTTATTGTGTGATGTTTAAGCCGTCCCCTTTGACACCACCAAAAATTTTGATGACGCCAAGAGAGACCTCGCTGCCTTCTTCGCCTATGTCACACACTACACTGGATGTGTGTACATCTTTATTAATTTCAAACACTACAAATATAGTTGTATTGATTACCCATAACAATGAAATGACTATGAGAATATTGCGCTTTTGCAGCAATGTGTTACACTGAAGAGATCAGTGGTGTAATGAAGGATTACTATGATTGAACAAACACTGAGGATCCATGTTGTAGGAAAAAATTGCTTCGCACAGAGACCACGATGGCTCCACTATTCAAATACCCACAAAAAAAAATCCACATTAATGTTGAGTTTCAAGCAACTTTAAAACAAAATAGTCCAAACCTATTGTGATATTATGTATAATGTGATCTTACTCTATAACAACTTGGCCAAAGATATAGGGAGATCAATTGATGGCCGATCAAGAGCATAAAGAAGATCAAAAATTTGAAGCAGATCATATAATTCTGAGACCTGCTTCAAATTAATTACTTATAATTCTCTATCTATTGTTCTGCTTCATCGTAGGCAATGTAGTTGTTCTCAATCGATTAATGATGTCAAATCAGATACATGGAAGTCTACAAGTTGCAAACATTTATGATTTGACAATCTCCTCCATCTTTTAGGGCATTTTCGATTTACCCTTAAAGCTAAATGAGGTAGCTAGGTGGGAATGGCTTAAACATCAGACACTAAGCTTAATTCCTAGACCAAAAATGTTAAATAGTCAAAGTTGACTTTTCTTTCACAAGCTTAATTCTTCCCTTAGTGTGTGATGTTTAAGGGTTCCCAGCTAGGTGTAGGCATACGATTTACTAGATGGTGTGAGCATTCACTACTCTCCAAGTTTTACTCATTCATTTCAAGTAAGTTGATGTTCGACATTGGCTTGAAGGCACCCCCTAATTCCATGTGCAATGTAGGAAGGATTTTAGAATGGAAGGTCTACTATACATAATAATATAATGAATAATTTATAGAAAAAACTAAGTAGGGGAAATATTTATAGACAAATACTTTGTTGGTGTGCAATAGGTATGTCAAAGATGTTTTGGTGATAAATAAAAACTAATATATTATTATTTTAATATAGGTCAACATATTATAACCATTATTTCACCATTTTAAGCTTCCAATATGTGTAGAATATAAAGATAAACTATTTGTATTATACCGTGTTAAAGTTTTCTAGATAACAAGATAACTATATTAAAATATTTCTTTTCTAACTATCTTCATATATTCCATTTTAAGTGTGATGCTGCATTATGATTACTTTGAAGTTAATGAGGGCAATGAATGCTATTGTATCAGTTAGTGAGGAGTTTTGTGCAAGTGCTAATTACAAAGATCACATAAATGAGTAATCTCCTAAATAACCATATCATTTACCTCAACTATTATTCTTACACATTTTTTAGTTACCATCCTCTCTTTCATCATCTTCTTCATCTTAACTATGCCATCCATCCTGCTAGCAACATTATACACATCTCACAACAGTTCATACCATTTAGGATTTCTAGGTTCTAGTTTTAAATGTTTTTCTACCACACACTTTTCTAGTTCAGTGCTACAATGAATTGTGCAAGCCGCAAGTAAAATTCCCCACACAGAAGCAAGATCTTCTAATTGTATCTTTTTTATAATGTCATATGCTTCGTGCAACTAGCAATCACACCTTGGTGTGCAATAGGTACACTGAAGATATTTTGATGATAAAAACTAAATTTGATCTATTTATGTATATATTTGTATAGTGTGTGATAGGTTGAAATAAACTATACATCCACTTAAAAGGATCCAAATGTGTCTTAAACCAAACCTCTACATAGAAGATAATTAAGATCCAAACTCTTTAGAAATAGGTTCATGTTTGAGATCAATCTCTCTCTCTCTCTCTCTCTCTCTCTCTCTCTCTCTCTCTCTCTCTCTCTCTCTCTCTCTCTCTCTCTCTCTCTCTCTCTCCCACTTTTTGTATTTCAACTTCCCTCCTCTCTTTTTATTTCTATCTCTCCCTCTCCCTTCCTTTACGCACATACATAAATAACTTACATATATGGCCCATTCATCTCTCCCACTCTCAACCTACCCCCTCTTCCCTCTTACCTCTATGTATCTCCCCCTCCCACTTGTGTGCGCTCTCTCTCTCTCTCTCTCTCTCTCTCTCTCTCTCTCTCTCTCTCTCTCTCTCTCTCTCTCTCTCTCTCTCTCTCACTCTATGTATATATGCCTCACTCTTTCTATCAATAAATAATGAATTTATCAAGTTAATTAATAATTCAACAAAAATTGCAACTCAATTTTTACATGAAATATTATATAGGGGAAAACATACTAATTTATATTTGCACTCATTAAGACATTTAAAGATAACTCTAACAAGAAGAATGAAAAATAATGATTGATGAAAAAATAAATCTTTGAAAATGAGGAACTTTGGCTACATACATTTGACACTTAATTTGTGAAAAAGAAGATTGTGTGTATAAATGCCTACCAAATTTTCAACATTATCCATTTATTCAAATCACACTTTAGCACATCTAATCTTCAAACCACTTTGGATGTTTTAAAATGTTTTCATCACCATTGGTGCATGTGCACTTAAACCTTACATCATTTCTCATTGAAACAAGTTCCAACCCATATCCAATCAATAGAATTAAATATCATTAACAACCATTAAATACCCCTCATTGAAACAAGTTCCAACCCAAATCATCTTTCCCTCTTTCTCTTTACTTTTATTGAGTCAAAGTGAAGGAATGTTAATTTCAATATCTATTAATTTTTTAAAATTTCATAAATAATTATACTTGAGTTTTACCAAATAGTAACTTTCAACATTTCTATTTTTATTTCTTGGATTAGTTTTTTTTCTTTCTCTTGTATTTCTTGATCTAGATTGAACCTTAATTGATATTTATTATACTTATTGTATATTATTAATAAATTCTTAATTGAAGTTAAACTTATATTGTGTAGCATTTAGTAGAAGTAGTTTTAAGTTTAGCAAAATTTATACCTTTTTTTTAAATGGAGGGTTCAAACTTGTGAGGGAACCTAAGGTGGTATGAAGCTTGCAAGCTACCAAGTAGCAAAGGTAACCACATAAATGATTTAGGGCCCTGATACATGCCCACTCGTGCCTAAAACCTCTTTGTCTTAGAGCCAAGAACTGAGGGGCATCCACACCGTCAAAATCACCCGGGGTACAATCCCAACCTCATCCCTTATGATGTCAAAGCCTTCCACTCAACAAGACTTGATCCCTAGTGGGCTCTTTGTGAGCCATTCAACTTCACCAATAGACCAAGGGCTCATTGACGCACAATTTATAGTTATGAATTAATATTTTATTTTTTAGTGATTTAAATATTTATAGAAAATGCAAATCAATTCACTTTTCTTTATTAAATTAAGTTTAAATTTTTATATTATTTAATGAATCATCAACAATCTTAAAACAAGTTTATAACTAAAATCTAGATTTGAATAGAATCTTTCTATATTTTATTTCCATTCAATCTTAATAGAAAAGTGAAACTAAAACTCTATATTACATTAAATGTATAATTGTTCGTCAATTTGAGTAAATTTGTGTCACTTGAATGAAAATAGGCAAGAGCCTACAACACAATGATAAATTGTGAGTTGCTAATGTGGGAGGTCTTAGATTGGAATCAACTCTATAACTTTAACACATAATAATAATAAATCTAAATACATCATAATAACAAGTGGTGCTTGCGCCATAGTTCTTGCCCTTGGTCGCGGTTTGGGCGCGAGGAGATTGTATCAAGTTTTTGTATTTGTTGGCAATTTTGTATAGTGCCAATTTTTTTTAAAACTCAAAGTGTAATTGAAAAGTAAAGAAATTTATTTTAAATGTAATTGACAAGTAAAGAAATTTATTTTCAAGCATTTTTATGCAATCAAGAGTATCAGTCCTAACATTTTTCAAGTTCCTTTCAATGATGGATAATCTGTTGTGGACCTTGATGCAAGTGAAAAAAAAATTATCAACGAAGTTAAACAATGTCTTAGGGCGAATGCACCAAGTTGTGGTGCCAAAAAGATGGCACGCAACCAAAATTTCTAAATTTCTAAAAGCGCATGTGCACTTTTTAAAAACTCTATAAATGGGCTGCAAACTTGTGACTCATTCCGTTTTCCCTTATTTGTTTGTGCTAGTTTCTTCTTTCCCCTCGATAGTGCACACACGATTTGTGGAAGTTGAAGAATTTACTCACTTTCCTCCTCAAAATGGCTCCTCGTCATCGAAAATCAAGATCAGGATTGTCAAGTATGTTTTCTATTCTTCTTTTTCCATTGTTTTGTATGTTTTTTTAGTTTTGCTTCAAATTTGTTTACTTATTTAAAATGTAATTGATTTCGTATTAGGAAATGTGAATAATCAACCACCAAATCACCAACCTGATCAACAAAATCAAAATGAAAACCCTCCACAAGAAGAGTAAGAAACCCTATAAGAAAAATGGTTGTTAGGTGTGATAAGCTGTAGAGTGTAGAAGGATTTGAAAAGGGAGAGTGGCAAGGATTGAAAAGTCTGATAATTGAGGTTTGTGACAATGGATATTCATGAGTAATATGAAAAAATACCATTTTTGTCAATACTATTTTTTGATTAATGTTAGGTATATTTTATCATTTCTCATTTCAAGTAGTTGGCCAATAGTTGTACCTAACCTAACATCTAATATATGCTCTCAATTTTCTCTCATGTATATAGGTATAGATTTTGTAGATTATTTATCATCATACGATAAGTATAGATTTTGTAGGTTATTTATCATCACACTATAATGAAATATTTATATCTCTTGTAGAAGTGTTTGCAATGGCAAATCTGACATAGAAGACTGTGAAACCCAGTACTACACCTAATGTAAATTTATTTTTGAGGATTTATTGTCAAACAAATTTTAGAAATAATGACAAACGATAAAAATAAAATATAATGATTAAAATTTTGGATGATTCCATTTCTAAACCTACACCCATCACCTCACCCAGTAAGCCTAATACTTTTACTAATCACTCACTAATCATTATTAAAAGGCGATTCCTAACCCTCTAGAACAAAGTGGTTGCTCACACAGTCTGAGTTGGCCTAGTGGTGGAGCACTTGTAGTCTTGAAAGAGAGGTCACAAGTTCAAATCCCACTAGGGGGTAGGGTATGTACGCCTCGTTTGTAGCGCCAAGCGCCTTTCAAAAAAAGAGTACGGGGTAGTCCCATATCACTGTCACCATCTGTAAACCCAAAAACTATGGCATAGTGTCGTGGACTATAAAATCACCTTTCCTTTCCTTTTTTATTACCTCAAATGGAAGTTGTTTCTCTTACACTTGTCTCCCCTTTCGTGTTCCAAGAATACATGTCTCGATCTCCTTGTTAAAACTTTACAAATCACTAACTCTGAGCTTAAGGAAGGAAAAATCACAAATAAGTCTTTGTATTTACTCGCCGGTTTTCTCTCTCTTTCTAATTAAAATCTACACGATGTTTTATGCTGCCGTCTTACAAGAATCAAGAATTAAAAGAAAACAAACTAGAGAACATCTAATTAAAAACCAGAGTGCTCTGCTCCAAAATACTTCATACAAAGGCATTATGTATCTCTCCATTAAATTAAATAAATTCCTTGTGTATCTGCATTTTCTGTGTTTCGTGCCTGTGTTTGAGATTTTCTTGGAGATTTTTTGTTAAATTCGGAGAGTGAATCTGATTTCCTAAGAATTGGGAATGTGGCAAACACACAGGTACCATCCCGTTTTCTTCAAACAATGGAAAATTTAATCACAGCAATAGCCAAGAAAAACATATTAAAGTAGAACTGAATATGAAGCTAATTGCAGCAACAAAGAGCATCACTGAATTTATCGCTGTGAATTCCCAGAATCCATGAACCGATCTCCTCTGTTAGAAACGCACAAACTCCGAGCTCAAGAAAGAAAAAATCTCTATCAAACCAAAATCTAAAGTCATTGAAATTTTTTGTGAGAGGAGAAATGTAAGAAAACTCTTCCGACATTGAAATGCACTCGCGAAGACAAGAGTTGAGGTGCATTATATACAATTGTCTAACTAAGTTTAAGTTGTCAGTTTTTTATTCTAATAATCATTATGTATTTTTATTGGTATATTCTAAACAATTACTAAATTATAATCCATTTAAAGTATTAAATTGTGTAACTCAATTTAATTTAAATTTTGGTGTTGTATAGTTTAGATTTTTACAACCTATTTTTTTAATGAAAATATTATATTAAATTTGATTATATTTAAACTATTAGGAATAGATTTTGCAATCATATTATACCTAATTCAATTATATTCAACTACTTTATACAAGTAACTAAATTACAATTCCACTAAATTTATTAGATTTCTTTTTCTTAATTTAGTGTCACTTGTTTAAAATTTATCATACCACCAACCATGTATTTTTTATTAGTCTGTATTTAGGCATGGAATTAATATTTTCATTTTCCATGTCTAATTAGTTTTCACAATAAAAAAATTTTAAAGTTCTAAATTTTAAGAATATAGATTATTTAATTTTTAAAATAATATATAATTATCAATTTCTTAATTTTGATTGGTCACTTTTAATTTTACAAGGGGTTTTATTATTTTTTCAATTCAAAAATTAAAAAAATAATAGTATCCAAAAGTTTCTAGTAGACAGTTAACTTCTACTGCCAACTTGCCATCTACCGTGCTAGTGTCATATGATTTGCTCCACAATGATGGTAGTCTCTTGTATTTGCAACATTGAAACCACAGAATGTCTTGGCCAAGAGCAAGACACAAGAATGGGATTTCAATTAGCATGTGCCTCAAAATCCACATAGTAAACATAAAACCCACATTGCTCCTTTGAAAATAGTCCACTAATTTGTCTTCCAATTCTATCTACTACAATTCGTCCAACTTTTACAATTTTCCTCCATGTAGACGATATGATACAAGGAGGTGAGCCCCTCAAAAAAGCCATCTTGCTTGTTTTGATACAAGGGCAACGTGTTCAAGATTTCAAAGAGTCCTTGATGGGTTACTTGTGAGGGGAATGTGATCTTTGGCCCTAGGGCATTGGGGTAGTCTCTGCCCGTGTTACCTACAATGTATCTTTGCATTCAAATAAAACCATTGATTTTCTAGAGATGTTATTAAAAAGATCTATTAAAACATTTTTAAAATTATTTTAAATTAATATTCTTTTTATATGACTATCAATATCTAATATTTTTAGAAAACAATAGTACAATATTTATTGTAATTATTTTTCAATATTTTGTTTCTTAGAAGACACTCAACAAAGTAACATAACAAACTAACTTGGCTAGAAAAACCATATTAATTTATTAATTTCCAATACTTTGTTTCTTACAAAATGATGTTGGAGTTCTTTGACCACAACCAGTAAAATATACAACGCATATAACATAACCATCATTAAATAATAACATTGTCTTCCCTTGACTCTATACCCTCACAGGGAAATATTTAAATTAGCCCAAACACCTTCATATTACACATATCCACCAAGTTTAATGGTGTAGCACAAAACATCCTTGATTTAAATACATATTTTTGTAAAGAAAATCATAAGGAATGTTTAATTCTAAATATTTTAAGAGTTATAATTCTTTCAACATGCCACATCTATAATGACCGCATCTGAATGCAATTGTCCAATATTTTTGTAAATGAACAAGAAGCATCTCACATTCTTCATATTTCTTATGTAGCTAAAGGATAGAAACATTTAGCCAAATAAGAAGCATCGCATATTCTTCATGGTTTTTGTGTTGCCTAAAAGAGAAAATAAGTGTAAGGATATAAGATAACTATTCAAATGATGATGCTCATATATGCAAAACTCATCAACAAAGAAAATATGTAGAGAATGTTAAAAATCTTGGAGATCTCTCAAAATGAGCTATGCATGTGATGCAAGAGTATCTTGGGTCAATGATAAAACTTGCATCAACCAAAAAAATTTATTGTTTTCTATACTACACTATTGTTTGAGAAGTAGTCGTTGCTTCTTGCATCCTTTCTCCACACACACTTGCAATCTTAAAGAGGACCTAAATTAAATCATCATCATAAGCGTGCATAACTTTATTTACTGACACGTGAGAGATATGTCCATCTTTCTCACATTGTGTTTCCTGGTTGTTACTATGTGTAGTGTATGGATTTCATGTCTGTGTGGTTCATATGTTGTCATGGAATCTTGTGCACTTCAAAGTTGACTCTTTGGTCTTATTAATTCATTAAATATATTTATATATAACATAAATTTATCATTATTTCTTTCTAATTTATGAAAATTAATTTTTAAATGCATAAGCCAACAACAAGGTACTTGCAAGATGGATTAGGCATAAGCGAATGAGAAAAAAATCCATACTAACCCACAAGGCATCAAGAAAGCAATAGAATTAATAACATTGTGGGGCAGGTCTATTTAATTAAGTTTGGGTCGATGTTTTTTCAAAGTTATCAAATTCTAAATCTTTTAGCCCCTTCCATCTAACTAAAGGCAAGATATTTGACGCTTACACCCCTTGTTCAATTTTACATTCCCAATGGTTAGGGAAATGAGAGTTGAAAATCTTTGTGTGTGCATTTTTTGAGGATTTTTAATTTCTTATAGGGAAGCTACTTTCTTGGATCTAGTAAGGTAGAATTCGATTGATCTATTATTTTCACTGGAATCCTCTTTCTCCTTATACTTGGTTGGTTTTCTACTAGTTCTCTTCCTTGTAGATTATGTCTTTAATATCTTTTCTATTGATTGAGATATGGCCCTTCGGTTCACTATAGCTAAATCATCTCCAAACAAATTGGTTGGCTCTATCATTGCTTGTATTTTGGTCTCCTCTTTTAGTGCCTCTTTTGGTTGCAAGGGGGCATATGGGATGAGTGCCAAGCTATCCATGTTGCTCCTATCATATGTGTGTTTAGCTATTTTTCTAGTGTTTCCTTTAGTGGTGTTACCTTCTCGTTGAGATCTACCTTCTTTTAGGTCATACTCTATTTTGGCGTCCATCTAGCTAAATCAATCATAAATCTTGGTTATGATTTTTATTTTTAAGCCTCGGAAATATCGTTTTAGCTCCACAATTTCCATGGTTCACATCCATCTAATATCCTTCATAATGTTGTTCACTATCACAATTCTTAATCATAAAAGCCTAATTGAATCTTCCTCACCCATGTTAGTTTCTAGGGTTTCCTATAATGTCCCCACTATTAGGTGTTTCTTGGGACAAATATTACCTACAAAATAAATGTTAGAATCAAAGAATAAAAAATTAATTTATATACTATTCTATGCTTTATGTTAACCCCAAACCTTAAAGACATCTCCAAATTGGGACTACTGCTCCCTCTTGAGGATCTCCAAGTCCTAAATGCTATATCATCAACTATAGTACTATCCTTAATTACTTCACCATCTTCTCAAGAGTGCTTCCTCTAAGGCTTTTCTTGGAAGAGATGATATCTATTCAAGGCCCTTTCCACATATGCTTATGTTGATGCATTGGAATATTATGGCCATAGGAGATTACACTAATCTTAGTTATGTCGATCAAATGGATTTTTCTCTCACATACCAGCATTATCATATCAGTCTCTAGCGATGTCGATCGGATGGAGATTATATGAATCTCTCATTCCAACATTATAGAGATTATATCAATCACAGGCATGTCATTCATGTGGAGATTACATCAATATCATATATTATCATTATAGAGTTTATATTAATCTCAATTGTGTTTCTAAAATGGAAATTATGCTCATCTCTATTGCTAACGTCATAGCATGTAAGGTCAATCTTTCCTCCATAAGAAATTATATTGATATCTTCATAAAATATCAAATATTTTTTATAAACACAATTATATATATCAAACATAATATTTTAGTTATATTAAAATGAAATAACATATAAATTAAATAATACATACACACCATACACTTACATTTATGAAATTTCACCTTGTCTATTGGAAAAGGAGCCTTGAATTTTTACCCTTTCATGAATTTTAAAATCATTACTTTACGACATCGATACCTTTTTTGACTTATTATTATTATATTTTATTGTATGATATATTTACCTTTTGAATCCCTTATCTACATACTACATTTTAATGAAATAAGGATCCCTTATGACATAATAACAATCCATTCCACCTTATGCGTCATTCCTCACGTGACATGGGTTGCCTAGGACTTTGATTTTTAGTTTCCTTTCAAATCTCGAATCATCTATTATTTGATGGTAAATTCTGATATGATTTTGATTATTTCCTCCTTCCACATATGGTCTCTTCCTACCATTATTTATTGCCTTGGGGTTTAAGCATTGTGCCCCATTAGGTTTGTCTAAATAATAATCACTTTAATTTCTTCGAAATAATAATGACTAGCCCTAAGTCTTGAACTAATGGGTCCTTGGGTGAGTGCACCAAGATGGTGTACAAAAAGGGGGGTATAATTGGACACCTTTTTTTCTGAAATCGGGTAAACCTGAACTTCCAGGAGACATTTGAGGGTCATCCACAAAAAATGAAAAGATGTATAAAACATATAAATTGTAGTATTCTGAATCTACTTTCTAATATACTAGAGTTTTTACAAAATGGATAGGATTAGGCAGGTCACACCCTACGCACACGAAAAATAATTCTTGATTTATTTAGAAAACATAACATAGTTGTTTTCATATGCAACACAAAAGACATAGTTACGTTTAGTATTTTGTATATCCCTTTGGTAGGATAATAGTTAAGAGTCATATCTAGAAGTTCTATATTTTTTTGTAATTTTATGATGAGTATATTTTTGTTATGAATTATTGAATAGACTACATCTTGAAATTTTGGTACCTATTCATATGTTGAGCTTAACTTGCATCAAAATAATTGAAAATGGAAACTTTTTTTAAAAATGTGTATATAATCAAGTGTAGAATAATAATATGTAATTTATTTTGAATTTGGTTAAGTATATCAAAAGTTATTTTAAAAATCGTAGTCATATGTCTATGAGGAATTTCAAGGCATTGGTAAAAGTAATTAAAGTTTACAATGTTAATGTTGTCCAGAAAAAGAAAAAAAATATATGGTTAAAAAGCTAAGAAGAGATGTAAGATTATGGTGGTGATTTTAGAGATACCCAGTTCACCACTAGCATACTGAATGAAGACAAAGACGAGAATTCATCTTAGAAGATGAAAAAATGTCTAAAGGAAAAAAATGGAGGGAAAATAGTCTCCCAAGCCTTTGGGTTGTTTCCCTAGGCTACCACCAAGCCATAACCTGATCGGGTTATGAAAATATAAAATGCATTCAAAACCTGATCGAGTTTTGTATTACTACTACACAAGGGTAGATTGAGGCAGGGAGTGAGGGAGAGAGATAGGGTTATCTATTATACTACACAAGTGCCTATCATATCCCCTAATCCTTGTGACCATCCCATCCTCTCTCTCTCTCTCTCTCTCTCTCACACACACACACACATTCATTTTTTCTCTTTATCCTATCCCCTAATCTCTCTCTCTCTCTCTCTCTCTCTCTCTCTCTCTCTCTCACACACACACACACACACACACACACACACACACACACATATTCTCTCTCTTTATCCTATCCCACTCCTTCTTTCTATCATATCCTATCCTCCTCTCTCTTTCTCTTATCCCCTTCTCTCTCTCACTCTTTCTATCATATCCTCTAATCCTTCTCTCTCTCTCTCTCTCTCTCTCTCTCTCTCTCTCTCTCTCTCTCTCTCTCTCTCTCTCTCTCTCTCTCCACACACACACACACACACACACACCACCCCCTCTCTCTCTCCCAATCTACCTTTGTGTAGTAGTAATACATAACCCAATCAAGTTATTGAAAACTGTAAACAAAACGACATGTCAATGGTTATTATGTTGTTTCAGTGTGGTCCACCAGATTCTACTATTATTTCACATGTATTTCTATACTAGGTATGCAACTTGTGTAAGGTTTGTTGTGGTTGGAAATGATAAATTTTATATTTTTCATGTGCCAACATCTTATTGTATGTTAGTATCTTATGATTGAGCATAAAATAATCATACAAATTTGTTTATTTTTTTATTTTATTGTGTTTTTTATTCATGTTATTGTTTGTAGGGTAACTTGCATCTATAATCATGGGAAAAAATAAGAGAGGAATGGTTAAAAAATGAGAGGTAGAAAAGGTAAAAACAAGGGAGCATGAGGAGATTACATGAAGGTACATCATCAAATGCCTCCAATGTCGCAAACACACCTAATTTGACAAATCAAAATGTTCAACATACCCCAATTGAAATGATTATGATAATTATACTTACGTCACCTGATACCCCTAATGTGACATCTCAAGTTGAAATGATGAATGCACATAATGTAAGTAATGAAAAATATAGAGCATGCGTGTACATCAACTTCTCCTAGAATAATTCATAGAAAGCCAAAATTTCTAATTGACATTAATGAAAATATTTTGAAGCCAATGCCTGATAAAATGTCAGAAAGAAATTGTAGGAGAATTGTTCAAAAGATTTGGAATAACTATTTTGAAAATTTAAATCAAAGTGGAAGATTCCAACTTGTTGTTGAAATGGTTAAAAATCTGAAATTTAGAGAGACAATGAGAATTTTGGAGTTAAGAACATCTGAAAATAGTAGTGAAAGAAGCATTGTTAGAAATCTCTTTGATGCATACGAATCCATTAGTTCAAAAGCACATACTGAAGATGCTAATACAAGTCGACAAGTCCTCACATCAATCATAATGGGAAAGGAAATGTCAAAAAATCACATGGTAAGAAAAACAAGTAAATAATTAAGGATAAGTAGAACAACGTTAGTCAAAGCCTTAGTGAGGCCAAAGAAAATTGAGAATTCTAATGAGACTTATTTTTGGTCACTCCAAGTTAGACTCCCATGTAAGAATAAAGTTATTGTTGATGCACTAAGAAAATTAATAGAAAACTTTTTGCATGACAACATAAGTGCTTCACCAAACCAAAAAGATGTTGTCAAAAGATGAGTTGGAAAAACAAACTATGTGCCACATGCAAAAACAAATTTGGATATGACTCAAACACAATTTTATGAAATGTTTCTTCAAATATTTCCTCAAATTAAAATCAGCCAAAGGTTATTTGAGATGACAAAACCATGTTCTATGTTAAGATAAATGATACATGCACTACATGTTGTTGTAGGGTTGATGTTGAGTTTTCTATGCATTATGATGTTTATCGTTATATATGTTGTACTTTGCATACTAACAAAATATTGTAGGAATGTGGTCTACAATTACCTCCTAAGTCACCGAGAGAATTTATTGCAAGTGTACTATGTAAATGAGATGATGGGTGCATTTATAATAAGACCATGTGTTTGAAAGGTTTTTGTCCTTAATGTGGTGGTTTGCAAAAGTTGCATAGATGCCTACATCTAGATAGCACACATGAAATTGGTAAGACCCTAGTTTCTCTTAGAAAGTATAAGTCATCTATATATGGTGTTAAAGATGAAAAATAATTAAAGAGGTGTGAATTAGTGAAAAGTGATGTATGTGTAGTTGATTTTATGACTACATAGGTCATACACATAGAGCTAGATGGTTAGATGAGCAATTCAAGTTGTGTAAGGACACTTTTCCCTTGGATATGATTGTGCCAATTGTTGACTTCACTAAAAACTATAAGCTAAAACCTTAAAAAAAAGTACAACCAATGTATTACAACTCTATAAAAGTGTCAATTGTTGTACACATCATTTATTCATGCACATGATAGCACAGAGGATGACATAAAAGTATTAAGAGAGTATCACTTCTATATCTACGATGATCAAACGCATTCATTAGAGTTTGTGATGAAAGTATGTTTTATATTTTTCTATGAAAATCTAAGGGAAAGAGATGAAAGATACAATCAACACATTATATGGTCAGAAAATTGCACCACACAATTCAAGAATGCAAGGATGTTATATTGGTTGAGTAGGTTGCATGTGACAAGTGGAGTGCAACATTTTTGGAATTTCATTGAGATGAGACATGGAAAGGGAGAGCATGATGGGTTGGAGCATGTGTGAAAAGAACCCTTAGTAGAGAGGAATTAAAGTACAAAGGTGGCACGATATTAAAAAATATTGAAACAATTGTCCAATGGTGCAATTCTAAGTGGGACCAGGTAATACAAGTAAGTCTACATTAATATGGTTTCTAGATATTTTTGGTTATTACTTGAACCTAACATTGAAAATTTGCACGATTTTTGTACACTTAAAATATCAAGTGAGATGCATTCATTTTGAAGTTCAAATGCAGCGTCACTAGCTATTGATACTAGAAATCTTGCATGCTTTTGCTCTTCTTGTATGCATCATTTATGGGATGAATGTGAATCAAAAGAGTGGGTTGACCAATGGTCTTGTAGACATTTGCATCCAATTGATTCATATCAACTTCATACATCACTACAACTCAACCAGATTGAAGCATCAACAGATCTTGAGGATGTATCTGACCTAGTTGAACCAGGTACTAAGTTATCAATTTAATACTTGGTTAAAATAGATTACTTTCAATTTTGGCATTAACTTATCCTTATATATAATGTAGGTCATGTATATGCATTTATTTCATATGAAAATAATGATGAAGGAACATTCTACTTTCTATGTCGGGGTATTGAGCCCAAAAAGAAATTGATAGCTATAGTCATTGATGGTGAGGATATTGAATACCGAATAGGATCTATCGTTGCGATAGGCACATGGATTAGAAGGTAGTATATTTTTGTCCCCTTCCATGAAAATATCTTTAAGCCAATTTTTCATATATAATGTATCAATTTTGACTTTAAATTGTCTTTACAATTAAATGTAGGTACCCTATCAAGAATTCTACCATGTGGTTATTTGAAGATTTTTAGACACACAAACATATTCTTCATTACTCTAACCTTATTGTTGCAACAAATATTCAATTGATACCATATCGTGGTAGGCCTCTTAAAAAGACATTGTGGAAATTATGTGGATCTAATGACGAAGCAATACTCAAGACAATAAGGGTTAGAGTTGATCCAGAAGGTTCCCTTGATTGATTATGTGCTATATAGCCGAATCATTCTACATATGGTAGAATAATTTTGAAAATGTTGTATATATGTTATGCAAAATGTTGCAACTTCACAGTGATGTGCATATGTAAATGCCATATTTTGTATATAAAAAGGCCAAGCCATGTAACATGTGCATATTTATATACCATATTTTGTATAAATATCCAATAAGAGATGTCACATGTTCATGTTTAGATGCCAAATTTTGTATATAAAAATGATAAGAGATGTAAATATTGTACATTATTGTTATAAATTTTTCTCTTGTACTCTTTTTTGTGGGTTTGATGATATCCTTAAAAAAATGTTCAATTATCTTCAACTTATATGGATTTAGGTTGATGTCCTCTTGCATTTTTCTCCCAAATTTCGGAAAACATCAAGAAAATAAATTATAGATTTGGATACCCATTTGGCTTCTCTAGAACATATGAAAAGCTTGGATAGGGTTGTTTTGGACTGTGTCCTTGCTGCCACACTATGACACACCTTTTTAGGCTTAAAAGAGCTCTCTAATTGGCACAAGGCAAGATGATGACATCATCATGAGGTCAATAGGGTCTAGGAAGAGTCAAGTTGAGTATCCTACCATAGGTAAGGTTCGTGGTTAAGTTTGAGAAGATAGGAAGGTCATTTGACCAAATTGGTGAAAAGTTGCAAAAAAATATAAAAGTTGCATTGTGCAACTTTGCAACTTTCAAAAGTTGCTTGAGAAACTTTTGGCAAGAAATTTGCAAAGCATTGAAGAGGATTCCCAAAGTGTGAATAACCACCCAACCACGTTATATAAATCATGAGAAGACCTATGAGAAGGGTTGGAAGTCCTACAGATTGTGTGTTTTTGCAATCAACTTCTTGAAGCATTTTGTGAGCAACTTCTTTGTTTTGAATAATAGTAGGTGGTTAGGAGTTCAAGATCCACACTGTCACCTGTGCATCATTTGGTTCTCATGTTTTATTGAATCTATGTGTTGGTTCATACCAATCCAAGAACAAGCCGAAAACTGTTTGCTGAAGCAACCAGTTGGTGCAGGAGCACAAGGTAGACAAGGGGTCTAGTTAGTGGAATCATCAATTTTGTGGGGCAATAAACTCTAAGGGAAATAAATTTGGGTAGGTTGAGCCTAGAGACCCTTTTGTTAATGTTTGATAGGCTGGTGAACTCATTTGGAGACCAAATGATCACCTAGTGTTTGTTTGTCTAGGTTGTTCTAAGTTGGTCAAACATAGTCAACATTTGGTCAAAGGTAGACTCAAGGTTGGATTTGATCATTTTTGGTCATCTTTAGTCTTTAGACAATATTTGGGATCATTTCATACCTAGGTGGAGTCAAATTTCATAATAGTGCAAAAAGTTGTTTAAAAGTTGCAAAGTGCAAATTTTGCAATTTCTTGCAAAAGTTGGTTGGGCAATGAAAAAATGACTTGGAGGAGTGTATATGTGTTGGAGATCAATGAATTTTTGGGTTGGAATCAAGAAGAAAATTTTTGGAGCAATTTTTTATTCCTTCTAGAGTGTTGATCTGTACTTTTACAAGAAATTTTTTGGTTTGCATGATGAGTTGATTGAATGCAATCCTTGGATTTCTTTCACATGTTCAAGGAATTGATTTGAATTAGTACAATAGATTGCATTCATTTTCCTTTATTTTGTGCTTTTGCTAGCAACTAGGGTTTTGAAGCTTCTAATGCATTCCTAGCAATCCACAACTGCTCTGTTAGCTCTGGTTGGTTGGGTTTAGGCTAGAAACAACCTCATTTCAGCCACAATGTCCCTTCAATAGTATCGACCACAATGAAAAGAAGCATCCCTAAGGGTCTCTAAGCACCATCGAGTTGTGATCTTTGATCGAGCATTTCTTTGAGCTCGTGCGAGGTATTGATGAATTGTCAGGTGATACAGGATCATGTTGTCGAGGCCTACAACAACCTATCTAAGTTTTTGGAGATTTGACCTTGTTTGGATTTGGCATCCATATCTCGCCTATTGCTAAAATTTGCAACATTGCTTAGTTCAATTGAACAAGGTTAAAATGTGCTCTGCTCAGGTTTGTACAACTTCCATCTGACCCCTCACTAGTTTGCCTCCTAACATACCACATTTACTATGAGAATAGTTTTCATTGATAATGGCCTCAACCTTCTCTGGCTCAGCAATTGATGCTAGAGTTAGAGTTGTTGTTGTTGGAGAGAATGGCATTGCCAAAAAAATGACCATGAAAATTCATCTCCAAGGTGTTTCATGAGGTAATTCCCCTCTTGATATTGTTTTAAATGTAAAGGAGTTTGACAGTGCATGCACTGGTCAGAACAACAAATCCTTATTGGGTATTTTTTGGGTCGCACTCCTTTTGAAAGCGTACTATAGGAATGGGTTTCCAAGGTTTGGACACTTCAGGGTGTTCGCCTTGAAGGCATTCAAAGCCTTACCAAAGGTTTTTTCCTTTTTTGCTTTGGCAACTCAGGCCAAGCTGAACATGTGTTTGTTTGAGGTCCCTGGACTTTTACGCCCTCCCTCTTGGTTCTTCAATGTTGGTTGCACGATTTTACTATTTCTGATGATAGCAAGCTTAAGGTCCATGTTTGGGTGGAGTTCCCTGGATTGCCTATCCCTTGCTAGTCATTCTGGTTGGGTATTGCACAAACCATCGGTAAGGTTGTTTACCTTGAACTAGACAATTTCTTTAGAAAGTGTTGATGATTCATGGGTTTTATATTGTAGTGCATCATTTCATGCTACACCTCTTAGAGGTTATTTCATTGATTATGTCCAAGGGGATTTTGAGCTAATTTATTTGGGGGACAATGAAGCCTGTTAGATCATTGGAAAGGGAAAAGTTAAGATTAAGTTGTAGAATGGGAATCATTGGCTACTGCATGAGGTAAGACATGTTTTAAGGCTGAGTACAAATTTAATTTCAGCAGGGCAACTCGATGATGAGGGTTGTGTAGTTACTTTTAATGATAAAAATTGGAAGGTTTCAAAAGGTTCCCTTGTAGTAGAAAAAGGTGTGAAATTAGGCACCTTATATCTTTGTACAGGTCATAATGTTGTCCTTAAACATCTAGGTAAAGGCTATCAATACTATTTTATATTTGATTAATAGAGGTCCCTCTACTCCTGTGGGTTGTGGTATTCCATAGGAAGCACGGACTAGTAATAAGGTGAGTTATTGTTTTCTTAGAACATTTGGTTGTGAAGCATTTTCTCATATAGATTCTAAAAATAGAACCAAGATGGAAGCTAAGTCAAAGAAATGTGTATTTGTTGGATATGGCATTGATGAATTTGGTTATAGGCTTTGGGATTTTAAAAATCCAAAAATTGTAAGAAGCAGGGATGTCATATTCAATGAGAAAGTGTTGTACAAAGATCTGTTGCAACAACATGAAAAGAAAGAAGATGATTATGTAGTGTTGGATGATACTCCAAAAAATGATGTTCCAGCAATTCCTCATGATGTGCAACAACCGCAACAACAAATACCAAACAACCCAATGAATGTTAGATGGTCAACAAGGCTAAGTAGACCTCCAGAAATATTTTCTCCCTCTTTGTACTCTATTTTACTAATCGATGCTGGTGAACCTGAATGTTATGATGAAGTTGTGCAGGTGGATACTAAGATTCAGTGGGAGTTTGCAATGAAAGACGAAATGGACTCTTTGCTAAAAAATAAGACATGGGATCTATGTAAGTTGCCTACAGGTAAAAGGGCTTTACACAATAAGTGGGTTTATAGGTTGAAAGAAGAAGATGGAGGTAAGAAAAGATTTAAAGCTTGGTTAGTGGTAAAAGGATTTGCACAGAAAAAATGCATTTATTTTGATGAGATATTCACTCCTATTATTAAAATAACTTCTATCTGTACTATTTTAAGTATTATGGCTACTGAAGATTTGCGTTTGGAGTAGCTTGATGTTAAAACAACCTTCCTTCATGGTGATTTAGATAAAGAGATATATATGGCATAGCCATAGGGATTTGAGGTCAAAGGTAAGGAGAACTTAGTGTGCAAATTGAAGAAAAGTTTATATGGCTTGAAGCAAGCACCTCGGCAACAACATCTAAAATTTGATAGTTTTATGCATGCGCATGGATATAGTAGGTGTCATTCATATCATTGTGTTTATTTTAAGAGGTTGGATGATGACAGCTACATTATTTTATGTTTATATGTTGATGATATCCTTGTAGTTGGGTCTAACATGGATCACATTAAGGGGTTGAAATGCCAATTAGCACATGCATTTGCTATGAAGGATTTTGGAGCAGCAAAACAAATCCTTGGTATGAAGATTTGTAGGGATAGGAAGAACAGGAAATTGACTTTATCTTAGGCTAATTATATTGCAAAGGTGTTGCAACATTTCTCTAGGGAGAATGTTAAAGTTTTCAGAACACCTTTACTTGATCATTTGAAGTTGACTAAGGAGATGTGTCACAAGACACAAGAAGAGGAGGATAACATGTCCAAGGTACCTTATGCTTCAGTTGTATGAAGTTTGATGTATGCTATGGTATGTACAAGGTTAGATATTGCACATGCAGTGGGAATTGTTAGGTGGTATATGAGTCATCTAGGAACTAAGCATTAGAATCCAATCAAATGGATTCTTAGATATTTGAGAGGAACATCTAGTAAGTGTTTACACTTTGGGGGCTCTACTATTGATTTACAGGGATATGTCTCCTTAGATTTGGTAGGGGATATTGATACCAGGTGGAGTACTACAGGTTATTTATTTTCTATTGGTGGGGCAGCCGTGAGTTGAGTTTTTTGATTGCAGAAGGTTAATGCTTTATCCACTACAGAGGCAGAGTATGTTGCTACTAATGAGGTAGCCAAGGAGATGATATGGCTTCAGTTCTTGTTGGAAGAATTGGGACATCCTTAGAGGGATAATTATTTGTTTACAGATAGTCAGAGTGTCATTCATCTTGCAAAGAATTTAGCTCTGCATTCAAAGACAAAACACATTCAGTTGCGGTACCATTTCATTCGATTAGTTTTGGATGATCGATAGTTAAAGTTGGACAAGATACATATAGATGAAAATCCAGAAGATATGTTTACAAAGGTAGTAATAAAGGAGAAGTTGCACTCCTCTTTAGCTTCAGTTTTTCTTCTAAACTGAATAGGAATAAAAGAACAACAGAGTCCAGGGTGGTTTGATCTAGTGGGAGCCTCATGGAGTAACGACATAGCTACATGATCAATCTCCAAGTGGGAGATTGTTGTTTAGTGTGGAACCTAATCAGTCCCCAAGTGGGAGATTGTTAGATTGTGGTGACTAATCAGGGAAGTACTATACACACTCCATAATTCCTCAACAGGGTTCGACATTTTATGGCCGACATTTTGTAACTAATTTTAACCCTAAAGCGGATAAAATACTTGTATAAAAAGGGCTTAGGGTTAGGGATTGTTTCATTGTGGGTGATGCAAAAATTTGCAAAAAGAGGGGTAAAAATTTATTAAGACAGAAAGGAATACAACAAGGAGAGATCAACAAGGAGCTCGATCTTGAGCAACAAGATCATCAGATTCTTGCACCATCTCAAAAGACAGTTGCCTCCTATCCCTAATATTCCAACCCGGATCATGACTAGATGCCCATTTGGCTAAACAATCAGCAGTTCTATTCCATTCACGAGGAATATACGTGAACCTAATGAACTGAAAAGGGGAAGAGAAGAAAAGAATCTGCTTAACAACAGTGGCCAGCTGCCAACTAACATCCTCAAGCTCTTGCGAAGAAAGCATGTTCACCACCACCTGGGAATCAGACTCACAGATAATCTTACTCCATCCCCGCAAGCAAAACTGTTCCACAGCATATAAAATAACCTAAGCTTCCATGAGATTGTTAGTATAATCACCCTTATGAACTAAGAAGAAAAATTTAACATCCCCAGAACTACAACAAGCCACTCCGCCAATACCAACCAGAGCAGGATTCCCACGGGAAGAGCCATCAGTGTTAATTTTTAGAACTCCACAGGGAGGAGGATTCCAGTTCCCATCCCGGTTAACCCGACCCTTCCTCTGATGGTGAAGCTACCTGGACATAGAAGGAAACCTATGAGCTGCAGCCCCATCCTGCAGATGAAAATTGAGGCGATTATAGATAGCAAGATCAACCAGATCCATACCCCCATCAAGCTCAAACTTCACAAGAATAGTTTCCTGAAGAGAATGTGATATTTTCCACCAAAGATGCAAAACACCAAGCCGAACATCTTGGAATATGTGATGATTCCTCTCCAACCAGATATGCCAAAGCATGAAAGATGGGCCAGCAATCCAAGCAGCATGGAGAAAAGAAGACTTGGAGGGAGCAGTACCCAAGCATGCCCAGAACTCAGGCAAAGAGGAAGCATGCCGACAAGAGCAACCCCAAGCGTGTCACCAAAGGTGCCATATCTGAGTAGAATAGGAGCAATGGAAGAATAGATGGGAGACAGACTCCTCTCCATTACCACACAAAACACAATAAGAGGGGCCCTAAAATCCATGTTTACAAAGATTATCCCAGGTAAGACAACGGTTGTGAGCCACTAGCCACATGAAAAAATTGCACTTGGACCAAGAAACTTTATTCCAAACTTGCTTCCACCAAGGGACCTCAGCATCCCCAAATAATTGTCTAGTTATCTCCTGATACCAAACAGAGACATGATATTTACCAGACAAGGTACTACCCCAAGCCAAAACATCTGGACCAAGCAAAGAAGAACACTCTCTAGAGGCTAGAATTTGAGAAAGCTCCTGACGATCCATGTCTGTACCTCCAGGAGGCCAATCAAAAGAATGCTTCCATCTGTAACCAACAACAAGTCCCAATTGATAAGGAGTCTTGTAATGAGCCACTTTATCCCATCCAGCGACAAGAAAAGAGTCACAAAGAGGCTGAAGATGAGGGTATATGAATAAAATGGAAGGGAATCCATCCCAAGCATTAGACCAAAACAAAGCCTGAGAACCTCCTTTACATATCCAAAACAGACCCCTCTTTACCAACATCACACCTGTCTTCAAAGTATGCCAAACCATTGAGCCACGACCTTCAAGAGGAAGTGCCAAAACAGAGCAAGGATCAACACCATGAAAATATTTATGAGTGATAATACGAGCCCAAAGTTGATGTTGTCCAGAGCACCATCACCAATAAAGTTTAGCAGCCAAAGCTTGACTACTCAATAGAGCAGATCGAAGACCAAGACCACCCTCCTTTTTAGGCCTACAAATAGTTGCCCAATTAACCAAGCTCCATTTAGTACTACGCAAATTACCACTCCAAAGGAATTGTTGAGAAAGAGCATCAAACTCCTTGAGAAAGTAAATAGGTGCAGCGTGAACCATGCTTCGATAAGTAGGAAGAGCTTGGATAGCAGCTTGAAGAAGAGTAACCCGGGCATCAGTAGAAAGCCATCTATGAGTCCAATGATTTACCTTATCCTGAAGCTTGGTAATCAAATTTTGCCAGAAGAGACGTGGCTGCCTGGAAACAGCAATAGGGATGCCAAGATAAGTCAAAGGAAGTGATCCTATCTGAAATCGTAAGATACCAACAATCCTGTGTTGAATAGAATTAGGAGTGTTAAAAAAGTAAATGGAAGATTTGTGCTCATTAACTTTTTGGCTTGAAGCTACCAAATAGACGTCCAAAGCATGTCGAAAGGCTTCAGCTTCCTTGATTCTAGAAAGACCAACAAGAGCAGAATCATCAACAAATTGAAGATGGGAAAGAGAAGGTAAGCCATTACCCCACCGCCAGCCTTGAATAGAATTCTGGGATACCTAATGCTTAATGAATCTGCCCAAGCATTCATCCATGATGATGAATAGATATGGGGAGAGAGGGTCACCCTGGTGGAGGCCTCTAGAAGCACCAAATAGTTGAGAAGGTTGACCATTAATAAGAATAGAAAAAGAGGCAGAAGTAACACAACTCATAATCCAACTCACCCAGTCAGAGCTAAATCCAAAAGAAAGAAGAATACTCCTTAGGAAGCTCCATTTAACTCTATCGTAGGCCTTAGCCATATCCAGCCTAACAAACATGGCTCTCTCCCTTGAAGTAGCCATAGAGTGAATAGCCTCAGTAGCAATAACCACCCCATCCAAAATTTGTCTGCCAGCAAAAAAACCACCTTGTTCTTCTGAGATAATAATGGGAAGCCACCTTTTCAATCTCTCAGCAATCAAATTAGTAATAACTTTGTAAACCACATTACATAAGGAAATTGGTCTAAAAACTCCAATTGATTAGCACCCTCTCTTAGGAATAAGAGTCAAGAATGTAGAGTTCAAAGCTCGAAGCATCTGCTTGCTAGCATAGGATTCTTTAACCACCTCCAACAAATCATGATTAATGATGTCCCAAAATTCCTAAAAGAATTCAATTGGAAAGCCATCAGGACTAGGAGCCTTCCCCTTAGGCATGCCAAAGACCACCTCCTCCAGCTCTTCCAAAGAAATAGGACGCATGAGATAATCATTCATTTCCTGAGTGATAAGGGAAGGAATACAGGACAAAATAAGATTTTCTTCATTATCAGCAGGAGGAGAGTCCTCAGAGAAGAGGGTAGAGAAGTACCAAATAGCCTCCTGGAACAAAGCTAGCAAGGAATTTAGTTGGATACCTTGAGAATTAACCAAAGAAGAGATAGTGCTCTGATTTCGGCGAGATTGCACTGTTTTATGGAAAAAGGCAGTGTTACGATCACCTTCCTGGAGCCAATCAACTCTAGCCTTTTGCTTCCAAAAAATTTCCTCTCGAAGTTCCCATTCTTCTAGAGCTCTAGAAGCAAGGGATTTAGCCTTGCCAAGAACCTCTGAGAAACCTCGATCTCTAATCTCCCTTGTGATGACATCAAGATCTTCTTGAGCAATCCTCTTCATAAAGTGAAGGTTCCCAAAGCATTCCCTATTCCATATCTTGAGTTGCCTTTTAACATATTGAAGCCTTTTAGAAAATGAGAACATTGCAGTACCATATGCAGGAGCACCATCTTTCCACCAACAGAAAACACAATCATGAAGAGAGGAGTCCCGAAGCCACATCAACTAGAACTTAAAAGGAGGATGCTTCGGAACATAAGCCCCTATAGCAGAAAATTTGATTGGCCAATGATCTGAACCCCTCCAATCAAGGATTTTTGAAGAGATAGTAAGGGTGCCACTAACCCAGAAGCAAGAAACAAGAAATCTATCCAGACGTTCTGAGATAGCAGCAACACCAGTCCTGCAATTATTCCAGGTATAGAGACCATTAGAAGGCTTAACATCAGAGAGATGCAAAAGAGATATATGTTGTCGAAGAAGAGCAGAAGAAGGCCCCAATCTAGCCAAACCACCATGCTTCTCCTCCAGACTTAAAATTGAATTGAAGTCCCCTGCTAACACCCAAGGATGATAAGGATGACAATTTCTAACATATTGAATATGTTCCCAAAGTTCCTCCTTTCCCACAAGATCAACAGGTGCATACACATTAGTAACCATGATTACCTCTCCTGAGTCTAGAGCAAAAGCTACCATAGAGAGAGCTGAGCGAGAAGACATCTAGCCAAGAGGAGAAATTTTTTGAGGATCCCAAAATATAGCTAAACCACCCGCACTGCCTATTGCCCCACACACTGGCATTGGCCACAAGACCAAATACTAGAGGCATGTTGGACCATAGACTCCACAGAGAGCTTAGTCTCTTGGATACAAAAAACATCAAGGCTATGATAAACCACCAAGTTATGAATAGCCTTTTGTCTAGGGATGCTATTCAACCCCCTTACATTCCATGAGAGAATAATCATCATTGGGTAGAATTGGGAAAATGAGAATCCAAAGGTTTCACTTAACCAGACTCAATCAATATATCTCCTGTGAGTTTAATCTTCTCTTGGTTTGTTTTGCACCCACTCCTTATAGGAGGAGTAGAAGAAGCCCGCTTAAAGGGTCGAGACATCAACCCCAAGGGGAGAGGAGAACCCTTGCCCTTACTTGATGGTAGCACATCCTTAACCAAGTCAGCTAAAACAACATCATTATCCTCCAACACTGTAGGAGTCACCAGAGCCTCTGTCACAAGAGCTACAGGGACCTCACAGTTCTGATATACTACAACTTGGGATGCCCCACAAGCATCATTAGGAACAGATCTCTCATCTGGGCAAACTGGATCAGAAGAGGTAGGAGGAGGAATACCCTCCTCTAGAACCATACTATCCAGCACCTCAAAGCGGTTAAAACCTGAATCAGATAATCTTTCTTTCAAAGGCCTCTTTTGACCACGGCCCTTAGCATGAGGGCGAACAGGGGTAAATCCATCCTTATCCTGCATTTGAGCCTTACCCTTACCTATAACATCTTGTGGATTCATCCCCTTGGTAGTATTAGCCATTTGAGATTGTCCTTTCCCTGTAGTATCTGCCAAACCACCAGTATTGCCAGCTGTAGAACCATCCACTCCTTTGAAACTTGAGTTACGGGGGCACTGACGTAGTAAATGACCATACTCATGACAAATCCGGCAACGGAAAGGGAGAGATTCATAATCTAACTGTTGCACCCAAGAAAAATCCCCCATACAAATTTCCAAAGAATCTGGTAATGGGTTATTCAAATTAATTTCAACACAAATTCTAGCATAAGAAATAACCTTTTTATCAAGGGATTGATGTGCGATCGTAGCCGGCTTCCCCAACAAAGTAGCAATTTGTCAAAGGATGTCTTCACGCCAAAATTCCAAGGGAAGACGAGGCAAGCAAACCGAAACTGGCACTATTGAAGGGAGATCCTCAGCAGAATTAAAACCTGAATGCCAAGGTTTGACAAATAACCCCACATGGTTGTAGAAATAAGGGCCTCCTTCAAAAACACGATCCCGATCAGACATGCAAGAGAATACGAAAAAAAAAAAAACTATTCCCCGCCAACAAAATCTCCATATCGCCTTCCACCTGCCATGAGCAGCGGATCCATGCCTCAAGAGCAGATAGGGAAATCCGGATTCCAATAAATTTGCATATCAAAGCATGCTTGGTCCAATAATCAATGTCCTCCATTACAACTGTTGGAGGAATAACCAGAATAGGGCGATCATGGCTACACGAAAAACAACCATTAACTTTTTTCAGCTTGGAGCTCTCCCCTGAATAAAATGATTCAGATCGCATTGCATGCATAGTTGGAGAAGAACCATCTGTTCTCACCAACGGAGAAGAAATCCCAGGCCCTGCCATGCAAACAATAAAACCCCAATCCAAAATTAACTGCAGAAGATATCCAAAAACACCGACGCAAATTATGTCCAGTAGCTAGCAATCCAAACTGAATAGGAATAAAAGAACAACAGAGTCCAGGGTGGTTTGATCTAGTGGAAGCCTCATGGAGTAGCGACATAGCTACATGATCAATCTCCAAGTGGGAGATTTTTGTTTAGTGTGGAACCTAATTAGTCCCCAAGTGGGAGATTGTTAGATTGTGGTGACTAATTAGGGAAGTACTATACATACTCCATAATTCCTCAATAGGGTTCGACATTTATGGCTGACATGTTGTAACTAATTTTAACCCTAAAGCGGATAAAATACTTGTATAAAAAGGGCTTAGGGTTAGGGATTGTTTCATTGTGGGTGATGCAAAAATTGCTTCTTGCAGCAGTATTGAGTTATAAGGGATTACAGATTGTAATCAAGTTGTAATCACTGGATCGTAATAATATTAGACTTACTGTTTGGTGGACGTAACCCAGGGATTGGGTGAACCACATCAAATCTTGGTGTCTTGTGTTCTCTTTTGTGTGATCTATTATTTTATGTTATTGTTTATATTTGCATATAATTGTTATTTCTATCCATGGTTTAATCCTCTCTCTCTCTCTCTCTGGTTATTTCCTTATGTCTCCTATATATATATATATATATATATATATATATAGGAGACATAAGGAAATAACCAGAGAGAGAGAGGGGATTAAACCATGGATATATATATATATATATATATATATATATATATATATATATATATATATATATATATACCATTTCTATCTACCTATCTCTCTTTATCTATCCCTTTTCTTCTCTACTTATCCCTCTCCTACATCTCCATCTTTGTCTCCATATTCATTTTCATCTTCATCTTCCTCTGTATTGTTGTTTGCTTGTCTCTTTCTCTCTCACTCTTCCCCCTTCTATATCTCCCTCTTTCTATTGCTAGATCTCGCCATAGATCTCTCTCTTAGTCTAGACTTGAAACATAACATGACTTTATTGATAAATAATTTGAAAAAAAAATCATAAAATTATATAAATCAAAAAGTTATTTATGTAAAACTGAATTGCTCATTATTCATAAATAATAAGATATTTTTAAATATATATAAGAAATTAAATAAATATTAGATTATACAATAATTATTTTAAAATTTTATAAGAAATTAAATAAATATTAGATTATACAATAATTAAATAAATATTAGAGTAATCTTACCTAAACAAATCAAAACTTAGACTATTTTTTTGAGCCAAATTTGATCTTAAGCAAAATAAATAGAAAAATCATACTTAAAATAATAATAAAATCATTAAAGATAATCTAAATTTACTCTTAGAAATAATCCTATCTAAATATTTAGATTTTAGTTTTAGAAATTATTTAATAATCTCATTCAATATATTAACCATTACTAACTTTTGAAAAAAAAAACTATTAAGACAAGTGCCATGTAGTGGCTTAGTACTTGCCTTTAATAGTATTAGTTTTAATTTTATATGTGAATTTAATTGTAATTATATTATATATTTATTATATAAGTGGAATAATATTTTGTGTTTCACAATATCACTAATAAATAAAAATTGAATGGAATAGCACTCAACTAAGAATTTAATAAATAATTAAACTAAACATTTAAAATCTAAAATAAAAAATATATATTTCAATCTATTTATTTATAATTTTTTTTTTAAAATTATAATGGTGAAAGTATGAAAGATCAAATTATTCATTATATTAGTATAATGTATAAATTTCTATGTTAAAATTCATATACAATAATTAAAGTTTTAAAATAGAAATTTAATGTACATAGATAACAAATGTGTTAAAACATGTGCAGATAAGGAAATAAATTTGAATATTTTCTTAAAAAATCATATCTCGTGAACTTACATATCCCCATATAAGACTCTAATTCATCCATGCAATCAAAAGTTAGAAAACTATTCTATATCAAACATAACAATTATAAAAATTATCAAATGAAATATATTTTATTGGTAGAATAGAAACTCATTTAATAACTAGTTAACGTGAGTAATCCAAAAAGTGGCACAATAGTACTTAGCTTACCGACAAGTACTAACAAGAGAATCTGAAGTACTTAAAGAAATCAATTCCTTATTGTAAGAACTATTAAGAAATAAATAATTAATAGAATTAAACTCTTACATATGAGGAGGAGCTTGAAAGTAAAGTCAAAGTAGTAAAGAAGCAAAATAAACAAATCTCCCCAATTTATACGTCCAACGATCATATTTTCTAATAAAATAATAATAAAATGTGTAAGAGAAAAGGTTCAAAATGTAATGTGAGAAGAGTGGCCAAGATGATTTAGATGGTTGTCTAAACTTTTTTAGACCTTTTGAACCATTGATGGCAATAATTAGCTCGCCCACTTCATATAGGGGAATGCCTTTGGCATAAAAATCTACAGGATGCTCTATGTTGCCCTCTTCCAACAATCAAGAATTAATAGAAAGTAAAATAGATAACATCTAATAAAAAAACAGAGTGCTCTACTCCAAAATAAGGGAGTCCATATAAAGCCTGCAAGGAAGTGAAATACTTCATACAGAGGCATTATGTAATCTCTCCATTAAACTAAATAAATTTCTTGTGTGTGGGTGTGTCAATTGAATTGTGTATCTGCATTTTCTATGTTTCTTGCCTGTATTTGAGATTCTATAGCCTGAAAAATCGTTGAAAGAAAGATCCAATTTTCTTGGAGATTTCTTTTTAAAAATTGGAGAGTGAATTTGATTTCCTAAGAATTGGGAATCTGGCCAAATCCAATCTAACTAATGCAAATTCACAGGTATAGTCTTGTTCAATTAAATAACATTTAATATTAATTTAATTAATTAGTAATAATAATAACAATATTATTTAACATTAGTTAACATTAATCTAAATCTACATTTAAATATTTAATAAAATATAAAAATTTAATAATTTTAAATTATTAAGAAAAAACTATTAAAAAAATCATATTAAGACATGAAAGTTTAGAGGCCCACCGACCTGCCTTTAAAAGGTCACCACAATAGCCTATTGCGATCGCAATAGAGTACTATTACGTCAGCAACAGGTCTGATGCATGCTTAGTAGTAATTGCCGGTGTGGGAAAAAGGAGAGGAGGGGAGGTGGGGTGTGGTGGCCCACCTCCCACTCACGATTTATTATTATTATTATTTTTAAAAAAACCAAAATCATAGATGCCCGCCCCCCGATTACGATTTCAATTTGATGATTTTCAATAAAAAATTATATCTCATAAAAATTACCACGGTAAATAATTTACTGTGATAATTGTTATTAACATATATTTTTTAATTTTTAATATAAAATTATGAATTAGATCTGATAGGGAAAACCCAAATAACCAATCAATTGTTTTGCATTTTATAAATCGATTTCTTTTCCAAACCCTACCCGATTAAAATACCATTCTATTAAATTAACATAACGAGGGTTTCTAAAATCTCAATTCTCATATATAGAAAATCTCAGAAAAAAGAACAATTAAAATTTACAACAGGGCTTCAATTTAATTAATTTTTTCACAGACGTATTCAAGAACATAGAATAGTAAATTTCAACACAAGGGTTTCAACCAAATTAAAAATTTTGAAAATAAATTTATCTAGACACGAAGAAGACAAGAATTCGAAGAACGAAAAACTACTATGCAAATAAACCACAAGATTTTACCCGAATTTGATGCTAATACAACAATGCACAGAGCACACGTGTATTCCCTTTTCCTCTGAAACCCTTCTTCTGAAAAATTGCTCCTCCAAATCTTGGTAATCGAGAAATGAATTCTAAATCTCTAATAAAGAGTTTTTTCCCCAATTTAGGGCTTCGATTATGCAATCACGTGAAAACCCTTTATCCTTTATTATTTTATTATATTTCAATTTTCATGTGCAACCTTTTGCAATTTAATTAAAATATCTTTATTAAATCTATTTATTTCTTTCTTTAATTAATTCTCAAAACATTTTTTTATATAAAATATTTATTAATTTAACTAATAATTATATTTAGATTTTATTTTAAAAATAAAACTCCTAAATATTTTATTATTAAATTAAATAAATATGATTACGCAAAAATTAGAATTTTAATTATATCTTTAAATTTGATTCTTCTATTTAATAAATTTCTCAATTAATTAAATATAATTATATATTTAATTTTCTTAATAAAATTTTCATTAAATACTCTTTTAATTTGATTTAATTATAATAGAAAATCATCACAGATCCACAAGACAAACTACGAAAACCTATAATAAAGTATAGATAACTAGATCAAACTCAAGGGTTATAATCACAAATTTACGTCACTTGACAAATTTGGAAGGGTAGACAACTCATATACTTGTCCTACTTTCTAGGACAATTGGCTTAAGTTTAGGATTTGGACTTAAGAATTATCTCCCCTCTTTTACCATTTAGATACTATGATCGGGTACGCTCATCCTGGCAATTCAAGAAAGTTGATACCCGGTACCTACAATCTGCATAAAATCCATGCATGTACATACACACATATTCTAAACTAAACAAGCAATGATGATAATGTAGATCCTGACTAGCAAGTGACTATGACTCCCTCCCTCAACCATATCAAAAATATCATACATAAAGTAAAACATATAGGTACACCATGCACATGCAAGTATTGGGTAAGTATCCATAGAAAACATATATAAATAATCCATCTAACTATCATCATGAAATAATTGGAATCACTATATACAATCATCATCATTGAAGAATAATCATGCATACATGAAATAACTAGTACTAAAGTAACGTATCATATAATCAACTGAGTATGAAAAAATATCCAACAATCAAGAAAGCAAATTTCGTTGATCATCAAACATAAACATAAAGCTGGCCTAAAAGACTTCAACAATAATAACTGAAAAGTCTACTAGGGGTAGGCACTACAGTTGAGGTGCATTCTGTTTCTGGAAACCGTAAAAGGCTATGAATATAAGTAGTGTGGCAAATATTCCATCTCTTCTCGGCAGCCACAAATTTGGCTTTTTTTTCTTACTTTACTCTTTACAACTATCAAAAACAATTGAGTGCATCTTAACAACATAAGGAATTTATTCAAACTACATATATAATGGCACCATTCAAATGAAAGGGTCATTGATGGTTTCATTCAACTCAATTTTTCAATTCAATTAACCAATCAACTCATAGAATTTAAAAGATTAAAAGAAAACTCAAATGTTTATATATTTTTCTAATTTTTCATTATTTTATAAATCACATTTTTCATTCATTCTATTGGACCATACTATTTTTGGTAATTCATTTTTCTTCAACAAAAATACAAACATTTTCTAACAAGTCTATCATGCATTAATTACAATTTTATCCTTTCCACATTTGTGACAAGTTGATTAGATTTTTCAAAACAATTATCATTTTATCTTCCACCTCACACCACTTTAGACAAAAATGAATGTCTAATCAATATTAATTATCACAATCTATTTTTATTAACAAGTTCAAATATAGAGTCAAATGTTTTATATTTCTTATTTTAAATATATTTATTAGTTTTACATTGATTTTTATGGGTGAGGACTTCACTCATCCTTTGGGAAGGGAAGAGAAGTTAAGGGTGAAGGGCTTATTTGGGCTTGAAAATGTAGTTGAGAACCTTGGAGTATGGGCTCACACTAAATGTTCAACAACAAAACTTGAAATGAAACAAAAGCATATTTTATATTTGATTGTAAACTTTACCTTTGAAGATGGAAAGCACTCATATATTTTCATTCCTACCCAACACTTTCCGTACAGCTGCCAAATTGTTGGTAACACTGGTTGTAGTCTCATTATGTACCATGCAGACAACCTTCACTTTTTCATTAGTGGGTGATGCCCACGATGAAAAGGGCTATCTAGTTTTGAAAGTCTACATAATGCAAATGAGTTTATGACTACATTTTACCTATGAAAAAAAAGTTGTATTCCTATCATCCTCCATTAACCATTCGATCCTAGATCTTTGTTTCTAGTATGTTTCCTCATTGGTAGTAACCTCCTTCCATTGATTCCTCCATACTTCTTCCTCCTTGATAGTGTCAGCAAACAAATCCCCCTTAGCCATAGCCTTCCAAAGTTCCTCTAGTCTTGACTTAATCACTTTCTACTTCTTAAAAATATCCCCAAATGAGGACTTCCCCCAATGGGTGGAATCTCTCCTAGCATTATCTAGTTTAGTAGCAAGTGAAAACATGGCAGTGCCATCAATTTTGACTTTCCAGCATCCCTCCACACAAATTTTAATTTCATATCTAAATGGCTTTGGGGCACTACAAACTCCATCCAACCAATTAAACAATTGCAACGCTCGGTCTAAAACCATTTTTGTAAAGGGAAGTTAAAGTGGAGGAGATCAGATATTGCAAATCAATAGAGACTAATAGTTTGTGCAGCTTAACTTGGACAGCTCCTTGTCTTTCCTAAATTATTCAACTAGGTAAAAGAGGGGCCTTGTGTGTCCACATCTATGAGATCATTAAGATTAGCAAAGTCTACCAATTCTTGCATACTATCTGTGAAATTGTTTAACCCTCCTACCTTCTATAAGGGGTAGAGAGGTGAGTTAATGTCACACATACATATAAACTTCTTGCCACTATTTTTATCCATAAAAGTGGATATTGTTTTCCAAGAATTATGTTTCCAACTTCTGGTTTTGGGAGCATAGATATTTAGAATACAATAGAACATATTAATAGAAACATGTTCAGTGACAATAATAGATAATTTTCTTTAGAGATAACTACTTTTTGAGGGTCATTTAGACCCCTCATGTTCCATGAGTGGAACTTCATTTCTTACCTTAAGTAATAGAATCCAAGGTTAATTTCTTACCATTTGCAATCTCCCTTGCCATTTTCTTCATCCTTCACTCATGTTGGGTTGTCTTCCCTACCTGATCTCAACTCCAACATCCACTTTTTGCCTCCTCTACCTCTTCTCTTATGAACTTGTCACTCCCACATCAATCTCTTGTTTCCTAGAGGGTGTAGAGAACATATCATGAACTAGACAATTTTTTGACTCCTTTAGTGGTGGAAAAAAGAACTTTTTTGTCAAAGAACACTTTGGTGTTGAAATCTGATTGAAAAGATCATTGACTAGAAAGATTGTTAAGAAGGAGATTGTTGAAGAAGATTATGTGTTTCAGTCATTGTTTTGTCACTGATGTCAAACTTGTTATTTGCTGGTAAGATAATTGCTTACAAGATTCAAGTACTATCACTTAGTTGATTAATGAGGAGGATTTGATCAATAAGATGTAACAAAAGTACCTAGGGGAAAGGTTGAGTTATGCTTATGTAATGAAGTACAAGGATCAATTAAGACAGTGATGACATGATGTACTGATGATCTACTTATGGTTACAAAATGGCTGGCTACACTTAGAAAATTTAGAAGAATAAGTTAAATAAAGTTTTTCTACCAACCTTGACCGAGTGGATAGTAGGTGCCAAGAAAAGTTAGTGCAAGCCGCTCGCAGAAAGTTAGTTGGAGTAGAGCGAAAGGAAATTCTAGTGGATGTTGAGCAAGACAGTTGATGTTGAGTAAGTTTCAATTGATGCTGAGCATTAGTAAAACCTAGTTGATGCCGAGTGATTTTATAGTTGATGCTGAGTGATGCAGTATGTGTCGAGCATCAAAAAGTTGATAATGTTGAGCTGCTGCATTATGATAAAGATCAAAGATTCACCAAATCTAAGCCAACAAGTTTGTTTTCTTGGAACTTGTGAACCAAGAGGAAGATAAGATTGATGAGATGGTGGCACAGAATTTGATGTAAACTATTTTTAGGAAAATTCAAATGGATTCTAAGAGAAGTTTCTAGAAAATACATTCCATTCCTAGGATGATTTTTTCTATTCTATCCAAATGAAAACCTATAAAATATTTCAATGCTATATTTATCCAGAAACTATGCATGATTTCAATGTAGTATATGGTGACAACTTCACCATGTATGATTCGATTGTATATTTTTTTAATTGATATGTTGGGATGCTTGGTTCAACTATGCGTGATTTCATAATATGATGGGGATTTTTTTTACTATGCTTGACTTCACAATATGGTGGGAATGTTTTTTTATTGAGGGTAAATAACATATTGATTTCATATAATAAGATTTTAATGAAGATGTTGCAAATTCCATAAGGTGAAATTGTTGAATGATAAACAAAAATGCTTAAGTACAAAAGAGCACTGGATAGATGTTAAAATTGATGATGGGAAAACCATGGTAGAAATAGATGTATTGTATAAATCCAAGCTCATAAATAATGAAATGTTTATAGTGAAATAAATACCAAATCCCAGCCTACTTACTCACACGAGTCCCTTGTCATGATTTCTAGAACCAACCCACTAATTACATTTAACTCCGAAAAACTAGTGAAGTGTTTACAATGAAATAAATACCAAATCCTTCCTTATATATATATATATATATATATATATATATATATATATATATATATATATATATATATATATATATATATATATATATATATATATATATATATATATATATTTATTTATTTATTTATTTATTTATTTATTTATTTATTTTTTATTATTATTTTTTTTTAAATTACAATAAGATGATATATTGTGTGTCTTTCAAAGGAGTAGGTTTTCAATTTTATATAAGAATCAAAAGTTAAAAGGGTAGATAGATATAGGGAGGGATAATGGGAGAGAGGTCAGAGGGAGTGAATTAGATGATTAATATTAAGAGAGAAGAAAGATGGAGAGGTGAAAATATTGATAGTGATACAAAATGGGTAGGGGAAAATAGCTAAAGAGAGTGTGTATGAGGGAGATAAATATGAAGGAAAATGCAAAGAAGAAGGAAGTGAGAGGGAGAGAAATAGGAAGAGGGAAGAGAAGAGTGGGGAGATGAAGATAAATCATAATAAAGATATCTAACGTGATAGATAGTAGATACATACATACATAGAAAAGATTAAATAGACAAAACAAAATAGAATATAGATAGTAACGGGTGAATGATAAAGAGAGAGGGAGAAAGAAGTGTATGGGTGTATACGAAATATATAAAGGAAAGAATAGGGAGCTAGATACGGAGAGTGTGAATTAGAGATAGAGAGACATAAGGATATAAAAATAGAGAAAGAAATTTAAATTAAGATGAAGAGGATGAGACAGAGGAGATTTTAAAATACTAGTTTTATATAGCTAATTTTTCCATTTCATTTGAGAAATAAAAATTTGTGTGTGTGTGTGTGTGTGTGTGTGTGTGTGTGTGTGTGTGTGTGTGTGTGTGTGTGTGTGTGTGTGTGAGAGAGAGAGAGAGAGAGAGAGAGAGAGAGAGAGAGAGAGAGAGAGAGAGAGAGAGAGAGAGAGAGAGAGAGAGAGAGAGAGAGAGATGAATCATTTATAAACAAAAAGAGGGGTAGAGAGCTGAAAAGAATGATATAGATAAAATTAGACAGGGAATCATAAAGAGAGATATTATGTAGATAGATTGAATATCAAAGTGGATGATAGTTGTCAAGCGAGGGAAAAAGAGGATGGGATTGGGAGGCAAAGAAGTAAGAAGAGGAGAGGAGGGAGAGAGAGAGAGAGAGAATTATAAAGATATATAAGGTAATATGTGGGTATTGAATTTGATAGATTGATGTACAGTGTACATATATATAATAGATTAAAGAGAAATAAAGGAAATAGGATATAGAAACAATGAAGTGAATGGTAATTAAAGAGGTCAGATAAGATAGACATAAGGAGGGAGAAATGATTTTTGATGTGTATGAGCAAGAATGATATAAAGATATAGATAGTGAGGTAGATAGGGAGAGTGTGAATTACAAAAATGCATATGGATATAGAAATAGAGAGAGATAAAAATTCACAAATATAAAACAACATATTCATTCGATTCTAGGTCATTATTTGTCATTATTGCTCCTATACTCTTTTCATACTCTTTTCATTCATCTAGCACTTGGGAGTGCATTCCAATTTTTTGGCATTGCACTAAACATCCAATTAATCATGGACTAAATAGCCATTATTTGAAAGGACCATGTCGAGGTTGTTCTACTCTCAAATTGTACATCCTGCACCTATGGGCCGCTATAACTATCGAAGAAGACACGCGAAATTGTAACCAATTACAACTATCCATAAGATTTTGAAGGATAAATTTGTGAAGTTGACATGAAGTTATTGAAAAAATTGAGAGGCAAGGACTTACTTCTATATATCTACATTTATAATTAAATCATTAGTTAGGCTGCATAGTCGACCTACTTTTACCTTTGACAGACACTCCACATTTTAAATTAATCCATATATAGTTATATTAAAAAGAGGAATCTTTTGTAGATTATTTTGTGCATATACCAAATATTGTTTTAGAACTATAATCCTTTGATCTCTAATAACAACTATGTTAACACACATATTGACATCAAATAGATTGTGGAAAGATGACGACAAGATGAGGTGAGTTTGAGTTGCAAGACTTAGGTAACAATTGAACTTTGATTACATTTCATGAGGATGTAGAGTTGGTATCCAACAAATTGTACTATTTTAAAACCCATAAATCAAAGTGCTATAGGAGCCCTAGTTCGGGTTGATGAAGTTGATTGATTAAACCACCTCTCTTTTTCCAAACAAAAAAAACTATGGTCAACAATAATATATGGTACATAATAGTTAAAGAATGTGTGCATACCAAAACAATTAAATCTAAAAAATCAAAATGAAATATATGGATACATATCAAATTTGAAAACATTTAATATGGATAAATAATAATAAAGGTGCATTTCATAATAATAATATAGATACATTTCTCTTTTTGTTCTCAGATTATGCTTTCATCTTGACGATGGATCACAAAGTGAGATTCAAAACGTTGATGCTAAAAAACTTCACAAATCAAATTCAAAAGTGCTTGCAAATAATAATTAAGAGTCTGATTCACATGATTCAAAAAATATGTAAAAGAAATCAAATAAATTTAAAATTTAATATGCAACACAATTGATTAAAATTTATAAAAGGTTTGAAATTATTAATGAAATATTAATTTTTAGAAGATTGAAAAGTAAACTTTTTTTTTTATCAAATACACAACATATCCAACCAAGTGTCTATTGTATGCCTCCATATTTTGAATGATATTTTTTAGGGCAGCTGCAAAAAATCTCAATCATCCTTCTACTAAGCTTTAAACATGACAAAATGCCCCTATCCTTTTAACCTTTGATTGATTGGATATGACAGGGATGTTGGCAAAGGCTGCAGAGTCTAGCTATAAACTTGTATTCATTACACAAACCTAAAACCTGCAATCAGTACCGTATTTATGGGGATGGTTCACAAGATTTGAGACAGTGGCATAAATGTCTACATAAACGAGTTTAATGCTTGGAAGGCGATCCTCGATCTGCGTGATGGTTTTATTGAGCTTTTTGTTGTAAGAAACTACAACTTTGTTGTAGGACTCAATACATCCCTTCATTTTGTTTTTCTTCATTTTTGGTTTTCTGAACAGGCAAGCATGCAATCAAGGTTAATCCAAACACAACAATTTTTCGGGCTCCAATCTTGTAAATCCTATGCTTACAATAATTCCAATCACATTTATAAATATACAATAAAATCTTGTATGAATTGAAGTTGTTATAAATGTGATCTTATATTTGGTACCTCCAGGAAACTGTTGTTGCCATGGATAACTAAGTTTGCATACTGCTCAATTTTAAACTTTTTGCTCCTAAAGGGCATGTAATAATAATTCTGCACAAAGTCATTGGTTCCTGCCACCACTACGTATAGAGCTCGTCTCATTATTTTGGATGTACTTTTGGACCCTATTCCCTCCTCCATATGCACTTTGTAGTTCTTTAGTAATTCCATTTGCTTCTACATTGGTATCACATCCTGTAAAAAAGCCTTAGTCACCTTATCTCGCTAGATGATCTATAGTACAAAGTCTTGACAACAATATGATTGCTCTTGGATATAAATTTGAAAAAAATAAAATAAAATCCATTTGTTAGATGAATATATATTTTAACTTGACTTTTAGCTATGCAAAGTGTGACAAAGTGAGGAAATAAAAATGATTTTATTTTATGAAGGTAGAAACCTAGAATGAAATTCAAGAATAATATCACATTATGATATGGTGCTTTATTTATATTCTCCATGGGTTCATGAGTGCACTTCTAGTTGAAGTGAACACCATCCATTGTTTGGATGTTAAGGGCACTATTTATTCTTATGAATGGGTGAAATCTAGGAAACCATAAAGTGTTTACATCTAGAATTCTTACTCTAATCTATTGATTGCTTTATGAATAATGGTTCATTGGAACCCATTCTTCATGGGTGCATTTCTAGCTCAAGTGAACACCATCCAAATACAATGGATGTTAAGAGCACCATTTGTTGTCATGAATGGATGAAATAGAAGCGGTGTCATAATTTAACCTCAACCTTCATGTTATATATTATTATAACATGGTCTCTAGTCATGCAAAGGCTAATAAAGTGGGGAAGTAAAAATTATTTATACTTTATGAACTTAGAAATGTAAAATGAACTCAAAGAATAACATCACAATATGACATTGCTATCAAGATTCAATTGTGCAATTTATGGATACAAAAAACTATAGGATAGTGTTTGGTGAGCAATTGTTGGCAAGATCATATTTCTTATTTGTGCACTTTAGATTCAGATGAGCATCATCTAAATGGCTGAAATGTTAGAGTACTATTCATTCTCATAAGAAATAAATTCTTGTAAATCATTATTGAACCTATTGACCTATGTTCTATAAATAATGATTCTCTCACAAACACACAAAATAAATAAACAAATGCTAAATTCACTTTAATAAAAATAAAAAATATATAGATATTACTGAACCATTCCTCATTAGCATCATTTTCATCGAACCCTAACATCAATACCATAATGTAACATATCAACATCACATCAAAATCTTATAAAAAAACCCTAGTGACGCATAACGGCCATTGTAGTCAGATTGTCATATCCACTTCCAGCTGAACCGAAGCTCACTCCAGTGAGGAGGCCTCTAAAATTTAGCTGTGGATCTAAATATGGCGGCACCGTCTCTTTAATTCCAAGAGATTCAGCTGCACAAACACAAAAACTACATAGTAAAAACATGTAAGTTATCAGGAACACATCAGAACGTACACCAAATACATAATACTATAAACATACCAGCTTGCCATTAGAACAATGCCCAGTGGATCTATTGCCATTAAAATTCATACCATATGGTGGATGATCAGCCTTAATGTTTGTGGGAATGAAGTTATTATTTCCTGAATCAACGATTGAATCCCCAAAAGTGAACAAAGCTGGCACTTTGTGTTTAACATTCTTTACTCCACTGCCTTTGCCTGCACAAACAAGAATGTAGAGGAGAAATAGAGCATATTGAGCAAAAATAGAATGGTGCATTTTTTCTACTTTCTATGGCTAATCCTGGTCTCAAAACTTACCTACAAATTCGAACTGAAGAATTTAAAGAGTGTTATACTGTCTATAGATGGGATTGGAGGGAGTATTTGTGAAATTTATGGCATCAAAATGGTATTTTTTAGTTCAATTTAAATTTAACCTACAGTTCTAAATCAATTTTTAATTTGATTATTAAAAACAACAAATTACCGTTTTGGTGCCAGCATAGACATTAGCTGTAGGCTTAGTTTCACTTTTTGATTGCAATTAAAATGGCATTTATGTTTGTTGGTATACTTACCAATTGGTTCGTTTGTGTTTGTTGGTATACTTACCACTTGAAATGCATGTTTCCCTTATTAAAAGCTTGTACAAGCGTTTCCTTCTAAATCTTGCTGTCGAGGCAATCGAATCCATCTCTTTCATTTAGGTAGTGACAAGTTAGAAACTTGAAATCATGAATTTTTTTGATTTTCGAATTTTACGGCGTCTGACAAGCGCAGAAAACTGGCTTTTGGCATGTTCGAATTTTATTTCCCAGTGTCCGACACCGCCGAAAACTCAAAAAATTCCAACTAAAATCTCATAGGGAGAAAGCCTATCAGCTTAATGGAAAGCCCACATAGTTGATATGTGTCGATATTATCAGAAAAATTAGTAAAGAATAGGTAATGCGAATATGGATTGATCATGCACAATTAAAGCTAAATTGCAAAGGAAGTCCACTTCTACACGAAATCCTATTATATAGATTTATGCCCTTTGCTGAGTCATTAAGCTACATAGCATTTTCTCACGTGCCTCAGTGATGTGGAAGACTTTTTCCTTGCACACTATGAAAATTAATTCTTCTTTAGACTTCGAAAAATCAAATCATCTCAATCAAATGTAAATCCATTAAAGTAGAAATCCATTTGCTTCTATTGTATTCTTAAAAAACCAATGAAAGATATTCTAATTTCTGTTAACAGCTTAAATCTTCACTAAAATCTATATAGCACAGAATTGCATACAATTTTTGCCAACATTTGAATGGTGCAAGTCATTTTTCAAGAAATATGTCTAAATCTTTAAAATTTACATCAAAATAAAACATTTTAGCGTTTGTTCAACTCATATTATCTACACAAGCTTTATCGGGTGATTTGAGTGTAGATTGGAAAGAATGCCAACGACTCGGCTCGTGGCTAAATAGCCGAAGGAATGCACCTGAGGTGACTCTTTTTTAAATTTATTAATTAATTCAAAATTCCCAGAACCGTGCTTCTGTGATTTTTAAATTAATTAACAAATGAACAAAAACGTCACATCAGAGTGTAGAAATTTTGCTAGATAGTACTGCTTTCCACAAGCTTGTTGTTCACTTTTTCTGACACCACTATCACTATTTTATGACAAGGAAACACTGGCACCGTTTTCTTTACTGACCCTGCTTTGGCCTTTTCAAGCGAAAACTCTCAAAATTCTGACGAAAGTCTCCTAGGGAGAAAGCCTGTCGGCTTAATTACCTAGTCTAAGAGATAATGTGGATGTCAATATATTTGACCCGACTAGATTATATGGATTTAGTTATATCAATTTGACTACTTGGACCCAATGAGCAACCTTGACAACTTGTGACCATTACTTTGCATATGATAACATAACAGTTATAACTATTAGATTTACACAATCCATAATAATGTTGTTGTGTAGTTTTTAAAAATTTGGACTCCACTATGTAAGCTTTTTTACATCAATGTTTCAGATCACATTCTGATCCGCCATCAAGTTGCAAGAGAGTAGCAGAACAGAAAGAAGATGGATCGCAGAATGCGATCCAAAATGTTGATGTAAGAAAATCTTGCACAATCGAATCTAGAAACTAAACATCATAATAGTTATAATAGTTATGTTTACCCAATTATGATCACTCATCTTGTACAAATTCTATGGGCTATGGACCACTATGAAAGATGGGAGTAGCACAGAATCTAGACCTGGCAGGCATAGGTGAGAGAGACAGGCAATGGAAATGTTGGGACTCACTAATAAATTCAGGGTCAATTTTTGACAACAATCTCCAATGGAGGAGACATCATTGTGTAAATTTGGCTCTCTTATTTGGAAAAAACATGTTAGTCAGGATTCTAATGGTAATTCTTAGATCCCATTGGAATTGGGATTCTTGGACCTTGTTGGTATTTTGATGGTAATTCTTGGACAATAGTTAGCCCTAATCATTTTTATAAATGAAATCATTTTTAAATGAGGCACCCAAATCATCAACTAATCAAATATTATATCAAACCACCAAGGCCTACGAAATTGATTTGCATATTAGAGGCCTGTGAAAGCATTTATATTGAGAGATGAAAGACGAATTTGTATTGAGAGAAAATTTCATGAAAAAGGGAGTCGTAATCGTAGATTCAGGGGAAAAAAATCTCTTAGAGAACCCTGTGTCTCTCCCCTTTACTGTATACATGGTATTCAAATCTGAATTCCATAACACTTCATCCATGTTCCCTGTTTGTAATATGTTTCACTTCCCAATCAGGAAAAGTCTACACATTCTGACAACATCTTCCTCTTTTGTTCAGAGTCGGAGCTTTTTTTGATACTTCATGTTAAAGCTACTCCTCTAAAAGAAGGATTCGTTTGCTCTCTATCTCAGAATTTCTTAAATTTTCCATTGTCTTAGATTCGACGTAATTCTCAAATATGTGCTATTGCTTGTGAGAATTTATTATGTATTAAACCTATTTAATCATGTAGACTTTATCGTTAAGGAAAATCTAAACGTGACGCCTGATTTAAAATAAAGGATCTCTGAATTTTCTATTTGGGATATTGAATAGTCCTGAAAACAATTATGAGCACTCGCCTACACTTTTGTAGGTTCACATCAGCAAGGAGAGAGAATTATAACACTAGCAAGAATAAAGTTCAAAATACCATAGTGGTTGCTATCATCAAATAACCACTTTGAGTATTATAGACGCAAGGGTGCAAACTTAGAATAGAAGTAATATAGCAGTGCTATCAGCAAAATATTATATATCTTAAATGTTATTTAGTCCTTCACCGTGGGTCTCAAGGTCAGAAGTTACTTTAAAAGATGCTTTTGTAGTGGCCCACCACTTTGTAGCTTAGTTTAAATGTTAAATCAACTGATGATAGATTTTGTTTTATATGACCGTAAGAGAGCACATGCATAGCATTCATATATTTACAGCAGCTAGTCAATATGATTTGAGTGCAACTAACATTTAAGGTAATTTGTACATCTCACCAACACCTTAGCAAAGAGTAACTCAGTGTAACATGCAATAGAGAATGTAACCGCATTTCAGCTTGAAATTATATCTCTTTGAATACATAGACTTCCATTATCCACAATGTTAAAATAAGTTGAGCAATCAAATCATATCAGTCTATGGATGGAAAAGAAATAAGTGTATGGTAGAAGCTATGGGAAAGGCTTTAAAGATATTCTAACAACTTTTGATTCATGTTTCTGTTGGAAGAATTTGTCCTGATCAATTAATATATTACACTCTTTGCCAGAAGAGTTCCCAGTAGTTAGCTGCCCATTCATTCTTCTCGTCTTTCTTAACACATTGTAGACTGCAATGAGTTTCTGTCATTCCTGTCTTATAATGTTATTGCTATATGTGCTACAATGTAGCTTCTGTTCTGATATTGTTGTAGGGGTAGACAAGTTAGTAAAATGGACAGAGAGAATCCATTCTAGTCAATGGGTATTAGAGTCCGATATACCAGTGTCCAAACATATTTTAGTGGATAGTGTAGGAAATGGGGACTTCAAGACAGTGCAGTCTGCTGTGGATGTTGTCCCCATTAATAATGTTGAATGGGTTTACATTCAAATCAATGCAGGACTTTATCGGTATATGCATTTAACTTCACCTACAATCTCAATATAAGTGGCATGTTTTATTTTTTAACTGAAAGTTGTATACTGAATGTTTATTGACAGAGAAAAGGTCGTGATACCATACAATAAACCATATATCTTCTTTCAGGGAGCTGGAAGGGAAACTACTGTAATAGCATGGGGCGAAGCTGCTGATGCAGACGGTAGTACTGCTGACAGTGCTACTTTCTCATCTTTTGCACCTAATTTTATAGCAGAGGGTATAGGTTCCAAGGTATTTAGTTATTCAGGAACCCATGAAAATACATAATGTATGAAAAGGTTCGACAAGAACAAACAGTACTTGAATAGTTCAGCTCCTCCCGCACCCCCAGGTGCCAATGGTAAACAAGCAGTGGCTGCATTGGTGGCAGGTGACATGACAGCGTTTTATCAATGTGGGTTTTATGGAGCACAGGATACACTATTTGACTATCAGGGGAGACATTACTTCAAGAACTGTTATATTGAAGGATCGATTGATTTTATCTTTGGCCATGGCCAATCTACATATAAGGTCAGGAGGCATATTTACCAAGTAACAAAAGCCATTTAGTTGTGTTGGTTTTAATACTTTTTATCTTTCATTAAATATGGACTATCACCACGTCATTAATTTCGAAAGTTAATGTAGTTGTTGTCTATGTGATACCTTCTTAATTGCATATTTATAAGAATAAAAGAATCGACGTGGCCCACATTTTGTCCAGGATTTTGTTGTGTTATGTAAATCCATACTAGCAGCATCAGAGCTCTTGATCTGTCCTGTAGGCGTCAATGGACTGCCTGTCATACTAACTCCACCCAATTAAAAACTGTGACCTCCTGACAAATCCAGTGACCGTACCACCTCTCTGATTGCCTTAATTTCTAACCTTGACTGCCTTCGTTTTCAAACTAATGCCCCGGCTGCACCTGTTTCTGTAACTGAAAATGAAAGTAAACTAAATAAAATCCAAACACAAAAAAGTGCAAGAATGTTAATATTGGCTGTTGATTGCCAATTCATTCAAAGATGTTCTTTGCTGTTTATCAATTTTAAAAGTGAAAGAAGCATTTGTCAATCCTAAGTTTACTAGAAAGTCATCAAACATCCTCTTTTTCTGACATGGACCTTTGGTTGGTTCTTGGGCAGCAATGTGAACTCTATGCCATTCCACAAGGAGAAAAGTTACCTGGAGCCATTAGCGCACAAAATCGAGCCAGTAACGCGGAAAATAGTGGTTTCAATCCTCGCACGAGCATATGATAAAAGAATAAAGAAACATAGGACTTGCGAAGCATAAGAAAAAATAAAAAAGAAATGGAATAAGTATAGCCTAGACACAGACCCACACTTGAACCCCACGCAGTAGTGGAATGGGGACATATATGTATTTAATATTGCATGGGCAAGAGTGGACCCCACTCTTCCTCTTGTCGCGGACCCCAAGACTCTTCCAGAGAAATCGATCCACACAATATAAAGGGCAGGAACTTTAAAACTTAAAAAAAGGGAGTACCATACATTAAACATGGGTGAGAGGGGCATTAGAGAGTCTGGTTATATTAGTGAATTAGTAATAAAGGTCATTTGCTAGAGGTGTTAGAAATGGTTTTAAAAGGGAGAATCACGTGGGTCATTGAGGGGTAGGTAACAGTTATAATATAGGTAAATACATAGTTATTACATGGTCTTATTTTATATAATCATGTTATATGTTAAGTAATAAAATGTTATGCGATATATATTAAGTAATACGTATTTTGTATATATGTTTATCATTTTTAGAAAATACATTGCATTAGTATATATATACTAAATAATGAATTCTTATGTGCTATATATACTAATTCATATATTTATTTTAAAATGATTAAGTCAAATATTTTTACGTAATAATGTCAATGTATATGGAGATTTAATATTTTAGTATGGTAATCTCAAAAGTTATAAAGCTAGTTAACAGTGTCGGGATTAGTATAGTAGTAGTGAAATATTAAAGGCTCGGTGTTAGGATACAACGTGAACTAGTCTATTAATGATAGACTTGTAAACATGAAGTTCAATTAATTCGAATAGTGTGAGGAGAGACAAATAGAAACATTAGTTCCCTAACTTATATAAGAGACTAATAAGAACATGTAATAACTATGCATTTACCTTTATTATAACTGTTACGTACCCCTCTATGCCCCACGTGATTCTCCCTTTTAAAACAATTTCCTCCAAGTTTGCCCGATCCACGAAAGTTATTTGGTGCGGTGTCCCCCTTATAATTCCTCTTCGTTGACAGTCATTAATTCAATCAAGCTTTGCCTTGTCTCCCAAAACCAGTTTAATAATAATTATAATAAAAGAAGGGCTTAGTCAACAACTATGTTTGAATTCGAGGGGAAAACGACTTGTAATAATTTGAAGAATGCCGGGTAAAATAGAAAAACGTATGCCGTGGAGAATTTGAAGATCAGAGTAAAGTAGAAAAATGCCAAACGACGACCTTATATATATGCACCTCAACTCTGTCTTCTGCATTTCCTACATTTCATTTCTAGGTTGGGTGAGTTTTCCTACATTTCTCCTCTCCCTTCCATTTTTACGAAATTTTTCTATGAGTTTAGATTTTGGTTTGATAGAGATTTTTCCTTTCTTGAGCTCGGAGTTACTTACAGAGGACTCTGGGACATGTATTCTAGGAATCACAAATTTAATTTGTTTATTTTTTCTTTCTTGAGCTCGGAGTTTGTGATTTGTAAATTTCTAACAGAGAAGATTGGGTTTTGTATTCTGGAAATTCACAGCGATAAATTCAGTGAATCTCTATGTTGCTGCAATTAGCTTCAAATTCAGTTTTAGTTTAATATGTTTTTCTTGGCTATTGCTGTGATCAGATTTCCCATAGATTGAAGACCTACCTCGCCTTGGGCATGAACAGTCACAATATTACCGTTCCTCCCTCTTTCCCTCACTCTTTCAAAAGTATTTAATCAACATTTTTGAAAGAAAACGGGGTGGTACGTGCTAATTTGCATTAGTTAGATTGGATTTGGCCACATTCCCAACACTTAGGAAATCAGATTCACTCTCTGAATTAAAAAAAATCTCCAAGAAAATTGGATCTTTCTTTCAATGATTTGTCAGGCTGTAGAATCTCAAGCAAAGGCAAGAAACACAGAAAATGCAGACACACAATTCAATTGACACACAAGAAATTTATTTAATTTAATGAACTCTCCTGTTTTGGGGCAGAGCAATCTGTTTTTTATTAGATGTTTTCTAGTTTGTTTTATATTAAGTATTGATTCTTATAAGACGGCAGCATAGAGCATCCTGTAGATTTAAGATTTAAGATTTTTGAAGTTTTCTAGATTTTCTTGGCTTTAGTCCTTAAATGTTGCAGCTCAATTATTTTCGTTTGATTACCTCTTTCTAATTTCTAGCATAGATTTTTGAAATTTTGTGATACTCTGTGTTGATTTCTGTCCTGCTGTACTCTCCTACAGATTCTGTAGTAGGCCCTTTGGTGGCGATCGGTAGAAAATCATGTTTTATGAAGATAAATATCATACATTACGCCTTTCTGACTTTCTAATAGGTCATACTGTGATTAATTTTTTTACAGGATTTGAATTGAACACTTAAATTTTTAGCAGCCATGGCGAACACGGAGCCAGTTCACCACCGCAATGGCACGCCCGTACCAGACATGTTTTTCTTTAACAAAGGAGAACCACAAAATGCAACGCAAATGATATCTGCAGCTCCATCACAAAGTGCAAGCCAAATGGTCTATGCAGCTCTTGCATTGGTAGCTCTAACTTTGGTCGCCTTGGATATAATGCCAGATCTTGATTTCCTCTATCGAATCATTGTGAAGAAGAAATGGGCTGTTCCTACTGCATTTGTAGCTATTTTGATCTGTTCGAGAAAGGAGTATGAAGATATAAAGTATGATTTCTCTTCTCATGTATGTTGTGAAATATTTTGTTAGTACTATGATCATCTTTCTTTGGTGAATTTTATACATTGGTATCGTGTAAAAGTCATGGATTGAATTTGCTTTGTATAAGGTCATCGAAGAATTATTCTAAATATATTGAAGGAACTATGTTTAAAAGGTCTTGTTTACTTTTTTTAAATGATATTCATATGAAAAATATTTCATCCAGGTCGGTGAGGGAAAGTTTCAATTTGTGTAGTCAGGGTTAAATATGTAAACATTAGGAAGTTTGCACATAATAAATATCAAAGGATAACAAAAAAATGAAAACAAAAGATTTTCTTCATGACATTAACTAAAATAAGTGCATTTGTAAAGGTATGTTTGATTTGCTCTAGTTTATAGATATAGGCACGCTCTCTCTAAACACAAGATTTTCTTCGTAACATTACATTAAACTAAAGTAAGTGTGTTTGTAAAGGTGTGTTTGGTTTGCTCTATTTTATGGATATGGACAGACTCTCTCTAAACACAAGAAAAAAAATCTCCAAATGACTTTTGTTTGATAATGGGTGCAAGCTACAAATGTAGACCAATGGTTGGAGGAAGCATCCAAGAGCTAGTATGAAGAACTAGTCTCAAACTTCCAACATTGAATATTGATATAAAATTAATATTAAAGCTATGAATGATATGCAATTAAGAACTAGGTATGATTCATTATTATCAAATGGAAGACAATAATTTCTATGATAGTAATAAACTTGCTCTAGAAAACTAAGATAATAATAATGTGATTCTTAGAGAGATGATTTCCTCTTGGCAAGGGCTCTATTTATAGGTTTTTGGAGCAAGTTGAGGGGCTTGGATGAGGTGGCACCTTTATGTCATCCATATAGGAAACACATGAGTGAGGATAATAGCCATGTAAAAGGAAAAATGTTCACATATGTGTGAGTAACTTAGGATGGTGACTTGTCTATGACAAGTGAGGACAAGGGTGTAAGAAGGTGGAGGCTCAAGATTTAGAACACGAAAGGGGAGACAAGTGTAAGAGAAATGACTTCCATTTGAGGTAATGAGAATGTGCCCCCTTTTTTGTGTGAGCAACCACTTAGTGCTAAGAGGATTAGGAATCACCTTTTAATAATGATTAGTGAGTGATTAGTAAAAGTATTAGGCTCACTAGGTGAGGTGATGGGTGTAGGTTCAGATCTATAATCACCTAAAATTTTAATCATTATATTTTATTTTTATCATTTGTCATTATTTGTAAAATTTGTTTGACAATGAATCCTCAAAAATAAATTTACATTAGCTGTAGTAATGGTTTTCAATTTGTGTAGTCAGGCTTAAATATGCAAACATTAACAGGTTAGCACATAATAAATATCAAAGGATAAACAAGAAATTGAAAACACAATATTTTCTTTATAACATCAGATTAAAACTAAAATAAGTGCATTTGTAAATGTGTGTTTGATTTTCTCTATTTTATAGATATGGACGTGTTCTCTCTAAACACAAGATTTTCTTAATAACATCAGATTAAACTAAAATAAGTGTATTTATAAAGGTGTTTGATTTTCTCTATTTTATAGATATGGACGTGCTCTCTCTAAACACAAGAAAACAAATCTCCAAATGACTTTTGTTTGATAATGGGTACAAGCTACAAATGTAAACCAATGGATGGATGAAGCATTCAAGAGCTAGTATGAAGAACTAGACTCAAACTTCCAACATTGAATATTGATATAGAATCAATATTAAAGCTATGAATGATATGCAATTAAGAACTAGATATAATTCATATATACCAAATTGAAGACAAGAATTTCTATGACAGTACTAAAATTGCTCTAGAAAACTAAGATAATAATAATGTGGTTCTAAGAGAGATGATTTCCTCTTGGCAAGGGCTCTATTTATAGGTTTTTGGAGCAAGTTGAGGGGCTTGGATGAGGTGGCACCTTTATGTCATCCATATAGGAGACACATGGGCGAGGATAATAGCATGTAAAAGGAAAAATGTTCACATATGTGTGAGTAACTTGGGATGGTGACTTGTCTATGACAAGTGAGGACAAGGGTGTAAGAAGGTGGAGGCTCCAGATTTAGAACACGAAAGGGGAGACAAGTGTAAGAGAAATGACTTCCATTTGAGGTAATGAGAATGTGCCCCCTTTTTGGTATGGTGGTGTGAGCAACCACTTAGTGCTAAGAGGGTTAGGAATCACCTTTTAATAATGATTAGTGAGTGATTAGTAAAAGTATTAGGCTCACTGGGTGAGGTGATGGGTGTAGGTTCAGATTTGTAATCACCCAAAATTTTAATCATTATATTTTATTTTTATCATTTTTCATTATTTGTAAAATTTGTTTGACAATAAATCCTCAAAAATAAATTTACATTAGGTGTAGTACTAGGTTTCACAATCTTCTAAGTCAGATTCGCCATTGCAAACACTTCTGCAAGAGATATAAATATTTCAATATAGTGTGATGATAAATAATCTACAAAATCCATACTTATCATGTGATGATAAATAATCTACAAAATCTATACTTATATACATGAGAGAAAATTGAGAGCATATATTAGATGTGAGGTTAGGTACAACTATCAACCAACTACTTGAAATGAGAAATGATAAAATATACCTAACATTAATCAAAAAATAGTATTGAAAAAAATGGTATGTTTTCATATTACTTATGAATATCCATTGTCACAAACTTTAGTTATCAAACTTTTCAATCCTTGCCACTCGCCCTCTTCAAATCCTTCTACACTCTGTAGCTTATCACACCTAACAACCATTTTTCTTGTAGAATTTCTTTCTCTTCTTGTGGAGGGTTTTCATTTTGATTTTGTTGATTAGGTTGGAGATTTGGTGGTTGATTATTCACATTTCCTGATAAGAGACCAATTGCATTTCAAATAAATAAACAAATTTGAAGCAAAACTAAAAAAAATACAAAACTGACGATCTTAATATTGATTTCTGGTGAAGAGGAGCCATTTTGAGGAGGAGAGTGAGCAAATTCTTCAATTTCCACAAACCATGTGCGCGCTATTGAGGGGAAAGAAGAAACTAGCACAAACAAATAAGGGAAAATGGTATGGGTCACAGGTTTGTAGCCCATTTATCGAGTTATTAAAAAGCGTACACACGCTTTTAGAAATTTTGAAATTTTAGTTGTGTGTCATCTTTTGGCACCACAACTTGGTGCATTTGCCCTGAGACATTGTGTAACTTTGTTGATAATTTTTTTTCACTTGCATCAAGATCCACAACAAATTATCCATCATTGAAAGGAACTTGAAAATTTTTAGGACTGATACTCTTGATTCCATAAAAATGCTTGAAAATGAATTTCTTTACTTTTCAGTTACATTTGAAAATAAATTTCTTTACTTTTCAATTACACTTTCAATTTAAAAAAAAATTGGCACTATACAATATTGCCAACAAATACAAAAACTTGATACAATCTCCTCATGCCCAAACTGCCACCTAGGGTAAGAACTATGGCGCAAGCACCACCTATTATTATTAAGTATTGAGATTTATTATTATTATGTGTTAAAGTTATTGGGTTGATTCCAATCTAAGACCTCCCACATTAGCAACTCACAATTTATCATTGTGTTGTAGGCTCTTGCCTATTTTCATTCAAGTGACACAAATTAACTCAAATTGACGAACAATTATACATTTAATGTAATATAGAGTTTTAGTTTCATTTTTCTATTAAGATTGAATGGAAATAAAATTTAGAAAGATTCTACTCAAATCTAGATTTTAGTTTTAAACTTGTTTTAAGATTGTTGATGATTCATTAAATAATATAAAAATTTAAACTTAATTTAATAAAGAAAAGTGAATTGATTTGCATTCACTATAAATGTTTAAATGACTAAAAAATAATATATTAATTCATAACTATAAATTGTGCGTCAATGAGCCCTTGGTCTACTAGTGAAGTTGAATGGCTCACAAAGAGCCCACTAGGGATCAAGTCTTGTCCAATGGAAGACTCTGACATCATAAGGAATGAGGTTGGGATTTTACCCTAGGCGATTTTCATGGTGTCGATGCCCCTCAGTCCTTGGCTCTAAGACAAAGAGGTTTTAGGCATGAGTGGGCATGTATCGAGTCCCTAAATCATCTATGTGGTGGCCTTTGCTAATTGGTAGATCGCAGGTTTCATACCTACTTAGGTTGCCTCAGAGGTCTGGACCCTACATAAAAAAAAGGTATAAATTTTACTAAACTAAAACTACTTCTACTAAATGCTACACAATATAAGTATAACTTGAATTAAGAATTTATTAATAATATACAATAAGTATAATAAAGATCAATTAAGGTTCAGTCTAGATCAAGAAATACAAGAGATAAAGAAAAAAACTAATCCAAGAAATAAAAATAGAAATGTTGAAAATTACTATTTGGTAAAACTCAAATATAATTATTTATGAAATTAAAAAAAATTAATAGATATTGAAATTAATGTTTCTTCACTCTGACTCAATAAAAGTAAAGAGAAAGAGGGAGAGAGGATCTGGGTTGGAACTTGTTTCAATGAGGGGTATTTAATGGTTGTTAATGATATTTAATTCTATTGAATGGATTTGGGTTGCAACTTGTTTCAATGAGAAATGATATAAAGTCTATTTGTGCATGCACCAATGGTGATGCAAACATTTTAAAAAATCAAAAGTGGTTTGAAGATTAGATGTGCTAAATTATGATTTCAATGAATGGATAATGTTGAAAATTTGGTAGGCATTTATACACACAATCTTCTTTCTCACAAATTAAGTGTCAAATCTATGTGGCCAAAGTTCCTCATTTTCAAAGATTTGTTTTTAAATCAATCATCATTTTTCATTCTTCTTGTTAGATTTATCTTTAAATGTCTTAATGAATGTGAATATAAATTAGTATGTTTTCTCTTGTATAATATTTCATGTAAAAATTGAGTTGCAATTTTTATTGAATTATTAATTAACTTGATAAATTCATTATTTATTGATAGAAAGAATGAGTGATAGATACATAGAGTGGATAGGGGGAGAGAGAAAGAGAGGGAGAGAGGGAGAGAGTGCACGCACACACACACACTAGAGGGAGGGGGAGATACATAGAGGTAAGAGGGAAGAGGGGGTAGGTTGAGAGAGGGAGAAAGGAATGGGCCATATATGTAAGTGATGTATGTATGTGCATAAAGAAACATAGAGGGAGAGATAGAAATAAAAAGAGAGGGAAGTTGAAATACAAAAAGTGGGAGAGAGAGAGAGAGAGAGAGAGAGAGAGAGAGAGAGAGAGAGAGAGAGAGAGAGAGAGAGAACCTATTTCTAATGGAGTTAGGATGTTAATTATCTTCTATGTGTAGAGGTTTGGTTTAAGACACATTTGGATCCTTTTAAGTGGATGTATAGTTTATTTCAAGCTATCATACACTAAACCAATATATACATACATAGATCAAATTTAGTTTTTATCATCAAAATATTTTCAACATACCTATTACACACCAAGGTGTGATTGCTAGTTGGACAAAGCATGTGACTTTATCAAAAATGATACAATTAGAAGATCTTGCTTTTTTGTGGGAAATTTTACCTGGGGCTTGCACAATTCATTGTAGCACTGAACTAGAAAAGTGTGTGGTAGAAAAACATTTAAAACTAGAACCTAGAAATCCTAAATGGTATGAACTATTGTGAGATGTGTATAGTGTTGCTAGTAGGATGGATGGCATAGTTAAGATGAAGAAGATGATGAAAGAGAGGATGGTAATTAAAACATCTATCAGAATAATAGTTTAGGTAAATGATATGGTTATTTAGGAGGTTACTCATTTATGTGATCTTTGTAATTAGCACTTGC